>OX457037.1:59089466-59431966 GCA_949752735.1 Lumbricus terrestris | reverse complement strand
TCATTCATTCATTCATTCATTCATTCATTCATTCATTCATTCATTCATTCATTCATTCATTCATTCATTCATACATACATACATACATACATACATACATGCATACATACATACATACATACATACATACATATGCATACATACATACATATGCATACATACATACATACATACATATGCATACATACATACATACATACATACATACATACATACATACATACATACATACATACATACATACATACATACATACATACATACATACATACATACATACATACATACATACATACATACATACATACATACATATGCATACATACATACATATGCATACATACATACATACATACATACATACATACATACATACATACATACATACATATGCATACAAGATGGCGGCCGGTTGACAAGCATGATCAGCGATAGCTCCAATAATTTTAATTTTTACTAGGTTCAAGTTGGTAAAGTGCATTATTCCTTTCAAGGAGCCTTACTATGTCAATGTTGAGGGTTTGTTCTCAATTTTTTACTACAATCATGAAGTTTTCAGATCTAAATACAATAGTATGAAGACAGCGCTGCGTATCGATCTACTCCGTTTGAAATACCCGCACGTGTTAACGATAATTCACTCATTGTCTAACGCTGTTATGGTTTAACACTTCTGGATAAAACTTAAAAAGAAAAACATGTCCAAAAAAAGTATCAAAATCGATGAATTACTCGAGTCTCTTCAGGACGAAAGAGTGATTCTTTTACTCACTAAAACCTTTAGACCTATTATGGAAGGTCTCTTCAATGAACTTATTGAAACATTCTCAGCGGAACTGGATAACATGGTTGCAAAATCAGCGGAAGCCTTACTATCAGCACACTGTGAAGAGATCAACTCTAAAGTAACCGCTCTAGAAGCTGAGAATGAGCTTCGCAGGGCAAGAATTGATGAGAATGACAACTTGTCACGGCTTGATAACCTTGTAATATACGGTCTCCCTGAAACCGCGACTACGATGCCTCAAGTTGGTTCATACTGGTCTACTCAGCCATCGTCGTCGCCCAATGAGCCTGATATTCACAACATCTTGGATTTATGTAATAACAAGTTGGGCGTTAAACTAAATGAATCTGACATTTCATACGCGTATCGAATTCCTGGGTCTTCAAAAAATAATCAACGTCCAGTTGTCGTACGATTCATCGGCCGCAGAATCAGAAACTCTGTTCTCGCTGCACGCAGAACTCTGAAGGGACAATCTGGTTCAAATCGAATTTTCATTAACGAACATCTGACTAAGCAGAATTCACTAATCTTCGCAGGAGCGAGAAAACTGGTAAAAGAGAAGGTCCTCCACTCAGCCTGGACACGGGATGGAATGACGTTCATCCGCCTCACTGATGCTGTCAGCGAGAAACCAAAGAAGATTGTTTCTACCAAGAATCTGGAGTCCATCATCCAGAAGAAGGAGCTCACTGCAATGCTTCCTCACGGGGAAGCAGGGTGAGTCGTTGGGTGAGTCGTTCCAGATGCTACTTCATCGCCTCGCCATCCATCCTGTACCTCCAACTGACTGTATTTTAATTTTATCTAGTTCATACTGTCATTTAGTTGCTTATGTTCATATGACATGTTTAACCTTGATTTGGTTTTCTATCTAAACATTATGTAAGTTTATTTCCTATATCATCTAATTGAACTATCCAACTTATTCTTTACAAATTATCTGAGGATTGATATTTGATACAATCTGATTTTTTTTAAATGCATTTTTGATCCGAGACTATCTTCGACTGTTTTGTTGCTGTAGCGCTTACCGACTTATGTTTACTTCTGATCACTGTATGTTACGACCTAGTTAAGACTGTTATATGCATAGATTGTTGCTATCAATGGTACATGCTTACTATTTGTGCCATCTGCTCTAATTATCTTATGTCTAAGGACAAGTTAAGTCCTTGCTGTTTGTGTTTACTTAGTTTTGATACAGTGCTTAAGGTTGTTACCTGTGTAGTATGCAGAAGTCAGTGTCATTATGAATGTTATGCTGATTCATGTTTATCGTGTGCCCCTGTGGAATCTTGGATATGCTCTCCATGCTTGACTAACATTTTTTCTTTTAATGGGATTGAAAATAATGACAATTTTATTAGCTCTATATGTGATAGCAAAGTTAATTTACTAACAGGTATTAACGAGCTTGATAGAGCCCCTAAACTTGAAGTATTTCCTAGTGACCCTGAAAACCACTCCTCTTTAAATAGCAATGATATTGACCCGGATATCAACCTTTTTTCAAATCTGTCATGGGACAGCCACTACTCTACACCTGATTCTCTCACCACCCTACTCAATACTCCTCGCCTGTTCACTACTATGCACTTAAATTGTCGAAGTATGCAGAACAAAATAATGGATATAACTGATTTATTAAACACTCTCCCTGTTCCTATTCTGGCTTTAACAGAAACATGGCTAGATATAGACTCGGTTGATACAATAAATATAGCAGGTTACCAAATTATTCACAAATCTCGAGTATCAGGAAAAGGAGGTGGAGTAGGATTTCTCATAAGGGAGGACACTACTTACGAGCTCCTTGATCTATCAATTTTTAATATAACCCCCAAAACATTCGAGGGAATATTTATTCGTGTGCGAATGGATAAGGGTAATTGTCTAATTGGAACTATATATAGACCCCCAGGGAATAGCTTAGAGGAGTTCACTCTTGAACTTGAACAGTTATTGTCCAAAAGTGCAAATAAGGAGAAACACATGATAATTATGGGTGAATTTAACATTGACCTGCTTAAAGTTGAGAATCACTTTGGCACTAGTTCGTTTTTCGACAGTATGTCCTCCTATAATCTTCTCCCGACCATAACCAGACCCACAAGAATTACCACTCATTCGTCAACGCTAATTGACAACATTTTCACAAATGCCTGGCCTAATATTATTGATTCTAAGATTGTTGTATCTGATATCTCTGACCATTTGCCTGTTTTAACCTCCTTTGATTTTGAAACGCCTAGCTCTAGGAACTCCTCATTTGAGGAATCCCGAATTATTAACGAAGAAGGAAGGGCTAATTTTAGCAATTATCTTTCTGAAGCAGACTGGACTCCTATTTTTGAAACCTGTCGCTTGAAAGATGCTAACAAAGCATATGACTTGTTTATGAAAGAATATAAAAGAAACTATGATAAGGCATTTCCAATAAAAACTAATATAAATAAAGGAAAACCCATGCTTAAACAACCCTGGATGACTCCTGGACTTCTCAAATCTAGTAAGAAAAAAGCTAAACTTCATTTAAAATATGTAAAGGTCCCTACCCTTGCCAATAAAAATAAGTTTGTTTCATATAGGAATAAATTTAAAACAATTAGAACGAAGGCTGAAAAGCATTACTATGCCGTCGAATTTACCAAGCATGTTAATAATTTAAAGAAAACTTGGACTCTCATTCGAAGTATAATTAAAATGGACGAACAACGTGTTAAAATTGAAGCACTTAAAATCAATGGTATAAGAAATGATGATCCTAAAGTAATGTCTAGTACTTTTAATAATCTCTTCTCCGATATCGCTCATACTCTTGCCAAACAAATTCCCGCTCCTAAATCTCCTTTTAACAAGTACCTTGACCCGCCACTTCCTTATTCTTTTGGCTTGGCTCCTACTTCACCTGAGGAAATAAAAAATTTGAGCCACTTGATCCACGATAGTCACAGCCGTGGTGTTGATGATATCGACCCCCATATTGCTAATTCTTACATTTCTCCAATCGCAACCCAACTAGCTGAAATAATTAATTGCTCCCTTAATACTGGAGTTGTACCTGATGCTATAAAAATTGCAAAAATAGTCCCTATTTTTAAAAAGGGTGACAGGGAGAACCCTTCTAACTATAGGCCCATATCCATTCTTCCTTTTTTGCCAAGTATTTTGAAAAAATAATGCATGATAGACTCAATAAATATGTAGAAAAATCTCATATTATTTTTCCATACCAATATGGCTTTCAATCTGGTCGATCTACTTTTATGCCTTTAATTGATATGTATGATAAAATTTCTAAGGCCTTTGAATGCAATGAATATTCTATTGGTATCTTCTTCGATTTAGCAAAGGCCTTCGATACCGTGAATCATGAGATCCTATTAAAAAAATTAGCCAATTATGGCATCAGAGGCATCCAATTAGCTTGGTTTGCCAGTTATCTCGAAAGACGTCTCCAGTGCGTCTCCTGCAATGGAACTCTCTCAGACTTTAGAGTTGTTAGATATGGAGTACCCCAAGGCTCTAATCTTGGACCCTTGCTTTTTCTTCTATGCATTAATGACTTGCCTAATATATCTCCTACTCTTTCATTCATCTTGTTTGCTGATGATACAAATGTCTTCTATTCTCATAAATCCTACCAGAGTCTTATACAAACAGTAAACAATGAGCTTGTCTTCATAGCCGAGTGGTTCTCTGCTAATAGACTCTCCTTAAACATAGATAAAACTAACTTTATGCTCTTTCGAACTAATAAAAGATGTGCCCACAGAATGAATTGCAATTGTCTATCAATGATACCTCCATAACGCAGGTTAGTTCCACTAAATTTCTTGGTGTGTACATAGATCAACACCTCACATGGAATGATCATATTAAATATATCTCTGCCAAGGTTGCAAAAAGTGTTGGTATCCTTCGCCGAACTTCCTATATACTCCCCCCCACAATCCGTGTTAAATTGTACTACTCATTAATATATCCTTATCTCTCATACTGTAATTTAGTTTGGGCATCTACATATAAATCCAGGCTCAATAAATTAGTACTTCTGCAAAAACGTGCAATACGTATCATTGTTGGAGTTAAGCCTTTTATTCACTCAAGTCCTTTATTTCAATCATTTAATTTGTTAAAATTTCACCACATAATGACTTTCCAGATAGGAGTCTTTATGTATCGGTTCACCCATGATCTTCTTCCCCTTCACTTTGCAGGGTACTTCCAAAAAGGATCTGAAATACACCACTATTCCACTAGGAACTCCTCTCGTTATCGAGCCATATCCGCTCGTTTAAATTCAAGAAGATTCCATATTAAATATATTGGACCAGGTATATGGAACTCGTTTCCTAATCATGTACAACAAGCGTCCAGTTTACAAAGAGCAAAAACACTACTGCGCAACTACTTGGTTAATGACTGTAAAGATATTTAACCGTGTAGCACTGATTTTATTTGAATTTTTTATTATTATTATTTTTGTGTTTGTTTTGCGTTCTTTAGTTAAGTTTACTGCATTAATTGTCATTTCATGCTGTTCTTTTAGCTTATTGTTCAATTCATTATGTCAACCGTCTAGCCATCTGTTAAAATAACATATGTAATTTAGGTGTCCCTGTTAGCGGGATTTTCATCCCTTAGGGCCTTCCTTGTTGCCATCCGATTATGTGAAACATGTTATACCATGTCTATTGTGCATGTTGATGGTTGCAATAAATAAATAAATAAATACATACATACATATGCATACATACATACATACATACATACATACATACATACATACATACATACATACATACATACATACATACATACATACATACATGCATGCATACATACATACATACATACATACATACATATGCATACATACATACATATGCATACATACATACATACATACATACATACATACATACATACATACATACATACATACATACATATGCATACATACATGCATATATGCATGCATAGATCTACACACATACATATAAGTCTATTCACACATACATATATACATTCATAAAATCATTAGTTGCGCGTTTTATCTGCGCGATTTTGTCAGCGCTTTTGTCGGGGGTGTTTTTGGGTGTTTTCTGTTGCGTGCATTTGTCTTCGCGCATTTGTCTGCGCGCGTTTGTCCTGCACGCTTTTGTGACGGCGCCGTTTTCCCAGTTATAACAAGCAATTATTAACTCTTCGGTATGTCCTTCAAGAGGGTATCTAACAAATTTAAGTGTACATGCAATAAGCCTGTAAAATGTGCAAATAGTCATAATTTTTAAAAAATAGTCTATTTGACATAGTCATAAGTGCGAGAGTTTGCTTTTGAATTACCTGTAGACCGTAATTCCGGGGCATGGTCCAAAGTTCCAACGTGAGTTGCCCTGGTTAAATCTCACTTCAGGATCAGCGACCAATTCTCCAGGACACCCAGAACAGACTTGATTTGAACGAGTTCCTGTTGTTGGTTTGGTTGCATCGATTCTAGAGACGTCACCCAATCCTCCGACTGCAGGATCACACTGAACATCGGCAACATTTAATACTTGAGGCAAAAAGCACCGAATTGCAATTTAAAATTAGTGATGATCCTATATTTGTGTGTGCGTGTGTGTGTGTGTGTGTGCTCGTGTGTTAGCGTCTCTGACGTTCGGCAATAATTTTGCCACGGGAACATTCTTATAGGATCTGGTTCAAAATACGGTGACCTTTACTGGCACGAGTTGAATAATTATTGTGAATTTAAGACAAATGCACCTCATTACAAAAATAATCAACGCCGTTATGCAGCCTAGCATTGGGTGGCCTATATTCCGCTAACAGAGACAATTATTTACTTACACTACTTTAACAGGTGGCTAGACGGCTAACGGCATGAAGTAAACAGCATAAACATGCTGATGATGTCCAAACATTTCTTCATGGCTCCTCTTCCCAACAGCTTGCTCTCAGTCAGTCTATTGAATCTCTTTCTGCTGATGTCAATTGTTGGATGTCCTCAAATCGTCTTTCGCTCAACTCTTCCAAGACTCAGTTGATCTGGTTGGATACTCGTCAACAGCTTAATAAGCTTGATTACGTTTTATTTGCCAAGCACTTTCCTCAGTTTACTTTTGTGACAATTGTCGTGACGTGTTACCATTGACAATACTCTTTCCTTCTCTACACATATTGCTAATATTTCTCGGTCCAGCTTCTATCATCTGCAACGTTTATGTGTCATTAGACGATCTGTGTCTTCGTCGGTTTTTCTTCTTCTCTGGTCCGTGCCTTCATCTGTTCCCGCATTGACTACTGTAACTCATTACTCATTGGCCTACTTAAACTCCGCCTGGCTCCTCTCCAATCGGTATTTAATGCATCTGCTCGTTTGATTGCCCGCCTCCCTCGTTTCTCTCACATTTCGACTTTCATGACTGTGCACCTCCACTGGCTTCCTTTGACGTCCCGGATTCAATATAAAATTCTTTTTCTTACCTATAAGATGTTTTTGGGTCAAGCGCCTCGCTACCTTTGTGATCTTATTAGGAAGCCTTTCTCAGCTACCGTTGGACGTCCTCTCCGCTCTTTAGACCGTCATGATCTTCTTGTACCACGATCTCGGACTGCCACAGTCCAACATCGCGCCTTTGCCTCAGTCTGCCTTTTAGGCCTACTGTGGAATGGCGTTCCTACTATTACTCGTGCTCAGGTTTTATCTGGAGGCATTACTTTTTCTGCCCGTTGTCTTAAGATTTTTCTTTTTCCAGGAGTTCTTCGCACTGGGAGCGCCTCTGATTAGGTTGTACTGTGAGAGACGCTTAATGAATCCCAAAATAGAATAGAATAAACAACCTGAACAGACAAATCATACAGTGCATTATCTTAACTAATCTTAAGTTCTTAACTATAATCAAAAATAAAAACAAAAACACATCAGTACGTGTAGGGATATTTTCGTAGTCATGAATCATGTAGATGCGTAGAATTGTTTTCAGTATTTGCAAACTGGACGCCTGCTGGATATGAATAGGTAGCCTACATTGGGTTCCATACATTGCATACATGTATGAACCAGTGAATTTGAAGTGGGGTCTTCGTGAGTTTAAGCGGGCGGATATGACACGATATCCGGAAGAGTTCCTAGTAGAGTGGTGATGTATTTCAGATTCTTGTTGAAAGTACCCTGTCAATCAATCTGCCTTTCAGAGTAAGGATACCGGTGTCACGAAGAGTTTTCCCCGCTCTAATAACCGTATCCCAGGAAGAGAAGTTGAAAAAGTCATTTCGGGTGTGGTTATTTTGCAAATAAACGTCAAAGGTGCTTTGTTTTGAAGATTGCCACTAACAGGGTATGCGGCACTGTTAGACGGAGTCGCCTGGGACTGCTTGGGCATATTTCTCGAATGCCAGTAGACTCGGATACTAACAGGCACTTCTGGAACAGTGTACGCCTTCCTGAAAGCGCTGTACAGGAAGACCTAAATCACCTGGCTCAGGATGAGAGACGAAGACTTGGCAGGGCAGGGCATATTTATCGAATGCCAGTAGACTCGGATACTAGCGGTAACTGCTGGCACAGTCTCCGCCTTCCTGGAAGCGCCCTACAGGAAGACCTAACACTTACTGGCTCAGAATGATAGATGAAGACTTGGCAGAGTAGGGTACAGATCCTGACATGGCCATCCCTGTGGCTGAGGATCGGTCACATTGGAGAAATTTAATCAACTCATTGTGCAACGCTCCCATTGGTGGAGTAGGCGGCGAGCGATGATGATGATAATAACTAACAGTTGTGCTCATTCCTACCATTTAATTTTGCCTGCTTAGGTTTTAGAGCATTTCAAACATTTAGAACACTCGAGAACACTTAAGAACACTTAGAATCACTCAGAGTCAGTGGTGTAGTGGGGCGGGGACGCGGGGGGACGCCGTCCCCCCACTTTTTGCAAAATTCTTGCAAGATTGCACTTTTTGCTTCAGTTTGTACTTCAATTTTCCAGGCGTCCCCCCACTTCAATTTTCAGGCGTCCCCCCACTTCATTTTTTAGGACTACACCACTGCTCAGAGTCACTCTACAAAATTCGTGCTGACTTACTATGAACATTGCTTAGGACACTTAAAGCAATAAGAGTGACCTTAAAAACTGTTTACAGTGTAAATTTATAAATTACACGCACTTTTGAATATTTACACGTTTGAGGAAAAAAATGGTTTATCCCTCCGGATACTCTATCCTCAGTATTAATTCATCTCCCGGATAGAAAGCCCGCGACACCGACTCACATGCCGAGTCTGGCCTACTGAAACTCTATCAGTTTCAGGCAAACGTGGTTCGAACGTTGAAACTTTAAATAGCGTGTTGCTCATTCAAATGGGTTGAAGCGATGAAGGATCTCGCTCGATCGATTTATTGGAAAATGTAAGAAGTCGACATTCATTCATTCATTCATTTCAGACATTTAGGCCTATATAGCGCTTCTTCAAGTGTACCTACTCAGAAGCGCTCCCGACCCAACCACGGCTAAAAAGAACAGTCTTAAGAGCAGAGTAGACCGTAGTCTCAAAGTCTATAGGCATTAGACGTAGTTCCACAGGAGGCCCATTCCAGGTTGTGGGGCCAACGACAGAAAAGGCACGGCGCTGCCTAATAGAAGTGCGTGACCGAGGGACAAGAAGCTCAGCCTGTTTAGAAGAGTGGAGATAGCTACGGCGCTGGACGTTTAAGGTGGAGCAACAGAGCTCCTGCAAATAGACAGGGGCCACACCCGCGAGACAGCACCAAACCAAGGAGGTGTTACCGAAACCATTCGCATTTACTTACGAAGCATTGCGGTACATTGCTGGTCTTGCAGGTACGTGATGTCGACTTCTTAAGAATGTTCTGCTCTCTGTCGAAAGTCCAACAGGAATCAGTTAGAACAGCTTCGGTCACGGACGGGCATCCGAGACTGGACGTTGCGCCTGTTGCGGAAACATTTCTCTCGAAGCTGCTGCTCAATATGGACAGCACCCAAACGAAGTAGACAGCAAACATCTTCGGTCGATTTCAAAGTCGTCTTTTACAACATGGGTCCTGCAAAGCCTTAAATAGAGGCTGAAACATTTCAATTAAGACGATCACCTGCATCTGTAGATTGCTACGAATAATAGATCTAGAATCGAGATCATAATCGACAGAAGATCAATTAATTGAATCTGTTATCTGTGACGACTGCTATTGCTGAGAGTCAAAAGTCGTCGTTCAGATTATTTTCAACCGGACGTCATGGATATAAAATTATGGCTGCGTCTAGGAGCGCCAAGAGATGAATAAGAGATGGGAATCAGAGGTAGGTCTGCAAAGAGCGAAGAAATGCGGATGTAAAGATTTAATTATTTAATTCAATTAAATGATAAAATATTGAAACTGTCGTCATGGTTGTGTTGCGTGAAGGCAATTTCCGGATATAAATCTAGGATTGTAATTCCATTTAGTATTTCACAAAGTAATTCTTGATCACGAAAGAAATCAGTCGTATATCTGGAGCCATTTATCAAACTTTGCGAGTAATTGTAAAACCGAATCAATTAGAAGCAGTAGTAATTGTAATCGTAATCGTAAATTCCACATTTTCATTGGGTCATACGAGATCCATCCCTATAGTTCTGTGGCGAAATTCGCCTGAGCCGCCTCCGCGGTCTTGTTTACGCCGTCGATTGGCTTCGTGGGCGGTCGATTCGCGTCGTCGTTCGCTCGTGCCTAGAGGTCCCCTCCCCTCCTTCTTCGCCTCCAAAGACCTGTCCGGACCTCTGACGGCGGATCTTTTGGCGCGAAGTCCCCCCTGTAGTGCGCATGCGCGGATCTTTTGGCGCGAAGTCCCCCCTGTAGTGCGCATGCGCGGATCTTTGCCCGCCAGGTCCCCTCGCACCTGTCCGGACCTCTGACGTCGGACCCCCTCTGGTGCGCATGCGCGGATCTTTTGGCGCCAAGTCCGCTGTCCCCTTGGACATGTATAAATAGGACCGCTGCCCGCGTGCATGAGCTCAGATGTCACCGGGAAGTCTGCGGGAGCTCCGTCCGTTTTAGAAGTTCGGTCCAGTCGAGCTCAGCCGTCAGTCGCCTGTGGGAGCTGCCGTCGCCGTCGCTGGGAATCGGTCGTCGGGGCTCGGCGTTGCCGCCGCCGCAGTTCGTCGCTGCCGCTGCCGTGTAGTTTCCGTGTTCGACGCAGTGTGGCGCCCCCGTTGTCAGCCATTGCTGTGGGAGCTGCCGTTGGGTACAAGACCGTCCGCTGCTGGGGAACGATAGTTCGCGGTGTATCACGTGCATGCCTGCTGCTGACGTGTGGAGTTGTGATCGACAATATATCGTCTGAAAACGTCTGTTGTCTTCGTGTCTTCGTGCGGTGGGGGGAACACTGTTAAGCCCTTCGAAAGACGACGGAGGCCGGACTTGCGCCCATCTGGAGCGACACGCAAGCCTTACCACCTGGTGGGAGAGATCGTCATCCACTCTCCCGTCAGCCGCTAGAGGGCGCGGGCGGTTTCCGTTACACTGGTACCAGAAGTGGGGTACGCAGTTGTTCCAGCCGACGAATAGACGAGTCTACCGAAGATGATGGACGACGACGAGGTAACGTTCCGGCCGCCGAGACTTTTCGAGTTCAGCACGCCTGCTGATGTCTCTCCGCCTGCTGTGGGAAGAACGACGATGGAGAAGCAGCCGAGCCGTGGCCGACTGATCGAGCTCATTTCTGACGATGGTGAGGAGCTGGTGGAGACGAGTCCCCGTGTGAAGACGGAGACAACGGATTCGTCGAAGGAGTTGTTGGAGAACTTCGGAAGTCTCCTGCGGAACCGACCGACGCCAATGAAGCCGGGTCGATTCGACGGGACTGGGTCCCTGGAATCCTTTCTAGTACAATTCGAGGTATGCGCTCGTCACAATCGATGGACAGACGCGGACAAAGTGGATCATCTACGCTGCGCGCTAGAGAAGGCTGCGACGCAACTTCTTTGGGATTTCGGCGCGCAAGCTGACGTAAGTTACGCCCAACTGGTGGAGCGTCTCCGACAGAGATATGGGACGGACGGACAAGCTGAGACGTTCCGTAGTCAGCTGTATTTTCGACGTCAAGGGGCCGGAGAAAGTTTGAGCGACTTATTACACGAGATTCGCAGACTCGTTGTATTGGCCTATCCTGTCCCGTCCAACGAGACGACGCAGATTATCGCAAGAGACTCGTTCCTGGAAGCTTTGCGAGACAGGGAGCTTTCGTTGAAAGTTAGGGAGCGTGAGCCGAAGACTCTGGATGAGGCTTATCGGACCGCTCTACGCTTAGAGGCCTACCAGAGAGCCTCTGAGAATGACGATCATCGGAGACCGTCGAACCGTGTCCGTGGAACGCAAGAAGTCGAGCCGACCGACCAGCTCCAGTCGACTCTGGACCGCTTCTTGGCGACACAGCGTGACGATCAGCGTCGTTGGCAGCGAGAAATGGAGCGGAAGATGGACGAGCAGTTCCGGGAGCTACGGAACCAGTCTACGATCGAAGACGATGGATCGAGACGAGATCAACGGCCTGGGGACCGCCGATTGGGAGATCGCCAGCCGGAGACTACGAGGAGAACCGTGACCTGTTATGGATGCGGTAGAGCCGGTCACGTGGTCCGAGATTGCCGTCAGCCGCGCCGTTTCCGGAACCGGCCGAGTGACGAGGAAACGACAGGAGGAGACGCACTTGCGCCATCGACATCTGTGGTGGTGAACCACACGACACGTCCGAAGCTGCCCGACCGCGCCAGCAGTAATGCCGTTTACGTTCGTGGAAGGATCAACGACCGACTGCAGATGTCTCTCATCGACACCGGATCCGAAGTGAGCCTGGTTCCGTCTTCAGCCGTTGAAGGGTTAGAACTCCGTTCTTGTACACGCTTGTTGATGGCTGCTAATGGCTCGAATATTAATGTTTTGGGCGAGGTCCGGTTACCCCTTAGATTTTGGGATGGTTTTGAGGTCCATGCTAACTTTTTAGTCTCTGACCAGATTTCCGAACCGATGTTAGGAATGGATTTCTTGAGGGAACAGCGTTGTCGCTTGAGTTTTGGTAACGGGGCTCTGTTTATTGGTCGCAAACGTGTCCCCCTGGTGAGAGGGAATGGCTCAATGTGGTGCCGGCGTGTAATGGTCGCCGAGGAAATAGAGTTACAGCCCAAATGCCAAAGTGAGGTGCCTGTGAAAACCGTATACGGAGATTTGACCTCGGTGGCTCCCGCGTGGATGACGGAGGCTCACGAGATCCGCCCTGGAGTTCACCTGGCCCGTGTTGTGTTAGGCGATAAGACTAGCTCGCATGTGAGAATAGTGAACCTGAGTGATAGTCCGGTTAGGTTTAACAAGGATACGTTCCTTGCAGGGTTACACCCAGTCGAAGTTGAGCCCGTTAGGATGGACGAAGGGAAGATTAATAGGAGTAAAGACGCTTCGCCTAGTGAGTTGATGTTGGCAGATTTGCCCGAGGATGTGTCGCCGGAAATCAGGGAACGTTTGAGAAGTTTGTTAGCTAAGTACGGAGACGTATTTTCCGTTACCGATCGGGACATAGGAAAGACGTCGGTGAGCACCCATAAGATTGAGACAGGAGATGCCCATCCGGTGAGGCAACCGTTGAGACGACACCCGCTGCCGCATAGGGTTGTTATTGACAACCAGTTGGACAGTATGCTTGCTGATGGAATCGTGGAACCAGCGGTTAACGAGTGTGTACGTAGGACTAGGTGGAAAGTCCGACGCAGGGCCTTTAGGGTTGGTTGGTCGGGAACCGTAAAGAGGTTTTGTCAGCGGTGTTCTCCCTGCGCCCAATACCACCGAGGTCATCCGCCCAGGCAGGGTTCCTTGCAACCCTTGCCCTGTGGAGAGCCGTGGGAACGGCTTAGCATTGATATTACTGGCCCCCACCCGCGTAGTCGTAGGGGTCATGTCTACATTTTGACGGTAATGGACGGGTTCACTAAATTTGTAGAAGCCATTCCAATGGCTAACCAGGAGGCTACGTCCGTGGCTCGGGCCCTGGTGGAAAATGTAATTGTAAGATATGGGGTGCCACTCCAAATCCTGACCGATCAAGGGACGAATTTTGACGGGATCCTTTTTGGGGAACTTTGTAGCCTGTTGGGGGTTGACAAGGTAAGGACTTCTCCCTATCATCCCAGCGGGAATGGCCTTATTGAGAGGTTCCACCGCACTATGAACGCCATGATAGGTAAGGTCATAAGCAGCCATCAAAGAGAGTGGGACGAGGTCTTACCCTATGTCCTCGCCGCTTATCGGGCTTCCTTGCACGAAGCTACCGGGTTCTCTCCGAATTATCTGATGTTCGGCCGTGAGACGAGAGCTCCAATTGATCTCGTCTATGGACGACCTCTGGAGACTGATCATCGCGCAACCAGCTACGCAGCCCACGCACAGGACTTGGCCGATCGAATGGAGGGCGCGTATCGCTTGGTACGGGAACAGCTACGAGTTTCCGCCGAACGGCGAAAGCAGACCTACGATCTGCGAGTTCGGCCCAGGGAGTTCTCTCCCGGTGATCGGGTGTGGTACTACACCCCTCGACGCTACCAGGGCCGCAGTCCGAAATGGTCGCGGATGTACACGGGCCCATTTCGTGTGATGGAACAGTGCGGCGACGTCAACTACAGACTACGAAAGACAAGGCACTCGCGGCCTTTCGTCGCTCATGTGGACAAACTGCGTCCGTGTTTGGACGAAAGTCTGGACGAAGAAAATGACATTGCCCCTCGTCCGCATAACGAGTCCGCCGATGTTGATGCTTCGTCGCCGGTGACTGTGAATTTCCAGGATGGCCGACCAAAGCGTATGGTCCGTCGTCCGGCTCGCTACGAATAGACGTTTATTGTGAAAAGAGACTTGAACTCTGAGACTCTTTTTCGTGAAATGGACTATGGACATTTGTGAACGCTCAAGTTGTTGCGTTGCTTAATTGTACGTTGCTATGTGTGGCCCGTTGGCCGTTTCTCGCTGTTGAAATGTGTATAACTCGTGCTTTTTCGTCAGTTTGGCCCGTTGGCCGTGTCTCGTTACCATGAAACTTAGTGTAAAGTGTTGTGGCTCGTTGGCCCATTTTTATGGACTCTTTGCATAATGAACGATGGACATTTCGTGGACGTTGGTCCTTTCTTTTGTTTGGTTCCGCTTCTGTTGTTACGACTTGCAAGTCGTTCGAGGGCAGAATTGTTGCCATTGGCCCGTTGGCCGGTTACTGTATAATGCGGACGGTCTAGGGGGTTCCTTGTTTCCGGGAGGGTGTGTGGGCCCTGACCCCTCGAAATAGGGACATTTCGAATCGTGGTGGGAGGAAGATGTGGCGAAATTCGCCTGAGCCGCCTCCGCGGTCTTGTTTACGCCGTCGATTGGCTTCGTGGGCGGTCGATTCGCGTCGTCGTTCGCTCGTGCCTAGAGGTCCCCTCCCCTCCTTCTTCGCCTCCAAAGACCTGTCCGGACCTCTGACGGCGGATCTTTTGGCGCGAAGTCCCCCCTGTAGTGCGCATGCGCGGATCTTTTGGCGCGAAGTCCCCCCTGTAGTGCGCATGCGCGGATCTTTGCCCGCCAGGTCCCCTCGCACCTGTCCGGACCTCTGACGTCGGACCCCCTCTGGTGCGCATGCGCGGATCTTTTGGCGCCAAGTCCGCTGTCCCCTTGGACATGTATAAATAGGACCGCTGCCCGCGTGCATGAGCTCAGATGTCACCGGGAAGTCTGCGGGAGCTCCGTCCGTTTTAGAAGTTCGGTCCAGTCGAGCTCAGCCGTCAGTCGCCTGTGGGAGCTGCCGTCGCCGTCGCTGGGAATCGGTCGTCGGGGCTCGGCGTTGCCGCCGCAGTTCGTCGCTGCCGCTGCCGTGTAGTTTCCGTGTTCGACGCAGTGTGGCGCCCCCGTTGTCAGCCATTGCTGTGGGAGCTGCCGTTGGGTACAAGACCGTCCGCTGCTGGGGAACGATAGTTCGCGGTGTATCACGTGCATGCCTGCTGCTGACGTGTGGAGTTGTGATCGACAATATATCGTCTGAAAACGTCTGTTGTCTTCGTGTCTTCGTGCGGTGGGGGGAACACTGCTAAGCCCTTCGAAAGACGACGGAGGCCGGACTTGCGCCCATCTGGAGCGACACGCAAGCCTTACCACCTGGTGGGAGAGATCGTCATCCACTCTCCCGTCAGCCGCTAGAGGGCGCGGGCGGTTTCCGTTACAGTTCTATAGCCTACCCATTTTCTCAGGCGCCATTTGCACCCTAGCTCGCCACTTGCATAAAGCTATATTGTATCGTGCAGGCGTATTTGTAGCGTTCATTCTTACAACATGCCATTGGAAGACCATGACGCAGAAGAATTGTACAGTACACATTATCTAAGGCATGAATCACAATTAAGTGAAACACTCAACGATATTTTACATAGGTTTGATAAGGGTGACAATTGCCGGAAGTTGGGGTATCAACTCCAGTCTTACTTAAAGACCCATAGTAGGCCTAATGTCTGTTTTTCACACCCCAATTCGAAGTGGATCAGTCTGATCCTCAACCCCAGTTATTTTTCCACAATTCTCACACTGGGTTGGGTGATAGGTTTTGGAAACAGACCAAAAGAGATGAGCAATTGTTTATCTTCATGCGACGAATTTCTCTGAAATTAGGTTTAGGAGCAGTCCATAACTATTGCGTACGCAGGGAGGGTATGAGGGTCACCGAATGCGCACGGAGGAGGGGGTCCTCAACAAAATGTACGTATTCTACGAGAAACAAATTTATAATTATAATCATGTGGAGATTTTTGCTTTTGCATTACGGGATCGCTCTGTGTGACGTGTGCTTGCTCGCGCTTGTTTCTCTTTCGCCTGCCTAGCCTATCGTATACTTGGTCTCGTCTACTTAGTATCGTCTGCCTAGCTAGCATGCACCCGCGCTTGTCTGCTTGCCTATCGCCCGCTCCGCCCGCGTCTATACCTCCTGCTTAACCTATCGTCTACTTAGTCTCGTCTACTTAGTCCTGTCTACTCAGTCTTGTCTACTTAGTCTCGTCTTCATAGCTAGCATACATCCACACTCACAGGGTATATAAGGACACGAATGCGATTGCTTAAGGCTGACAAATTGAGTCAGGTTCTTCTCGCGGCAAGACGCGAATGGAGTGACGACTTACTTGTAGGAGTGTAAGTCCTGAAACTCGGCCTTGAGCTAGGCATCGGTCTCGAGGTTCGGCATCTCCCACAGACAGCTTGACAGGACTTCGGCTCTCGACTTCACTGCGACCTGCAACGACGGCCTGACTGGTGGCGCTTCAGAAATTGCTTGTATTTGGACTCTGGCGCCACAGAAATCACTGGGTTCTGCATTGACATCACTGTGAACTGTCTGCCGTTAGTGTTTTCTGGAAATAAAGGTGTTTAAGCCTACTCGGCTAGTCTTCAGCCTTCAACTGAAACCTTATTCCGCGGACTGACTGACGGTACTTTGACGACCAGCGTTTGTTTTGGTCATCCTGGGGTTTTCGCTCAAGCCTGATTCGCTACAATGACATTCGCATTATGTATGAGCATGTGTGTGAGCACTTGTTATAGCCTAGAAATGACTAAGAGACGGAAGCAGGGATATAAATAGCGAATAATTGTTGAATTCTACATAGTGGATCCAGATTATAATTTATACCGGCGGAAGATTAGTTTATTAAATCTGTCATTTGCGACGACTGTCATTGTTGGAGTCAAAATCGTCGTAGTAGGCCTATTCTGTATTAGCCTTTAGTTGTTCAATGGCGTTTGTATGTGCTTCCTTACATCAGTGTTTAATCTAGACATCTCTGAAAAGGGTGCTCCGTAGGAATGCAATTCACCCCACTCAACTTAAAATTTAAAACAGATTGCCTCATTCCAACTCTGTAGGCTACTGTCCACCTCAAACTTTTCTATTTCAGGCGGGTGACATAAAATTTTAAAAGCATTAGGCCTACATCATTCCGCCTAGGGATAAAATAATGATCTGTTATCCAAATGTCCATAAATCATTATGACTCAACAATGGGCAAATTGAGTGTTTTGCGATCTTCGAAAGCTTAGATTTGCTCATTTTAGCAATTTCAATAGTCTAAGCGGAGTTAGCACCGTTACACTCTAGACAGACGACATGTAGGCCACACAGGCATGATTCCCGCTCCCCCGACAAACAGGCAAATAGCCTAGACGTTACATTTTCCCACCGAAAAAATTGGACAGGTCTGGTTTACGTGTACAATATGCACATAATTATATAATTGTGCGTGTGTGTAAAATCTGTATGTTTCCCGCAAATTTTATTAGAAAGACTAAAAAATTAATCAGATTTTAAAATATAGAATTTAGTATATTTTCGGAATTTTTTTACGGAAAGCCTACAAGAAGTAATATAATCAGAAAAAATTCACCCAACAAAGGATCTCTGTCTGTCTCTTTCTGTCTCTGTCTCTGTCTCTCGGTCTCGGTCTCTGTCTCTCTGTCTCTATCTCTTTATGTCTCTCTCTGTCTGTCTGTCTGTCTAGTCTGTCTCTCCATCTCGTTGTTGCTGTGCATGACCTCGCTACTACAATAGTTGAATTGGCTACAATACTTTGATCCTCGTCAAACTTCTACTTGGAGTTCTGGGACGGATAGCGCTCGGCTGTCCGGCTCATCTGCCTGTTTGCACGATTTGTTGGACTAGTTCCCTGTGGCCCAGCGTTGACTTATGCCATGTCGGATTGCTGCTCTGGTTTCACGCTGCATCCCTAGTTACGCTCCATCTGACCTTCGTGGATCTCTGCTGCCCATTGTCCAACGTTGCAGAAGACGTTGGGCTCTTAGTCCCGCGACGAAGAGGCAGTTTCTATATTGCCACGAGCTCGCATGGCTGCAATGACTACTCCGAGCTTACTCGGTCGCTGGTCCCTCCATCTGGAGTGATCTCCCTTCGGAGATGCGTTTTATCTTCCGCTGGCCAATGGAAATCAATAGTTTTTTGCCAAGGTTGGGCTAGGTGCTATTGTATGTTTCAGATGCAGTCACTATTGTTCGCCAGATTACAGTGATTTTAACCTCTCTCAGCATCTCAACTTAGTCACTCGAGGCTGATATTAGTGGTTGCTGGCTGTCTGTCTGTCTGTCTGTCTCTCTCTCTCTCTGTCTCTCTGTCTCTGTCTCTGTCTCTGTCTCTGTCTCTGTCTCTGTCTCTGTCTCTGTCTCGGTCTCTGTCTCTGTCTCTGTCTCTGTGTCTCTGTCTCTGTCTCTGTCTCTGTCTCTGTCTCTGTCTCTGTCTCTCTCTCTCTCTCTCTCTCTCTCTCTCTCTCTCTCTCTCTCTCTCTCTCTCTCTCTCTCTCTCTCTCTCTCTCTCTCTCTCTCTCTCTCTCTCTCTCTCTCTCTCTCTCTCTCTCTCTCTCTCTCTCTAGTTGTTCTTATGCATATAGCCTACCCTCGCTACTATAGTCGAATTGGCTACTACTGTTCGATCCTCGTGAGATACCTGGGGTTCTGGGACGAATAGATCGGTGTTTTGGCTCAGCTGTCCGGCTCATCCAATTAAATGATAAGCTATTGGATCTGTCGTGTTGCGTGAAGGCAATTTCCGGATATAAATTTAGGATTGTAATTCCATCTAATAGGCCTATCTCACAAAGTAATTCTTGATCACGAAAGAAATCAGTCGTATATCTGGAGCCATTTATCAAACTTTGCGAGTAATTGTAAAACCGAATCAATTAGAAGCAGTAGTAATTGTAATCGTAATCGTAAATTCCACATTTTCATTGGGTCATACGAGATCCATCCCTATAGTTCTATAGCCTACCCATTTTCTCAGGCGCCATTTGCACCCTAGCTCGCCACTTGCATAAAGCTATGTTGTATCGTGTAGGCGTATTTGGAGCGTTCATTCTTGCAACATGCCATTGGAAGACCATGACACAGAAGAATTGTCCAATATACACTATCTAAAACATGAATCACAATTAAGTGAAACACTCAACGATATTTTACATAGGTTGGTAAGGGTGAAAATTGCCGGGGGTTGGGGGTATCAACCCCAGTCTCAATGAAAGACCCATAATAGGCGCTACTATAGTCGACTTGGCTACTACTGTTCGGTCCTCGTAAGATACCTTGGGGTTCTGGGACGAATAGATCGGTTTCAGGGCTCGGCTGTCGGACTCATCTGCCTACATGTATGTGCATGATTTGTTGAACTGGCTCCCTGAGGCCCAGCGTTGGCCTATTTCATTTCCGGATGGTCTAGGTGCTATTGCATATTTCCTGAAGGATTCTACGTAATTCCATAAAATGAATATATAGATGAATGAATGATTGATTGGATGAATGAATGAATGAATGAATGAATGAGCAGAATTAGACTGAGTTGCAGCACATAAATTTATTCGTGAGGATGGCGCATTAGGTGAAAACTGTAAATTCTCCTCTTCTTCAGGTTCTCTGCCCCTAGACAATCACTCCATTCACCACTGTGCCATTTCCTTGCGTTTTTTAAAATCCATCCTCCATCATCCAGTGTGGCATCATCTGTCTCGGTCTTCCTCTTGTTATTTGCTTCTCCATTTTTTCTTCGATCACCATCAGGTCCCCACGAGAGCTCCAAAGGCAACACCATGTCAAATCTGTCCTCGTAATAGCAGACTCCTTAAAACGTTTTTGTTTCACCGTGGTTGCACTGAGAGCGCTTCTGAGTGGCTTTTTTTGAAGGGGCGCTATATAAATTCTCGAAATGAATGAATGAATGAATGAATATTAAATCTAGTCTCATATTGAAGTGGGAGTCAAAAGTCATTGCAGTGATTATTTCAATTTGGACATTGTGCTGCCGGCTGCTACTTGATGACAATCTTCGATCGTAAATATTGATTTATTATTCCAATTTCTATGGCACAAAGCAATCCTGACAAAGGAAGAATCAGTTACAGATCGGAAACAATTCATGAAATTTTGCAAAGGTCCGATAGAAACGAGGCTGCAGGAAACAGTTAACTTTGTTATCGCTATCGTAAATTCCAAATTCCCTCTGAGCTTCCTTCCTATAATTATAGGCCTACTTAGGCCTTTTATTCCGGCGCTCTGATTCGCCACCTGCAGGAACTTCTGCCACTGGCCAACCATTCAAAACCTGTTGAATAATTCATGTAATAAACCTAGATCATATCGAAAGAAGATCAACCTATCAAATCTGCCATCTTCTGATGGTTAATTATCAACGATGGGAGTCAAAAGTCGTCGCAATGATGCAACCGGCTGCTACGTGACGGTACCTCGACCCGGACCACCATGGACTACTCTTACGGACAACCCTTTTGACTCAACGCATTTGATCCTGATCCTATGGTAACTCGACCCGGACCACCACGGACTACTCTCACGGACAACCCTCCTAACTCAACGCAGCGCTCGTGAATAAGCCGGTGCCCCGCGCTTGGCTTTCCAGTGGCGCTTTAGAAAATAGGAGATTACGATTACGATTACGATTACGTGATGACAATTTTCGGTCGTAAAATAAATATTGATGTATTACCGGTATTCTATTTTAGATTTAACAAAGCAATCATGACAAAGGAAGAATCAGTCACAGATCGGAAGCAATCTATACAATTTTGCAAAGGACGGAAAGAAACGCGGCTGCTGGAAACAGTTACTTTATTATCGTTGTAGCGTGGTCAAAATTCTCTCTGAGCTCTCTTCCGGATCCCATTTATTCCGGCGCCATGAGTCGCCACCTGCAGGAGACTATTACCACTGGTCCGCCATTCAAAACCAATTGATACCTCTGGTCTGAAACGACCAATAGGCTTAGGCTATGTGTCAGAAGACATAAATCGTAACTACTCAGAGAAGAGACAACTGGCAATAGTAGGGGAAGGTTGCCAAAGATGGACCAGCGCCTAAGATGGACCACTCCGTGATTGGCCACAAGGATTGAAACTGTATCGTAATTTGATGCTGTCGTATCTAGCAGGTCACAAGATAGATTGAATGAAATAATTAGACATCCACTACACCAGCGGTTCTCAACCTTTTTGGTGCGGCGACCCCTTTGTAACATTTCGAAAGCTGTGACGACCCCCAATAGCAAATTGATTGAATTACCGGTACCCTTTCCCTGAATCCTGTACTGTTGTCCATTGCTATGCATTTTCACCCTCATAATTCGATAACTTCTTTTGACCATTGTATGAAGCTCTTGCGACTTGGAGAGCTATAGGCTACCTCTTCGGTAGTTTGAAGCTATTCGGTTTGTGATAGGCCTACTTCAAAAGCTGCATGCGGTCTTGCAATGCTGTTTTAACTCTTTAAAGTAGCCTATACTGGTCATGCTTTCCTGCACAGTTACGATGTTTAGTATCCGAATGACGTTTCAGTTTATTTGTTGGATTTCATCGATTCGACTGACAAATATATCATTACGAATAAAAAAACTGTAGTTTCTCGATTTCATGCCGCAACTATAAAACAATAGGTTACTCTGAAAATTGGTCAATAGTTCTTCTTTTCCTAAGTTAAATCTTAACACGCATTTCACCCAGCTGATTGGTTTTGGAAGGCTATCAATTTCATTAACTGCCCTTTTGTTCTTTATGAATGCGCCTCTCGTCGATTTTTTAAAATGTCCACAATGCAATGGTAGCATTTTAGGCTGTCATTCTAACGAGATTGCTCCTCATTTCAGTGCTGATAGTCCTTGTGTAAAACTTATAAAGTATCCCCATTGTTTAAAAGTTTTCATCTCGAAACAATTTTCTTATAATTTCAGTGCTGCAGAGCAAGAACTCAATATGTTCCCTCCTCGTTGTTTAGGCTAAATTAGTGAATTTTCACATTATGATGGCAGCATTTTAAGTCACTTTAATGAAATTGCTGAATGCCGATAGTCATGGTGTAAGACTTCGGAGTGTCGGACGCAATTTGTTTTACGATTTCTGGATTTACTACTCTAACTGCATCATTTTAGGCTGTCAGATTAACAAAACAACTCATGATTTCAGTGCTCAGAAACGTAGGCTAGTTTAAGACTTCACTAAAAATTAATGTCCCACCCCATTGTTTAAATTTTTCGATTCACAGTCTTTAAGTGCCCCAAAGACATGATTCAATATTTCATAAATATTCCCTACCCATTGATTTCTAAAGAAGATTGGTTAATGTGCAGTTTACATTTAAAAACTAAAATGACAAGAATTAGCTGCTGAATTAGATGTTGAGTTAGCTGCCGCAATCTAACTAATAGCAAAAGTATAAGTACAAATTTATTTTAAGTTGTTATAGAGTACCGGTAGTAGCATTGACATTGCTAGTAAATCTTTTACAAATTTTTAAAGGGTCTAGGCGACCCCTGGTAAATCGTGAGGCGACCCCCGCGGGGGTCGCGACCCACAGGTTGAGAACCGCTGCACTACACAGAAACACCTTCGAGAAAACAGACAAAACGTTAATTGACATTGCTTGATCTAATAATAGTTTGCCGGTAAAATGAATACAAAATCGAGGCCGGACCTGCTGAAAAGTTTGGAATTCGTCTATGAACTAGGTTTTTCAATTCTTTACAAGATATCATAACCAGAAAATCCAATATCAGAACTGCTTAAAAAATTAAATGAGTTGGAAGTGGGTGTGTGCAAGTTGCCTAAGATGAACCATGTGTGGTCCATGTTAGGCGACTATCTATGAACACGGTCCAATCATCATTGATGCCCATCATTACTAATACAATTAGCTGCTATATATTCTTTTAAGCTAGCATTTGTAATTTATTATAGACAGCGATGTGGTCGATGTTGAACTGTGAAAAAGATTAGAAAATTCTTTGTTTATATTTTTAAATTTTTATTTTTAAGTTTTTAAAATAAAAAAATGACAATTTAATATTTTTTTTATTATTTATTTAAATATATTCTACTAAGCTAGCATTTGTAATTTATTATAGACAGCGATGAAGTCGATGTTGAACTGTGAGAAAAATTAGAAAATTCTTTGTTTATATTTTTTTAAATATTTAAAAGTTTTTTAAATTAAAGAAATTACAATTTAATATTTTTCTTTTTTATTATTTATTGAAATATATTCTACTAAGCTAGCATTTGTAATTTATTATTGACAGAGACGTGGACAATGTTGAACTGTGACAAAAATTAGAAAATTCTTTGTTTATATTTAAAAAAAATTATTTTTGAGTTTTTAAATTATAAAAAATTACAATTTAATTTTTTTTTTTTATTAATTATTGAAAAATTGCATAATATGTACTGTTTAATGTAAGTTCATTTTAGCAGAAGTGGTTTATGAATTAAGACTGTTTATCAGCCTTTAACAATACATTTTTTCCATGGTCCATCTTTGGCGCCCATGCTCCTAAGATGGACCACTTAAGCGATTTTAATTTTTTTTTTTTTTTTCATTCTATTTATTTAAATGAAATTTTTATTGCATCCAGTGGTGTCTCAATACCTAATCTATGTAACGACCGTGTTGCATAATTATTTTCTCTTAATTTGTGGCGAAAACGGACGATCATCCTTACGTGGTCCATCTTTGGCAACCTTCCCCTACTGCTGGCGCTGATAGCAGCCTACAAATCATGTCCGCCCTACGGGATTCGAACTCGGGTCCGCTGATCTCCATGCCACTCTGTTGTCTGGTGTGCTAAACCCCCGCCGACCACCACAAGGCTTGAATGGCGGGCTAGTGGTAACCTGGCAAAGCACAATCACCAGCTTACTCACGAGTCAGAGTCATTTGTGAGGATCTTTCACAATATCAAAGATTATAGAGTGTCATCAATAGATCCTCATCCACACTTCAAAGATGAACGTAGGCCTACAATCCTACATGTTACACCGTAGTGTAAGTTTCTGGTCTGTGATGCTTCGAGGATTATTGAGTCCCTTTGATAAAGTCTCATCCATATTGAAAGTTGAACGTGCATGTAAGACTGGTCCATGATACTTCGAGGACACATTAGATCGCAGCTGGTCTGAGCGTTCGCGGAACACGGTAACGCTCACCGACTGCTACTACTACCTCAATTGTGATGGTAGAACGCGCCGTGATTTAAGAGTCAAATTGGAATTGGCAGATGAATTTAAAACGAATACCAGCTTCTGTTGAATGTTTCAGTTAATTAATTTAGATCAGATTGACAGAAGACCAATTTATTAAATCTGTTACGACTGTCATTGCTGGGAGTCAAAAGCCATACGAACATCTTGGGTGTGGTTGCGTTCAGCTAAGATCGTCAATAGGTGAAAACAGAAGAAATAGAAAGAAGAAAAAAAGAGGGAAGCAATGAAGATGTGAATATCAAATTACTGAATTTTAAATTTGCTGATGAAATATTGAAGCTTTTAACAGGCATGGGCGCCCGCACATAGGGGCAAGAGGGGCACTTGCCCCCCTGGAAAATCGATTTCCTATTTTTTAACTACTACTTTTTGGTTTTTAATAAATTTAATCGCACTAAAGCGCTAATGTTACAAAAGTAGGCCTATACACAACGTGAAACTGAGAAATTGACATAATTATAGAAACCACTGTGAAAAATTACTGTGCTCTTAATTTTGTGCTTTGCATTTTCAAGCTCTTGCTAAAAAAATTGACCGCAACCATTGTTTTTGCCCCCTCCTGCAAAAATGTCTGCGGGCGCCCATGTTGACAGGGTTTTCATTGCTTGATGGCAATTAAATTTGTTGTCATGGATAATAAATAATTATTCAGAAGTGTAGGCTAATTCTTTATAGAGCAAAAAAATCAGTCACAGTTTGACAGCAGTAATGCACCTGAGTAGCCTAGAGCAGTGCTGTCCAACCCGCGGCTCGCGGGCCGCATGTGGCCCACCAGCCCATTTTAAGTGGCCCACCTAGGTTAGTGAAGTTTTTGCAACTTTTTGGGGAAAATGAAGGAAAACATGTCACAAGCCTCCTTGCATAGTAATAAGTTCGTAGCTCGGCTCATTATTTGATAATGTGGACACAAAATCCGGTTCCGACTAGCATTCGTTATGATTATTATCTGGACAATTATAATATAGGCTAGCTCACACGATTTACATTAGCCTATATTATTGGTGTTTTGCTTTTGAGTTCACCGGCTTCAAGAAACGACTCTTCGGTAGCCCGCAGTGTCAAAAAGGTTGGGCAGCACTGGCCTAGAGGGTACTTGTCTTAAAATACATGTCGCAACATCTTCAAGCAGTAAATTGCTCTCGTCATCCAATTAGGTTTTCTACCAAATTTATACCGCTTGAAGGAATTTGAAGCCGATATGCGATTGATTAGCTTCTTTAAGTCTTGCCAGTCTGCAGCCTTCAAACATGCTCACTTTCTCAGTCACCTGAGTTGGAGTTTTCGTCAAAAGTTTGGCTTTGTTCATAATGAGAAGAAGCTGCTCTGTAGTCTGAGTGATACTGCTTCTGAGTCCGAGTTTTCACGATTTTGATGTTGGAACAGTACTCGGAGAAGTTCTCAGTGAGAATGTCTCCACAAGATGGCGGGCTTGGAACCGTTGAAGCTCTCCTCTGGCCCTATCTTGCCATATCATCGCTGCTTAACGAGTATTAGCTCTAGGCTACTATAATCGGCATCGCAATATTAGATGCAGACATTTTAGATAATTATCCCTTTGATGTTGTTTATGTTAATAATAATTGTGTATTAGTATGGTGCTGCTAGAAAGAAGTTGACCAATGAACAGGCACAGCATGTTCAAGCGGTGAAGATAATAACATGTTTGCAAGCTGATGCAACAGGTTGAGCAGGAAGGGAGAGCAAGGATATTATTTTGTTGTTTAGAACTCAAACATTTTTAATGGAACCTTTGCAACTGTATAAAACATAATTATTTAATGTATGATTGATACAGTATAATATTTAATGGTAATAATGTACTATGTAAGACTACATGTATTGCGTACTGTTAGTCTGTTACAGTACATTGATGATTTACATGTAGATTCGAACTAACAAAGAATCATAACATTGTATGGATCATCGTTCAAAGGAATTTCACTCATTTTGTCAATTACCATTAGAATGCTCATACAAATAAATAATTAGCAATCACCGATCACAAGAGCATTGTAGGATCTATTTTTCAGTTGTGATTAAGTAAAATCATTAAGCATATCTGTCTAATTCCAAATGTTTGAAGTGAATAATACTTAGGTTATACTTGAAACTACGACAATTAACCTATTTGTACAACCCTAAACTTCAACGACGTTGTGCAAATCCTAAACATTCTTCAATCCTGAAAATATTTTGGCTACTTAGGTTGTTTGACCAAGTGGCACGGAATGGAGAAATATGACATCTTAAGTTGAAAATTGTCTATTAGAGATGAAGCCACCCTAGTAAGGGTTGATTATTATTACTGTTGTTGTTATTATCCTTTTGTGATCCTGCATAGGCTATATGGACTTGTTACCGAACTCGACTATAATAATGTTCTAGGCCTACGCATTGGATCTCAACCAATGGTGCTGTATTCTGTATTTATAGGCTACTGTATAGACCAGACCTAGGATTGATTTCCATACAACATAACCTGCATGACTTGTTTGCTGGGATACGGATTTGAAGTTGGGAAATAAAGAATAATTTATTAGTACATTCTTACCTTTTTACATACTTAGGCCTATTATTAGCTTACTTAAAATCGAACCTATAGCATTTGCAAGCTGTCGATAGTTCTCACGACTTAGCTTCTTTAATTGCTAAGGTTTGTCATAGTGTGCCAGGGTGCATGGGTTAGGAGACTTCGAACGTTGGCCCTACACTGTTACTCTTTACGGATGTTCATATGAAGCCCCTAAAAGACCCATATTTTCGCAATCAGACCATACTATCTAGTGCTGCACAGAAATCTGGAAGGGAACATGTAGAAACAAGAACACTGACACAGAAGAGTTGCTAGCAATTTTATTGCAGAAAGAGTTTTTAGAATTATTATGCTGTGAATAGAAACCAGGTTGACTTTAGTAGAACGCCTGAATCAGCTTCGAAGATAGAATTTTAATTTTTCCAGTTTTTCTTCAGTTGTTGCCATCTTCGAATTACAAGAAACTAACCGCAAACGCAAGTACAACTGCTAGCTATGTAAATCCCATCGTTTGCACAATTCACTTCGGCGCACATATTATAAGTGCATTGAACGTAACTACCTGGCCCATTTCTGCCTGGGTACAGTAGAACTGTCGAGGGGGGACCATCAGCAACGACGATTTGCGTAAAGCATGCCTGGCAATCATATTCAGGATCAGATTCATCAGAATAGTTGCACGTGTAGTTGTAGTCGCCTGCCAACAAAATAGCACACACACACACAATAAATACGCAATTGTTATTAAAGCATTGAAGTTCCCGACAATGAAATCAACATGTATGCACGAGGAAACTTAAAGCCATAGAACACGCATTTTGAGCGCATTGCAAAGCACTGAAGTGTAGTCCTAATCCAATAACTTCTATTGCTCCGCCATTATAATGCCAAAAACCTCAATCGATGGTCCATTCAGGTTCGCTATCATGTTTTTGCCTATTCTGAGCAGTTCAAATAGATTCCTTTGTGTAACGATTCTTTAAAACAAGCTGGAGATGAAGTTGCTAAAATTAAGATTATCTGAACATCTGTCTTTCTCTGAACATTTAGGCTACCAGATTTTGTTTCAGATTCGGCAATCTCAGCCGACACATTCTTTACCTAAAAGCCACAACAATGTTGCTAAGATGACAGCTAACAATGCGACCATTGCAACGTGGCAACTCAAACAAACTCTTATGTGAAGGGGTACATTTCCTCCTCTCCAAAAACCATTACCCTCTCGGCGCTACGCGCTTCGGCGATCGTCCGCCGGACGCTCGTTCATCTCCCTCCCCAGAAACGAGGATTCCTCCCCCGACAAAGGGATGAGTGGATTAAAAAATGCACCAGCATGGCCAGAATAGAATTGGTCTAGAAAACGATGGTGTCTGTTGATTCAAATGTCGCTATTTTAGTTCCAATGTTGTCCGTCCTGGTGAAACGTGCGGGAAAATTACTTTATTGCAGTGCTGTCCACAGTGGCGGCGCCAGCCACTTTTTGTAGCCAGGGCATAGCCAGGGCAGTCATACAAGTGACCAGGGCAGAGGGCGAGTCGAGTGCTCCGTAGTACGAGCTTACATAGGCCCATAATTTTTTGCGCTATACCGTGCTGGTCATAAATCATACATCTTACACTATTAGGGTTGGCTGATCAGATGGGCGAAGCCATAAAACCGAACACTTTTTGACATTTGGAAAGCAAATCTTATAAATCTTATACAGGGTGGGCCATAAATGGTCCTCCCTAAGGTTTTTGTCAAATATCTTGGCCAGAAGTTTTTTTTACATATAGGGCCTATCAAAGTTTACAGGCCTAAAGGCAATTCATATTTATGCACAGTGGCCAGATTTCACCACAATATTCAAACATAACAAAAGTTACATTATTTCCTAGTGAGACCGACACTGATTATCAGAGCAAGCGGCGATTATAGCTTTATCTCCAGGACATTGCTCATGAAGTGTATCAATACAAATTCTGTCTGCCATTGACACATTGGGAGTTTTAATTTGATAGAATTTTCGATTTGATTATTTTAATAACAAAATTATTAAACTGAAAAATTCGTTTATAATTTACCAACCGACAGTCATCTTGCTAAATGATGCCACAGCGACGTGCAGCTATGCTGGTAGGCCTACCTGCTTTTTCCTAAATAATAATAATATTGCTTTTTCTGTCAATAACATGTTTTTACACCAATGATTCGAGATGTTACTTGATAAAATCGGGTTTTTTACTTTTTACTGGGTCGTGTTTCTGAATCGTAAAAAGCAGTAGGCGGCAGCTCGCTAAAAGTGATGCAACTTTTGTTCTGTTTAAAATATTTTAATAAAATATGGATATAATGTGTAAATATGAATTGGCTTTAAGCCTATAAAATTTCATTTAAAAATTTCTAATTTTGGCCAAGGTATTGGTAAGAAACCTAGGGATCTTTTTTATGGCCTACACTGTAGACTAATCTCACTGACTTAGTGAAGCACCGCAAATCCTCTTTCGTGTAGCATTTCGAAAGCAAAAGTTCAGCAAATAAAGTTAATGAGTCAGGTATATATATATAGGTCTATTGTTTTGAAGCAAATGCCTACGCTTCATTTGAAAAACAATAAAGCGACAGTTGGGCATGTATGCTGTTATATTATGCAGTTGTAAACGCAATGTTGGGTAAACAGCCACAGAATTGTTCCCTTCCAGAACTTTTGCCCTGCCAGAATTTTTGCCCAGCAAGAATATTTGCCTGCCAGAACTTTTCCCTGTCAAAATGTTGCCCTGTCAGAATTTTGCCCTGTCAAAATTTTTGCACTGCCAGATCTTTCTCTTCCAGAACTTTTGCCCTGCCAGAATTTTGCCCTGCCAGAACTTTTGCCCTGCCACAGAGCGGACGAACGTGAACAGTAAGAAGCAATATGCCCGAACAAAGTCTGGCACGGTAAAATTTCTGGCAGGGCAACGACCAGGGCAACAGCCAGGGCAAAGGCTTTTTTGGCAGGGCATTTGCCCTGCCATGCCCTGGCGTAGCGCCGCCACTGGCTGTCCAACCTCTTTGGCACCTCGGGCCACCAAGAACTTTTCTTGAAGCCGAGAACCGCACCGGAGAACTCAAAAGCATCGACTATGATCATTCTCGCCAAGGTCCCATCTGACCATTGCAACAGGTATTAATCGGTGACACACGATACGACGGAAAAGTTGCAGCCGAATAAGAGCAATCACCTGGTGGAAAAATATCTGTTGGTTCTGGTACAGTTGTGCAAGTTGTAGTTGCTGGTGGTATAGTTGTCGTTGTTGTAATTGGTGGTGGTGAAGTTGTCGTCAATGTAGTTGCTGGTGGTAAAGATGCTGGCCTATTTGTTGTAGATGGTTTTGGGCAGCGGCATCTCCATTAACAAAATTCACACAAAACCAGAATCACTTTAACTCTTCTTTTCAAGTAATTATGTGCTCCAGCCGTTTTTTAAAACAAAGAAAATGTTTTTACTGTGTGCTTTTAGATGATTCTCCATCAAAGTAAACAACTAAGAATACAAGACCTGTGCTCTGATTGGGTGAGCAATGGACTCGAATGGGCCTACTTGTTAATGAACATTCAACTTCAGAGCACCATTATTTATTGGGCGTCATCCTAAACAGACTGATGGCGAAGTGGTATGTTCGTTGCTTATAAGTTTCGGGAAGCCGCTTCAGTATCTCATCTCCAGGTGGCATGAAAGCCATTGGATAAGGGATATCCCTACGGATAGAGAATCCTATAGGCCTCATCATCTTCATCATCGTCTTCATCGTCGTCGCTATCATTTATAAGAGTAGGTCTTATCCTAGAGCGTTACTGCAGTGAAAGCGAGGAAATCTAGGAATGAAACAGATTGATAATAGATATGATTTGACGGGGTACCAGCAAAGCCATCAAGAGCTTTACAAAGATACTCAGAGCAAGCGTGGGCACTGGTGGTGGACACATTGAGCACAAGTTTTGAAGTAGGCTACTTTGAAGTTCATTTGAAAATAATTCCTTGATATATAGCTTAATAACATCGCTTTCATGTTTTCGATTCGTCAAAAAAACAGCGGGTGGTCCCGTTAAAAGTGATATAACTTTTGTTGTGTTTGAAATATTTTGTTCAAACTAGGTGGTACCCCGTCAAAAGCGCGCCGACACAAGCGCGCCGACATTAGTGCGACCCGTCAAAAGCGCGCTGGACAAATGCGCGCTGACATCAGCGCGCAGTCAACAAGAAATAGACTAACATACACAGACAAAAAACTGAAAAACTCACGAACAAACTCATGTGTTATTGTCTGGCAAATATGCAAACAACAACAAAAATTCTCGTGAGCGTATTCTCTCACGCCTTTCCAGTCTATTCAAAATTCAGCGTTGCCTAAGCGTATCCTAAATTAACTTTACGTTGGTAGCTAATGGCTAGTTATAGGTATCTACAGTAGGGTGGAGGGAAAAAACCGAAAATCAAAAATTCGAAAAGTAATACCAACCAAAAGTTGCCCAATGACATGGGGTCAAGAAATGTGAAAAAGTTTTTAAAAATATTAATGTCTTCCGACCGCATAAGTGGGCCAAAGTTCCCCAAAATTGCATTTTTTAGAGAAAATTGCAGGTTTTCTTATGAAATATTCTTAGTGTAAAATAATTTGCTGCAGTTCAATATACCGTTGGAAAGAGCTCTTTAAACTGAATAAAATGATGTATTACTTTTGAGAATAGTCCCATATTTGTAGAAGATATTAAATTTTTGCCATATCTCCTCTTCGCAACATGTCGCGAAGCTTAAAAACAGTAAAACACCAATAACTTTTTTATCCTTTGAGATATTTCAACACATAATATACCATTCGCTTCAATTTCTTCGAATGTTCAGCGTTGCCTAAGCGTATCCTAAATTAACGTTACTTTGGTAGCTAATGGCTAGTTATAGGTATCGACAGTTCTTTATCTTTTCCACACAAATCAACGACAAGTTTCTCTCCTTATTTGTTGTTCAAAATCCAGCAGTAGCAAATAATACAAACGACTACGACTAATTTTACGTGTATCAAAACAACTCAACGTTAAAAACCCTATGCATTCTTTCATCACTCATTTACCGTAGCCTACTCTACCAAAAACCAGGCCTACCTCTACACACGACTTGCACACTAGGCCTCGCCTCTCCTACACAAATCTATCCCCCCGTCCTAGCGTACATCTCACCTGCAATCGCTCAGTCCCTCTCTCTGCCTCTCTATGTCGCTTTTTTCGTTCTCTTTCTCTTTCTCTTTCTCTTTCTCTTTCTCTCTCTCTCTCTCTCTCTCTCTCTCTCTCTCTCTCTCTCTCTCTCTCTCTCTCTCTCTCTCACCCTCAATTGCGCCTAGCGCTCGGCGGCGCTTTCCCGCCTTAACTTAAACAGGTGCACTAAGCATACGAATGTCTGCGACGACTATCGTCGCACTCACTGATTGTTATACAACTGAAATACAAGATCAGCTTACAATTCTAATGTCCAAAAATAAAAGTTCTGGAAAAATTATATTGCTAAGAGTCTAATATTTGCAAATAACGTGAACTACGGACGAAAAATATAATGTCCACAAAATAAAGTTCCTGCGTTCGAAGTTGAAATTGCGAATATAGTCTACTGCAGCGGTTCTCAACCTTTTTAGTGCGGCGACCCCTTCGTAGCATTTCGAAAGTTGTGGCGACCCCAAGAACAAAATTGATCAAGTTACCCCCCTCCCACGTCACTGCATTTTGTTACCATTGTCCATGGTTATGCATTCACTACATAATTCGAAAACTGCTTTTGGCAATTTTGTGATGTTTCCTCATTCTTGCGATTCGATAGCTTGAAGCAGAACTTCAGAAGTTTCATATGTTACGTCTTGAAGCTGGAGCTCCACATGCTTCGGAGAAGAATATAAACTTAGAAGTAGGTAGCAGGTGGAGGTTCGTTCAGGGATGGGCAAATTCCAGGGCAGCATGTAATTGAATTACAAATTACCAATTACAATTGTAATTTAAATTACGTAATTTCAATTACTCAATTAAATTACTGCCCATCCCTGGGTTCATAAAAGGCAGATCCGGAGAAGTCGGAGTCGAGCAGCAGGTCATTCCGTACTAGATTAGAAGTGCATCTAGTAATTTTACATTGAAGGCTATCAATCTTGTTAGCAAAAATGCAGCATAATTAGATAGCACAAAGACTGATTCTCAATGTCCGAGCGTTGGCAGCTAAAAGTCTCCTTTGAGTCCAGAAGTGGTTTTGAAATGTGTCAAGCATCATTGCTTCATTGTCCATGGCTATTGACGGTATATACGCCAAATACGTGGCATTCCAAAGAAGGAAGAATGTTCCGTGCTGGGCCTCAAGGTGCAGGTATTCAACGCCATTGATACGCTGAAACTTATCAAAGCTAAAGGCCTGACGGCCATAAGTCAAGTCAAGTAAGTCATAAAAGCTAATTGTCGTACATAAAACCAGATCAATTTATCTATAGAAAACTAGAATGATGATTGTAATGTCACAGTACTAATTGCAAGCTCGTCAGGCAGAATTATCAATTTTTCGCGTTTCAATATTTGTTTATTGGTGTAAGTTACCTGTAGACAGGTACATCAGAACATGGTCCGGTATCTGTATAGCTTTTGCCATGATCTATAACACCAAGGGAAAAGTTGAAATCTGTAACAGGCACTTGCAAGCCAGGACAACCCATACACAGGTTGTTGAAGTACACTACCCCAGTCGTCGAGTTTGTATACTCGATTCTTGAGACGTCTCCCAATTCACCAGTTTCAGGATTGCACTACAACAGAAAATAACAAAAAGTCTTGAATTATTGTCCGATTACATTACAAATAATATGCTTGAAATCTTCTTCTTTTCCTTCTGGCTAGGATTAATCCCTCGTTGAGAAGGGGGTCAGCCACTCGGATCCTTTGTCTCCATGATGTTCTGTCTCCAGCGTCATACTTTTTCAGATTAAGAAAATCCATGTCCTGCTGGATCATGTCCCTTTATCTCTTCTTCTTAATCAATAGGCTTGGATTGCCGTGGTGAAAACATTCAATGTAGTATTAAAAAGAAAGAAGCATATCATGCCTATTACAGACTTTGGAAACATATCATCCAGATATGTTTCCAGAGTAGCCTAAGCCTAATGATTTTCATACATGTAAAATCGTTTTACAAATACCTGACTGACACCTGATAAAATCATTTCAATGTACAAAGCTTATCAATTAATCAATCAATCACATAAATTTACATAGTGCCCGTTCAAGGTCTTTTGCTCAGAGGCGCTTCCGGCGCCGTAACAAAATGGCGCCGACAAAACGGCGCCGACAGAACGTCGCAATTCAAAGTACCCCGAGAAAACGGCGCCGGTGTCGCGTGACAGAGTCTCCCCCCTAAAAGTCTCCCCCGGAGACTATTTCGAAACAGATTCTCCCCCGGAGGATCTGTTCCAGAATAAATTCGCCCCCGGAGAGTATAGTCTGAAATAAAGTCTCCGTGGGGGAGATAATATTTCCGCCGTCCACGAAATAGAGTCCCCCCCGTTCAGCGTAAAATTGACTAGAGTTGCACCAAATTTAGAGATGAGCAGACTAAACCGTTAGTTTACGTTGCCAGATTATAAAACAAGAAAACATATAATACTTTTACTTCAGGAAATGTTTTCCAATACAGAGTTTCAGCCAGGGGAAGACTCTGTGTCGGGGGAGACTTTGTATCGGGGGAGGCTTTATTTCATGACACCGGCAATACGGCGCAGTACAAAGATTACGATGCCCATCTAGTATTGTTTGCTTATTCATGAGCAATCTCACTACGAATTGAAGATTATGAGATATCGTTCCGGATTCCGGCAACTAGGGGCACATCCAAGTCAGAATACATGCGTTTAAAATAGAAGTCGGATTGATACAAAATCATTTTTCATTAAATAGAATTTGGATTGATGGAAAAATTCTTGCTTAAATTGAGGCTGGATTGGTGAAAACATTCTTGCTTAAATGGAAGCTGGATTGAAGAAAATATTCTTGCATAATGGAAGCTGGATTAATGAAAATAGTCTTGCTAAAATGGAAGATGGATTAATGAAAATGGTTTTGCTTAAATGGAAGCTGGATTGACGAAGATATTCTTTCTTAAATTGGAGCTGAATTGATGAAAAATAATAGTATGTTAAATGGAAGTTGGATTTATATTTAGAATATATTTTTTGCTGCTTCTGCTATTAAACTACTAAAAACCGTTGTTTTTTTAGTTCAGTTTGCGCCGTTATGTCGGCGCCGTTTTGTCCTGCGCCGTTTTGTTATTGCGCCGTTTTGTCGGCACCGTTATGTCGGCGCCCTTTTGTCCTGCGCCGTTTTGTCAGCACACCGGTGTAAAGGTTTCAAATTACCCCTCCTAAACATTACCCCCCCCCCCCTGTAACTTAAAACCGGTTTCAGATTACCGGGAGGTAGGATGAAGCAGGTTTCAAGTTACCCTCGGTGGTAATCTCAAACCGGTTTCATCCTACCCCCTACGGTTTCAGGTTACCCTCAGTGAAAGCGTTGTTTTCGTCAATCCAGCTTCTATTTCACCTACAGAGAACCTTCATCCAGCTTCTATTTCTCTAGCCTTCATCCAGCTTCCATTTCATCTATAGCGAACCTTCATCCGGCTTCTATTTCACCTACAGAGAACCTTCATCCAGCTTCCATTTCTCTAACCTTCATCCAGCTACTATTTCACCTATAGAGAACCTTCATCCAGCTTCCATTTCACCGATAGAGAATGGAAGCTGGATGAAGGTTCTCTATAGGTGAAATGTAAGCTGGATGAAGGTTAGAGAAATGGTAGCTGGATGAAGGTTGTCAATAGGTGAAATGGAGGCTGGATAAAGGTTACAGAAAAGGAAGCTGGATGAAGGTTTTCTGCAGGTGAACTAAAAGCTGGATGAAGGTTCTCTATAGGTGAAATGGACGCTGGATGGAGGTTTTCTGTAGGTGAAATAAAAGCTGGATGAAGGTTCTCTGTAGGCGAAATGGAAGCGGGATGAAGGTTCTCTAAAGGTGAAATAGAAGCTTGATTGACGAAAACAACGATTTCACTGGGGTAACCTGAAACCGGAGGGGGTAGGATGAAACCGGTTTCAGATTACCCCCTGGGGGTAATCTGAAACCGGTTTCAAGTTACCGGGGGGTAATGGTTAGGAGAGGGTTATTTGAAACCTTTACACCGGCGCTCCCAACCTAGGCCTGGTCAAACAGAAAAGCCTTAATAATACGAGAGATACAACCAGTAGAGTAACGGGCTGCGACCGAAGATTACTTTTCGCTGCTTAGTCCAGTTTAGGCCTATTCGAAGCATCAGTCAGGATCCATCATCAAATTTCTGTACAGATTCTTTATTAGGGTGGTTCCAAAAAATAAAATTCAAGCTAGATACCAAGACACCCTCTCAATTTGTTAGACCTGTCAATAGTATTATTGACACCAAATTTCAACTTCCTAGTCCAACTGGAAGATTGTGCTCAACGACGTAGAAATATTACCATATAGTTGTAATGGATAGAAATCTTAATTCATTGTAGCTTGATCAAAAACCTCAACCATTGTCGTGTAGATGACCTTGAAATAGTTTCTGTTGTGCTATTATACTTACCGCAGTCAAGACTAGACTGCTGTTTAGCCATCAATTGACAAATGTACTTGATAGCAATGACATATTATACGCTGATCTGATCATGAAGCATTGAGATTGTTGGTGTCAATCACTGCGCAGCAGCGCTTGTGTGCGATCTTTTGTCCTGTCACTTTCACGGAATACCATTCACATGGAGTGCTTACGATGACCAGGATGGAGCATGCTGAAAGTGTAAGATCTGAATTTGTAGGCTACCCACTTGCAGCACACTGGATATGTTGACCGCCTGTCAGTGCTAGTTTCAGGTGATGGTGTGGATAAACTCTTTATTGTGCCCAACTTTCCCTCTATGCCGGATATAATTTAAATCCAAGGTCTTTCATTATCTTCTGAACTTAATATGAAGACTCACTGATAATGTTCAAGCCTTGATCTTTGATACAACACATGACAACACCGGGTGTTTTAGAGGAGTAGCCTAAACGTTTTTCAAGAAGACATAATAGGAAATAAGTTTATGTGGCTGGCCTGCTGTCATCATAGGGATGGAGTTGATTTTAGGGAAAATCTCCATTTGTGCTGTGGTCCATCTAATTCAAAATATAATCCAATATTTAAGAGATTTAAGAATGTGTGGGATGGTGTAACACGTGACAACATCCGAGTTCTATAAGTCGTATCCATTACTGAAGCCTCCCGTGAGAGATCATTCGGTTTTCTCAAGTAGTCTGCTGAAAATAAAGTCAGTTTAAGAGATGACTACCAAGAAATCATTGAGGTGTCAATGGTTGTCCTTGGAAGTCAGCCCTCAATAAGAAACTGGATAGCCCAATTTACCATACACGTTGATTGGCCAGGTTACTGTATGCCATCAAAACATACCGATTTAGCAGTCAACGTGACGTATTCAATCTAAGAAAGTAGGAAGAAATTCAGATTCATCCATTTGTGTGATTTGGTTCCCTTCTTCTCTCAAAGGCATGGGCAAAAACCTCCTCTTGCTGCTGAAACTCCAGGACAAGATCGGTAAATTTTGATTCATCTAGGAAATAATTATGATTCAGGTGACTACTATCTATAGGAGATCAGCGTTGCTGCCATGAATGTCCTAGAAAATCACTAGTACATTGTACCTTTCAGATGAGGCTTAAGGTCTGACACTGTTATGTTGCCAACTGCCTGCTACAGATAAGGTGAAGATACTTTACGTAATGACTGCAAATCCTCGGTGAAAGGATGTTGAGGGGTAATGATGTGGTGCTGAAGGAGAGGGATTGCCTGCATGGGCGACTTTGTAACCCAGTGAACACTGACACTACTGCCACACCTGAAGTTTGATGATTCTCTTTTTGCACTTACACCTGAGCAATAGATTGAGAATGAGGATTATCAGCAGGGCAGAGACTGAAGTCAGCAATTAAGAGTGGTCAACAACACGGCTGAGAGAAGTGTGAAGTTGTTCGAGGAATTCAACTGACTCATCGCTGATGAAGAAAAAAGCTGTGTTTTCTCCGAGTGGTCAAGGCAAATAGGAAAGTTGCCCTCACTCAATCAATCAAGAAATCTGCTGTTGACACCGTGCTTGCAAACTGCAAGGCCTTCTTCAGTATAAGACTGCATCGGGTGTTGGTGTCATCAAATAAGAACAATTATAGACATTTGTGGATTTAATGATGTTTTTTGACATTTTTTGACACTTTCCAAATTTAAAACCTACTGAAATTTTCGATTTCAAGCTGACCAACTCTTTAAGTATCACACATATTGTCATGCTACAGAAATGTTTGATTTATTTCGAAATAAAAATCGATTGTATGGGAATATAATGCTCGACACATGTTTTTCTACATTAACGTCTATACATTGGCCCATGCAAAGTAACACAGTCGTTGAGCACCGCTTTCCAGTTGGAATAGGAAGCTGAAATTTTGTCTCAATAATACTGTTGATAGGTCTAACAAACGGGGAGGGTGAATTGGTTTTTAGCTTGAACTTTATTTTTTACCATGTATCTGTGAACCACACTATTCTTTATCTTAGAAAAAGTTTGTAAATGTGTGAAAGTTTCGTTGTCATCGGCCATGATGATCAGTCCCGTTAATGAAAGATTATGAAATGTAAAGTTCACTGTTTTATAGAGTCGTACTTAGGTCTAATTGACACCCGTCGCGCAAAATAGGCCTACTGACCATATCAATTCTTTGTGTTTTGGGACCTATAACAGAATCATAGAATCTAAGAACTAATAGGCCTACAACGGAACGACTCACAGTGCACTGTTTCAGCACAGTGGCTGCCGTTGCCACGTCACGCCACGAGATAGTCTTCTGAGCAGAACGAACTGTCCATGTGGAGTTCATCTTTATGGCTGTCTTGACTGCTCCACATCTCACACTGTCCGACGCCTCAACATTTCCTTCCCACTTCAATATAAGACAGAAGCAGGCGAATAATTGGAAGTAGAACTTTGCCATGTCGTCTGTTGTCGCTCTAGGAAGATCTTCAGCGGATGTCTGGTTGGTCCTTGCTGTCAGTGGTGTCTTATATCCACTCTACCACCGAGCAGCCCTATATCGAGGAACACCTGTTGCTGTCAAGATTAGACAAATGAGTTTTTCTTACAAACAATGAGATATACAATAAACTTTTCATCAGTATCCTAATCCGATTTGGAAGTTGGACATCAAACGACGCACGATGCTCTTATTAATAACGCAGGTGTTAATCTCATGTCATCAATCTTATGGTGAGTGACAGAAGTTGGCAAGCGATTAAACGAATCTCGGTCTTCTAATGAAATTCTCTCATTTCCTGCATGATAGGCTATTCAAAAGATATCAGTCTTAAGACAAATCGATTTTTAATGAATCATTAAAGTCGTTAGAAATAATGACAAAATGCAGCCATTGTAGATCCCTTTAGTTATGATAAAAAGCATTGTACTGAATACAAAGAATGCCTCCTGAAGAAATATGACCATATCCTGTTATTTCTGTATTTGGCTTATCATTGCGCATGCGCAGTGCGTGCCCAGTAAGTATGTTTGCGACGGGGATGACTCTAGTTGCACACAAGTCACAGCTTTTGATTCAGCTGTGAGAAGTCATTCAATCAGGGAAAGCGGAGGGCAGACAGAAGATTTTCCAAATGTAGTCTACTGGCTCAGCCTTGCTCCGTAGTCTAGTGTAACACGCTGGTTGAGATCACACTGTGAACAGAGAATATTAAATTGCAAAATTTCTGCCGTATAGTTTAAACCTAAAGTGTATACTGCCCAGGCTACCACACTCGCTATAGATTGTTTAATTCACAAAAGTCGATCTGAATTAGCAGTGAATAAGGACGTACCGTATGCTTAGAAGTTGAATATTAGCCTACCGGTACTGCGAAGCGATTCGACTATTTCATTTTCGCTCGCTACATTATGCAGATAAGAATAGGCCGACCATCTTGGACGCATCTTCTTTAAAGTCGAAAACTGCCAATCGATGCATGTAAGTGGTTGGTTCTAATGGACATCCTATGCTGCAAACCATCGTCGACTAAAATAATAATAGGCCTATATTTCACCTGAACTATTGTCAGCGTGTCATTGTTTGATGACGCCTGACTATAGGGAAGACGGTTTGTGACGGGTAATGGTCCAGATGCTCAGCTATTATAGTGTCGGCGCTGACAAGATGTACTTTCTGAAGTTTGGACTGTTTACCATAGTTACATGTAGAATACCATAGTTAGAATATTCTCCTCTTTTACCTATAGTTAGGAACACATTGTCAACAGAGAACATTGAATTTGACAATTTCTTCCATGTTGGAATACTGTATAGGGGAGAGCGGGGCATAATGGGAGAGTGATGCATAACGGGAAACTTCATTATTGTCGATCGTACTTACTTTAAAAATACCAAAAATTTCATACGAAAGTAATGCATCTTTGAAGGTGAAGGACGAAAGCATTTTCGATTCCGAGACGTCTTGCAATATTTATGATTAAAAGTTCATTTTCACGCTCTCCGAAATAAGGTACGTTCAAAATTCAAAAATTGTCTAAAAACAGGGGAGATATGTTAAATTTAGCTTAAACCATCCATGTGTAGGGTAATATATAAAGTCATATATTTTCATAAGAAAATTTGTACAAGTTCAGTATTTTGTGTCAAAATGGCGGATTTACTATTGGGGCCATTGGGGCATAATGGGATACAGATATCCCATTTTGCCCCATTTAATGATTCTACACCAAATGTTTTCATATTTCTCATATTTTAATATTTCATGAATTCTAATTACCCCCTCACGTCTCAATCAGCGTTTACATTACAAAACGAGCAATAATAAAAAAAATATGTGGCACTTTTTGAAAGCATCGAATTTTGCATGTTATGGGCATAATGGGATAGGGGCCGTCCATAAAGTACGTCACGCTCCAGGGGGGAGGGGGTGTAAAAAAGTGTGACAGAGTGTGACAGGGGGAGGGGGTCAGGCCATGTGTGACGTCACACATTTATTTTTTAAATTCCTTATTATTTTTTTGTTTTTAGTATCTAAAATCCGACCCGGCCCGGCAAGGCGTGTCTAAAACCCGGCCTGGCGGGATAAAAGTTTATTTCCCGTCACTATCAAAGCGTTTAGGGACACACGTCACTATCAGAGGGATTAGGGATAGTATCCTAGGGTTGAGAGGGTTAGGTAAATGGTTATGTTTAAAAAAATTTGTTCGAAAGTGTGACGTACTTTAGGGGGGGTCCGAGATTTGTGACAGTTTGTGACAGGGGGGAGGGGGGTCAAAAATGGTCAAAAATAGCGTGACATACTTTATGGACGGCCCCATAGGTATCCCATTTTAACTCAGGTGGTGGGGCTTAACGGGATTTTGGGACCTGTTGGTAAAAAATTTGTATCTCCTGTTTGGTTGATGCTTACGTAAATTTTTCTAGTCGATGTCGCACGTTATATATGCCTGCATAACGTGAGTACAAAAAAGCACTAATTTCCTATTAATTATATGATGTAAACTTCAAAATGCCCTAAGTATCCCGTTATGCCCCGCTCTCCCCTACCGAGGCCACTGTTATTGCTCTGGATTGTTTCACTAACGAAGACATGAATTGAAATCGATTAAGGATTATTATGTTTAGAAGTTGAATATTTCTGCCACACGATTCAACTATTTCATTGAGATAATCAATTTTCATTATCTAGTTCAGAATAGGTCATATACAATCCATGCAGCATCGTCTTTAAAGTTGAACACTATCAAACGCTAAACATGCACCAACCAAGTTGCTATGTAGCCTAACTTCAGCCAACGATGCATTTAAGTGTTCGGGTCTTTTGGACTGCCCAATGTCGACTGAACTACAGGCCTTATTCCCATGTTGGTACAGCTTGTGTGCTCCTGGAATCTGTTAAGTATCAGCAGAGTCTGAAACGTTTCAATTCAATTGACTACCGCTTCTGCTAAAAAAATTCAACTAATAAATATGGATTATATTGACAGAAGATTAGATTGAATAAATAAAATTAATATGCCATGACTGTCAATGCTGGGAGCCAAAAATTATGCGGACATCGTGGGTATGGCTCTGCTCAAATAAGATCGTCAAGAGATGAAAAACAGAAGGGATAGAGTAAAGAAAGAAAGAAAACTGTGGATGAGAATAATATTAAAACACAGGATGCAAATAAATTGGTGAAATATTGAAGCTGTTGACAGAGTTTTTGTTACTTTATGGCAATTTCCATTCATAATTAATATATTAAAGTTAAACTATTACCAGAAATTATTATTGATCATAAAAAAATAGTAGTTGAAGTAATGAAATTTTACAAAGGTGACGGAAAGAGACGTAGCAGAAAGACAGCTGTAATAATATTACAATAATTATTATCGTAAATCACAAAATTTTACAGAACCTTTACCCACATTTGCTCCGGTGCCTTTGTACATTGACTCGCCACTTGCGGGAACTGTCGTCACTGGCCTCCAGTACACATGGATTGCTACCTCTGGAATCAGGCCACCAAAAACCCAGTAGACTTAGGCCTACTGTTTGTTTTTATGTGCACTTGTTATAACTCACCTTCAAGCTCACTACTCATAGGCTTTCCCGACTACAGCGCGAACACTGAATCGGAGTTTCACGCCAAAGCGATGAGCAATTGCGAGTGAAGGACTTGTCCAAGGTCCCTACGCGGTGACTTGAGGTGGATTCGAACCTGCAACCCTCTGGCTGCAAGGCAACGAACACGCCCACTATACCACCGCACCCTCCTACATTGGGATTGATCGGGTCAAAGCAGCCACTAATCAATAAAGTTATCCTTATTGCAATACTAAGAAATTTAAATATAAGAAACGAGGACGGATAGCTAGGCTGGCCAACTACGTTTCTAAGGCGCTATGCTAAAGCTGAGTCTCGAGTCACGAGTCAGTCATTTACGAGGCTTTCCTACTAAAATGTTGAACATCTGATCGATTCTCCGACTGCATATATCACATACTTTGAACTCGTTCTGGAAGCTATAATAGGAATCTGCGCTTTGACTTTTCGGATCGTGTATATTTTGAACAATGAGCACGTCCAAAATAAACTCCAAAGGCAACACTAGATCAAATACGTCCTCATAATAGCAGACTCCTTAAAACGTTTTTGTTTCGCCGTGGGTGCACTAGGAGCGCTTCTGAGTGGGTTTCTTGAAGGGGCGCGATGTAAATTTTCGAAATGAATGAATGAATGATATTCACATGAAATAACGTAAATCTGGTCTCATAGTGAAGTGGGAGTCAAAAGTCATCGCAGTGATTATTTCAATTTGGACATTTTGCAACCGGCTGCTGCTTGATGACAATATTATCGGTCGTAAATATTGATTTAATATTTCGTTTTCTATGTCACAAAGCAATCATGACAAAGGAAGAAATCAGTCACAGATCGGAAGCAATCTATAAAATTTTGCAAAGGACGGAAAGAAACGCGGCTGCAGGAAGCAGCTAACTTTATTATCGTTGTCGCAAAGTCAAAATTCTGTCTGAGCTAGATCTCTTCCGGATCCCATTTATTCCGGCGCCATGAGTCGCCACCTGCAGGAAGCTATTGCTTTGGCTATTTGTCAGAAGACATAAATCGTAAATACTCAGAGAAGAGACAACTGGCAATAGTACTGTTGGCGCTGATAGCAGCCTACAAAGAATGTCCGCCCTACGGGACTCGAACTCAGGTCCGCTGATCTCCATGCTACTGTGTTGTCTAGTGTGCTAATCCCCCGCCGACCACCACAAGGCTTGAATGGCGGGCCAGTGGTAACCTGGCAAAGCACAATCATCAGCTTAGGTCCTACTCATGAGTCAGAGTCATTTGTGAGGATCTTTCACAATATCAAAGATTATGGAGTGTCATCGATAGAAGTAGTATACATATGGCTTTTCCAAAACGGCGGGAAAAATCTATTGTTCCAAAAGCTGGAACATCAAAGGGAAAAAGCTGGAACATCAAAGGGAAAAAGCTGGAACACTTATGGTTTATGACTCATCACTAATTGGCTGACATCAGCAGCGCTTGTGGCAGACCCTACCCCACCCACAAATGACTGGCGTGTTTTATGAATTGACTCATATGGGGGACCCCCACCCCCAGCCCCACGCACGCTTCATCAGCTGATTTTCGACATCTGCGGCTGCAGCCACGTATGATGCTTAGTCATGGGTATTTTCCCCGAGCGGTGCCATTGCGACATGTAACAGTAAGAATTGTGCAACACACATATGCACACATACAAGCAGGCTTACTTAGCCGGCCAACCGTATGAATCATCTTTGACAGAGCAGCACAGATGACTAGGCATAAACCACTCTGATGCAGATCCACCGCTCTAACAATTATCAAACATGAACGCACAGCGCTTTTTGATCATTTGTATGCGCTCTAACGATGCATTAGAGCAAGCATAGACAAACGATAATAGTTAGCTGTAGTATCAATTTCTTTCGGTGCATTTACCCTCCGATATAACGGTTGCAACAGCCGCTTAGATTGTATGCATTTGTGTGTGTATATATATATATATTTGTATCTGATTGCGTTTTAGCATAGAGTAGAAATCATCACAACTCACGCGGTAAACATAATGAAAGAACGCAAATCTTTTTATTTCAACATATTTTTATTGAAACATTTTACACACAAAGCGATGTACTAAAAAGTCGTTGAGTCCCGTGTCGCTTGAGAACAAGTTGCAGACGGCATTAACATTATAACCTCTAGATCTATGCAAAGCGTAAAAAATACTGTAATGTCCACAGAATCTACTGCTTATACTCTGGATCTGACGCCCGTGGTATAGCCAATTCGTGCAATGTTTATGTAAAAATGTTCTGAATGATGCGTCTGGCTGTCGGCCGAAGGAGTCGAAGAATTCACCATATCTTGGACTTTCGATATACAGCACCACCCAGTGTATTCCCGGCTGACCATATCTGTCTGTATTGCATACAAGTATAGTAGGCTTATTTCTAAAGATTCTAGTAGGAAGACGGTCGATAGCGAAAACTCCCAAAAACATGTTGGAGCACTTTGAATCTCTGCGCAGATAATTTTCAATCGTCAATCCATCCATCTTCTTCTTTAATTGTTATAGTCGAAAAGCACGTTGCGTGATCTGTCTATTTCCAAGATGTTTTCAAATTCGGCAAATGCAATAACGTTAATGGTAGCAGCCAGCGCCTGCGCAAACTTTAAATCGACTCTTACATTTCCACTCTTTAGCAAATTAAAGTGGTCACCCTCTGCCAAATCGGGGGTTAAATCGAATGCGTAAAAGCAATAGCCGTGTGCGTAGTCTTCTCTGCTGATGTCGTTGTCTTCGTTTCTTTGCCACTTGCCAGTGCCCATAAAGAGCGAAGCATATGCATTCACAAACTGATTAGTTGCAAAGTTAGTTTCCAAGGGTCTTATACTTTGTTGCTGACCGTCCAGATATACTTTTAATTGTGTTAGATTCATGTGTTTGAAATTGAATGGATTCTTTGTGTAGATACCATTGAAAGAGTCATTATCGATACAACCAATCACAATGCGGGTCGGAAGTTGGCCGGTGAAAAGGCACTCTTGGGTAACGTCCAGATTCCCTCTGGGAACCGTGAAAGTCTTACAGACAACCCTTCGAATGGGAAACTTCAGATTTCCAATTTCTAGCGCTTTGGCGTGTGCGAGGAAGACTGATGGGCTTAACTTGACTTTTCTGACGTATAATTTACATTCCAGTATTTTTACTTTGTATGTAGCACCTTGCACCGAGGACATCAGACAGAATGAATCTTTATTTCTTACGAGCCGAATTTTTATATTAATATCATTGGGCAGAAATTTTTCCTGGAAGAATAGGTCGCTGTGAATGCATCCAACCATATCGACAACGCGGCCCTCGTCGGTCAGAGCGCTACGCTTCTTGAATCCTGCGTTCGTACCGGCATCGTCGTGTGGATTATTTTCTTCAAAGCGCCCGGCAGTGTCTTTGTAAAAGAGAGCAGAGGTGAGTTGAGAATTTTTGCTTGACGCACCGTAACTGAGCAGGGTCTCGAGATAACTTCTATACGCATACGTGTTATTTGATGAAGTGACAAGGGTGTCGTTTAGAGTTATATCAACTTCGGAAAAAAGGCTGTGTAGGAAAAGATTTACAGGTCCAACATGATCACCGGCGTCTATAGGTTCGTCATTCGCTCGAACGATAGATGCTCTAACGTACAGCTGTGTGTTGTTCAGATCCAGATAATCTTGCCCCGCACCACTTATGCTAAATTCTATAGGTGTGCCCTGCGATATTGTTGCTATTGGATTATATTCCACGTAGGAGCCAGACTCTATGCTGGTCTGAGTAGGAGGAACGCTGAAAAGATCCAGCTCGCTCTTTGCACACTCGCAAGATTGGGGATGAACGAATGCCATATTTTAAACTACGCCAAATATATCTTCCTTGATTCTTTTCCTATTTTTTTTCAGAGAACGCTTACGTCTCTTCCGTCCGCTACCGCTTTGATTATTGAAATCGTTTGAAGATGTGAATGCCTTTATACCTTCTGGCACGCGACGCTTTGCAGACTCCATGATGGGGTTACCGTCGGCCACATCGTTTGCAATCTGAAGCCCTGTTCTCAACGCTTGTTTGCCAAGTGCTTTAGCGCCAGTCTGTATAAGTGGCCAGGCGCTTCTAAAGAGCCCGCTAAGAAAACTGCCCAGCCCATGCCCGCGCTGAAGACGAGCTCCCTGAAAAAACGGCATGCCATCGCCGCTTTGCTGCATATAGTAGTCCTCGTACGCCAAACGACTTGCATCGCAACAGAATGGTTTTTTCATTGTAAAAGATATGGAATTTTGCAATGTCTGAAATGTAGTGTTATGATAGCCTTTCCGCTTTCGAATGAAACTGGTGCACCTGTGTCCGTCCTTATATGCAATTCTATAGAATCGAAATTCTTCTGCTGTAGAGGTATGTAGATGGGCTTTTCGTAGATGGTGCGCACGTTGTCACCAGCTTTTCCACGAACGTTAACTATTCTGAGTAGCGGCGCCTTTGTATCACCAACAGGGACATGTTCGAGCACGTCACAATAAAGATACATCGCAGTAAAGCCTCGATTTATGTCGCAAGTTCTATCGCCAACAAACTCCAGAACAGCCTCATCGTCCTGACCGTAGTTGAGAATGGGCATCTGCTGAGCATCGATTCCAAGCATCGAGCATAATGCTCGTGAAAAATGAATCTTTGTGCCTTTGTTTATATCGCCCATCATTCTTTTCGATACAGCATCGTATCTAAATTTTGGAAATTCAAGCAAATCATTTTCCTCGGCAACTTCCCTTATAAATGTATTTATGTAATCGATAAGGTGCTGAGGCGTTTCGTAGTATCCGGCCGGAACCCAACGTCTTTTAAATAAAGGATTGCTTTGCATTGACCCACTTTCGCTAAACGTGGCGTGCGTGTATGTTATTCCGCCTTCTTGTCGTTCTAAATTATACCACGTGTGTGGATAATGCAGTTCGAGAAGAGCAACTTCCCAATCGCCGCTTAGAGAAATGGGATTCTCCAGACGCGTTGTAAATTGCGCTATAGTATTATTCGGATAAAATGCCGTGGAGCTGTTGCTAGGCAAAGTGAGATAGAAGTGCGCCATTATTTACTCAAGACTGAAATTTTTGCATTGTCTGAAATGAAGTACAACGAACGACTTCCCATGTTCGAATGGGACTGTCTTTCCATTATCGCCTCTCATATATATTTCTATCGACTCGAAATTCTTCTGCTGTATAGGCACGTATATGCCGGACTTGTACAAGACGTGCACCGTATCGCCACTTTTATCTTCTATATTAACTATGCGAAGTAAAGGTGCTTTCGAATCGCCAAGCGCGACAGATTCAATCAGATTACAATGTACATATATATGTGAAAAGCTAGGATTTATATCGGCAACGTAATCAGCCTGCCATTCCCAATCAGGCACCTCGTCCCATGCTTTAATATAATCCTCGTAACGCTCGTGGTAAAAATAGGTTCCGTAATTGTTGTTTTCGACAACTTTATGTCTTTCCTCTATACCCAAAATTTTGCACAAGTGCGATGAGAAGGTTACTCGAGCCGCGAGGTTGATCTTCCCATGGACTCTTTTAGTTATTGCATCGTATCTAAATTTTGGATATTTGTCGAGCGAATGCAATTCTGCTGCAGCCTCAATATGCATATTTATCGCAGCTACTACTGCATCAATATTTTCGTAATAGCCGGCAGGCAGCTGCCAAGTGTGGTGGACAGATATGCATACTGCATCGATGCTTCCTCTTTTAGGAGTTTGGGCAAATGTAAAGCCGCCCTGACCGCTCTGCACGTTGTACCACGTGTGCGGGTACTGAAGTTGCAGAAGCGCAACTTCCCAGCGACCTTTGAGGGAGATGGCATTTTCCAACTTCGTTGTAAAGTGTGCTGTAGTATTGTCGGGGAAATGTCTCATGGAGCTATTGCTTGGAAGAGTAAGATAAAAATGCGCCATTGTCGTTCGCATGCTCTTACAGACTGTGAGAAATTCTTGCTAGACTTTGAATATATCTTGAGTCCAAGAGTTGAACTTGTCATCATAGCCTTTCCATTTTACAAAATATTCTGTCTTACCGCGCCGCTTACGGCTCTTCAGTATTTTTTCGACCGTGTAAATATCGTCTTCCTTTAATATTTTTTGCATCTCAAATTCGTAGAATTTGCCCTTTATTTTTTCGCCACTTAAATCTTCGAGCTCATACGTTACGGGGTCTGTAGGCACACGTCTTACAATCTTAAAGATTTCCGTTGACCAGTTCGGCAAGTACCCCTTCTGGAATGCTATCCTGGCCTTTGCGATTCTAACCTTGTCGTTCACTTCGTATTTCCATTTGGCCGGGCGCTTCTTCTCACCATACAAACGTTTTATAATAATTTTTTCGTTGCCCTTAGAAACCTGGCTGGGCGTCATGGCTATAGATCTATGATTCGTGTTGTTGTAGGAATGAATGAGATCTTGTAAGATGTCTATATACCTATACGTATTCTTATAAGTAAAGAATTTCCACATCTTGGTCTTGAGAGTTCTATTGAATCGCTCAACCACAGAGGCCTTTATGTCGCTATTTTCAGACGTGTAAAAGCGAATAGAATTTTTACGTAACATGGATTGAAAAGTTTTATTAAGGAATTCTGTGCCCTTATCAGTTTGCAAATTAGCCGGCTGACGATCTAAAAGAATGGATGAAAATGCAGCGGTGAGGTCTGCACCAGACTTTGATTTTAGCGGAATTGCCCAAGCATATTTAGACAAGACATCTATACAGGTTAAAATGTATTTATTTTTATCGTTATGTTTCGCTAATGCAGAAAGATCTGCCAAGTCTACCTGCCAAAGATTGTCAATACCTGGCGCGAAAGTCTTTCGCCTTCTAAAGATAAGTCTAACAGGTTTATGCAAAGTGTATGCATCTTGTTTAATCAGCCAATTTTTAACGTCTTTATTTTTAAAGTCAGAATGTTTTTGAAAGGAGGTCACGCCGGCGAAGCTTCCAGGAGCCTTGGGATCGAAGTACGAATCCATCAGTAAGTCAGCCAGGCGGAAGAAGTAGAAGAAGATGGCGTCAACGAGGTAAGCGACTGTTTGCCGTGAATGCTCTTTGGTGTAACTGATGCCGATTCGACTGTGGAATCGTTAATATAGGTCCAACGTTCTTTATTTCCTATGAGTTCGCGAGGTATGTTTGAGTCTTTCAGAGCGTCGGCCAAGAGTCTCCATCCGGTGGGTGGCGAAGCTGTCGTGCGTTTTCTCATAAGATCGTTCACCAAATCGACCATGTGCGTTTTGGGAATGGTTGCGTCCTTCAAAAATAAGTTCGCCTTTAGAATTCCAGGCCACGTCGGGATTGCTCTTCATGTGTGTTAAAAGTTGAGCAGCCTGTGTTTTCCATTTCTTTGGAACTGTTTGCAAGACTTGCGCTTCTATGCTGCTGCTGCTGCTGCTGCTGCTGCTGCTGCTGCTGCTGCTGCTGATAGTGTCTATAGATTCCGCAGAGTCCGCCGCCGCCGCCTTTTCTTTGGTTTCGAATTTTGTGACTATGCTGGGCTTGTCAATGTTCAAGTAACGACTCAAACTGTTGGTATACAGTTTGGCCTTATCATCATCTGCAATATTCCTGTGCAGAATATCATACATCTGTGTGTCCAATTTCGACAGCGTTTTATCTAGCATGGTCTCCTTCCATTTCTCTATCTGTCTAGGCTCCACCAGAACCATTTTCTTTGTATGCTCCATATTATATTTTATTACTCAGCAATGTACCCAGAAAAGAAAGTACTGGAGTTAACAAGGCACCTATGAATCCGCCTGTCTGAACTATACGTTTCTTGATTTTAACACGTGTCTTCTTGGATGCAAGCTTTCTCAGCTTGTGTTTGAATCGACCAAGTCTTTTCTTCTGAGCATCTTTCAAAGGTACAGTTCCTTTTAAAATGTTGAGCGCACACTCGCAAAGGCAGCAGAGCAGAGAAGTGTTACAATCCTTTAAAATTCGTTTCCTTACTTTAGGCGAAGATTCTTTAAGCAGTCTGAGTTTCTGAAACTTCTCCTCAATGGGCTCAGGCATTTTGATTGAATGAGAGCTGTAGGTCGTGTAGGTCTTTATATTCATTTTCTTACATAGACATAATGCGTCTCCCCTGGGAAAATGTTTGTTCTTATGCGACAACGTTCGTCAGTTTCTGCTCTCAGATCGATCAAAAGATATCCGAAAGGCGCCATAGTGGCGTCTTGGAAGGCCTCTATCATGAAATTTGCCTTGCCTGGAAACATCTGACGTGCTAGGATTGCAACCTGCGTGCTGTCTCTAACATTTTTGAAGAGTACAAAGTAATGCGCATTCAAACTGATTGTTCTTGTATGCTTTCCGCTATAGAAAAGATTCTGCGTCAGGTAGAGTATAGAAACATTCATATGATGGCTAATCTTTGTAAATAGCTTGGTAACCCTCTCGTCAGTTTCACTCATAAGATCGTCTAAAATGAGAAGAGTCTTTTTCTTGCCGTCGAAAATAGCCAAATCGGGCAATCCTTCGTGAAATTGCACGTGTGAGTATTTATCAAAGATTTCTTGGTATACGCCAAAGCACCAGATAATTTTTTCTATTGCAGGTTTGACCATATAGTCTAAATGATCTATAAAACGTAGGGTGAAATTGGTTTTTCCGCAACCGCTTGGTCCGCTGATTATAGCAGAGAATGGGTGGTTCCACGTCGGATCCATTTTAAAAGTAAATATCTTTTGATTCATAGAGAGCTTTTTATAAGAGGTATATTCTTACAGTTCCAAGGATACGCTCGTCACATGAGGGACAGTGTGTTGCAATGTCCGCACAAGGATCGCACATATTCACATGCCTACACGGAAGAGATAATGACTGTACTTGCTTTTCTTTACAGAGTATACAAGTAACTGTTTTCTTCAGCTTTTCATTCTCCGCTTTAAGTTTCATAGTGCTATACTTTACAACGTTTTCATTTTCACTGTGAAAGCTTACATCCTCATCTTCACTTTGACACATTATGCATTCGCATCTATAGTTACCACACACGTCCATTTCGCATTTATCCGTGTTGGGCGCCATATCAAACTCTGCTACTGTTGCTGCTCTTTACAAGATTTGAATATAATATGAGTGATAATGAAAAGAGCTGACGTCTTATAGTGTCATATCATTCTATGTTCTATTTATAGAAATATTTTGTACAATCATGATGACTAAGCAACTATTGCAGCATCAGATGGCGAAAATCAGCTGACGAATCGTGCGTGGGGGTGGGGGTCTCCCATATGAGTCAATTCATAAATGCTGTGTTATGTGTGTTGTGCAATGACATCGCTCGGGGGAAAATGCCCATGACTAAGCATCATACGTGGCTGCAGCAGCAGATGTCGAAAATCAGCTGATGAAGCGTGCGTGGGGCTGGGGGTGGGGGTCTCCCATATGAGTCAATTCATAAAACACGCCAGTCATTTGTGGGTGGGGTAGGGACTGCCGCTTGCGCTGCCGATGTCAGCCAATTAGTGATGAGTCATAAAACCATAAGTGTTCCAGCTTTTTCCCTTTGATGTTCCAGCTTTTTCCCTTTGATGTTCCAGCTTTTCCCTTTGATGTTCCAGGTTTTGGAACAATAGATTTTTCCCGCCGTTTTGGAAAAGCCATATGTATACTACTGATAGATCCTCATCCACACTTGACAGATGAACGTAGGTCTACATGTTACACCGTAGTGTAAGTTTCTGGTCCATGATGCTTCGAGGACAAATTGGATCGCAACTGACATGAGCGTTCGCGGAACACGGTAACGCTCACCGAATGCTACTACTACCTCAATTGCGATGGCAGAACTCGCCGTGTTTTAAGAATCAAATTGGAATTGACCGTTGAATTTAAAATGAATAGCCTACCAGCTTCTGTTGAATGTTTCAGCTAATTAATTTAGATCAGAATGATAGAAGAACAATTTATTAAATCTGTTACAACAGTAGGTCTACTGTCAATGCCGGGAGTCAAAAGCCATGCGGTCATCTTGGGCGTGGCTGCGTTCAGCTAATATCGTCAATAGGTGAAAAACGGAAGGGATAGAGAGATGGGAAAAAGAGGGAAGCAATGAAGATGTGAATATCAAATTACTGAATTTAAATTAGCTGATGAAATTTTGAAGCTCTTGACTGGGTTTTCATTGTTTGAGGGTAATTAAATTTGTGGTTAGAGATATTAAATAATTATTCAGGAATGTAATTCTTTATAGAGGAGAAATCAGTCACTGTTCGACAGCAGTAATGCACCTGAGTAGCCTAGAGGGTACTTGTCTTAAAAAAATGTCGCAACATCTTCAAGCAGTAAATTGCTCTCGTCATCCAGTTGGTGTACGGACCATTACTCATTATGGTGATTGCTTATAGGCTTATTGCTCATAGGCTTATAATTGCCCATATGGCTTATTGCTCATAGGGTCTATTGGTCATAGGTCGTTTTGTTCATATGGCTCATTGCTCATATGGCTTAATGGTCATAGGGTCTATTGGTCATAGGCTTATTGCTCATAGGCGGATTGGTCATAATAATTTACAAGTTAAATTAGTCGAGTGAAGTTGTAGAAAAGAAAACACTGATTGAAATAGAAAGAAACATTTACTAGGTCATGTAATTGATCAAATATAAAAACAGTTAAACTTTTTAACTACAAGAGTGTTCACTACTTCAGATGTCCAATACAGGATTGTTCACTGTCTTATAATGTCCACTTCCACATAGTTGACTACTTAAAAGATAAGTACGACACGGCACGAAGATAGGTGAGAATGTCGGTTGTTTCTATGACCTATGGTGTCATGGACTTTATAATCGAGCAACGAACGGTTCGAACAAGTCAGTTCTCGCCTTCGAGTAAATATCTTGCCAAGTTTCTTTATTCCCAGTTATTGTATTAGTCTACCAACGTCAATTGACCCTAATTGATAAGCACAAGCTAAGGCGTGAAGAAGGTCACACATAACGCCAACGGTATATTTGTTTTAAACATATGCTTATAAGTTCGTTTATTTTGGACATATGACCAATGAGCCTATGACCAATAGACCCTATGAGCAATAAGCCATATTATGAGCAATACTCCTATGAGTAATAAGCCTATGAGCAATCAGCCTATGAGCAATGGTCCTAAAGCCATCCATTTAGGCTTTCTACCAAATTTATACGACTTGGAGGAATTTGAAGCCGATGTGCGATTGATTAGCTTCCTTAAGTTTTGCCAGTGTGCAGTCTACAAACATGTTCACTTACTCAATCACCTGAGTTGCAGCTTTCGTCAAAAGTCTGGCCTTGTTCATAATGAGAAGAAGCTGCTCTGTAGTCTGAGTGATACTGCTTCTGAGGCCGAGTTTTTCACGCTTATGATGATGGAACAGTACTCGGAGAAGTTCTCAGTGAGAATGTCTCCACAAGATGGGGGCTTGGAACCGTTGAAGCTCTCCTCTGGCCCTATCTTGCCATATCATCGCTGCTTAACGAGTATTAACTCTACTATAGTCGGCATCGCCATCGCAATATTAGATGCAGACATTTTAGATGATTATCCCTTTGATGTTGTTTATGTTAATAATAATTGTGTATTAGTATGGTGCTGCTAGAAAGAAGTTGACCAATGAACAGGCACAGCATGCTCAAGCGGTGAAGATAAAAACATGTTTGCAAGCTGATGCAACAGGTTGAGCAGGAAGGGAGAGCAAGGATATTGTTTTGTTGTTTGGAACTCAAACATTTTAAATGGAACCTTTGCAACTGTATAATACATAATTATTTAATGTATGATTGATACAGTATAATATTTAATGGTAATAATGTACTATGTAAGACTACATGTAGTGTGTGCTTTATTGCATTGATGATTTAGATTCGAACTAACAAAGGATCATAACATTGTATGGATCATCGTTCAAAGGAATTTCACTCATTTTGTCAATTACCACTAAAATGCTCATACAAATAAATAATTAGCAATCACCGATCACAAGAGCATTGTAGCATTTATTTTTCAGTTGTGTCTAAGTAAAATCATTAAGCATTTCTGTCAGAAAAACCATAATTCCAAACGTTTGAAGTGAATAATACTTAGGCTATACTTGAAACTACGACAATTAGCCTATTTGCAAAATCCCAAACTTCAACACCGTTGTGCAAATCCTAAATAAAATCATTAAGCATATCTGTCTAATTCCACAAGTTTGAAGTGAATAATACTCAGGCTATAAATGAAACTACGACAATTAACCTATTTGTACAACCCTAAACTTCAACGACGTTGTGCAAATCCTAAACATTCTTCAATCCTGAAAATATTTTGGCTACTTAGGTTGTTTGACCAAGTGGCACGGAATGGCGAGTTGGAGAAATATGACATCTTAAGTTAAAAATTGTCTATTAGAGATGAAGCCACCCTAGTAAGGGTTAATTATTATTGTTGTTGTTATTATCCTTTTGTAATCCTGCATATATGAACTTGTTACCGAACTCGACTATTATAATATTATTGGCCTACGCATTGGATCTCAACCAATGTATTCTGTATTTATAGGCTACTGTATAGACCAGACCTAGGATTGATTTCCATACAACATAACCTGCATGACCTGTTTGCTGGGATACGGATTTGAAGTTGGGAAATAAAGAATAATTTATTAGTACGTTCTTACCTTTTTACATACGGTACTTATAAATAACTTACTTAATTTAGAACCTATAGCATTTGCAAGCTGTCGACTCGGCGTCTACGGATGAGATGGTTCTCACGACTTGCCTTCTTTAATTCCTAAGAAACTATAGGTTTGTCATAGTGTGACAGGGTGCATGGGTTAGGAGACTTCGAACGTTGGCCCTACACTGTTACTCTTTACGGATGTTCATATGAAGCCCCTAAAAGACCCATATTTTCGCAATCAGACCACAATATCTAGTGCTGCACAGAAATCTGGAAGGGAACATGTATAAACAAGAACACTGACACAGAAGAGTTGCTAGCAATTTTATTGCAGAAAGAGTTTTTAGAATTATTATGCTGTGAATAGAAACCAGGTTGACTTTAGTAGAACGCCTGAATCAGTTTCGAAGATAAAATTGTAATTTTTCCAGTTTTTCTTCAGTTGTATGATTACAAGAAACTAACCGCAAACGCAAGTACAACTGCTAGCTATGTAAATCCCATCGCTTGCACAATTCACTTCGGCGCACATATTATAAGTGCATTGAACGTAACTACCTGGCCCATTTCTGCCTGGGTACAGTAGAACTGTCCAGGGGGGACCATCAGCAACGCCGTTCTGCGTAAAGCATGCCTCGCAATCATAATCAGGATCAGATTCATCAGAATAGTTGCACGTGTAGTTGTAGTCGCCTGCCAACAAAATAGCACACACACACACAATAAATACGCAATTGTTATTAAGGCATTGAAGTTCCCGACAATGAAATCAACATGCAGGCTATGCACGAGGAAACTTAAAGCTATAGAACACGCATTTTGAGCGCCTTTGCAAAGCACTGAAGTGTGATCCAATAACTTCCATTGCTCCGCCATTATAATGCCAAAAACCTCAATCGAAGGTCCATTCAGGTTCGCTATAATGTTTGTGCCTATTCTGAGCAGTTCAAATAGATTCCTTTGTGCAACGATTCTTTAAAACAAGCTGGAGATGAAGTTGCTAAAATTAAGATTATCTGAACATCTGTCTTTCTCTGAACATTTAGGCTACCAGATTTTGTTTCAGATTCGGCAATCTCAGCCGACACATTCTTTACCTAAAAGCCACAACAATGTTGCTAAGATGACAGCTAACAATGCGACCATTGCAACGTGGCAACTCAAACAAACTCTTATGTGAAGGGGTACATTTCCTCCTCTCCAAAAACCATTACCCTCTCGGCGCTACGCGCTTCGGCGATCGTCCGCCGGACGCTCGTTCATCTCCCTCCCCAGAAACAAGGATTCCTCCCCCGACAAAGAAAAGAGTGGATTAAAAAAATGTACCAGCATGGCCAGAATAGAATTGGTCTAGAAAACGATGGTGTCTGTTGATTCAAATGTCGCTATTTTAGTTCCAATGTTGTCCGTCCTGGTGAAACGTGCGGGAAAATTACTTTATTGCAGTGCTGTCCAACCTCTTTCGCACCTCGGGCCACCAAGAACTTTTCTTGAAGCCGAGAGCCGCACCGGAGAACTCAAAAGCATTGACTATGATCATTCTCGCCAAGGTCCCATCTGACCATTGCAACAGGTATTAATCGGTGACACACGATACGACGGAAAAGTAGCAGCCGAATAAGAGCAATCACCTGGTGGAAAAATATCTGTTGGTTCTGGTACAGTTGTGCAAGTTGTAGTTGCTGGTGGTATAGTTGTCGTTGTTGTAATTGGTGGTGGTGAAGTTGTCGTCAATGTAGTTGCTGGTGGTAAAGATGCTGGCCTATTTGTTGTAGATGGTTTTGGGCAGCGGCATCTCCATTAACAAAATTCACACAAAACCAGAATCACTTTAACTCTTCTTTTCAAGTAATTATGTGCTCCAGCCGTTTTTTAAAACAAAGAAAATGTTTTTAAAACAAAGAAAATGTTTTTACTGTGTGCTTTTAGATGATTCTCCATCAAAGTAAACAACTAAGAATACAAGACCTGTGCTCTGATTGGGTGAGCAATGGACTCGAATGGGCCTACTTGTTACATGAACATTCAACTTCAGAGCACCATTATTTATTGGGCGTCATCCTAAACCGACTGATGGGTACATTGGGTAGGCCTACTATTAGTGGTATGTTCGTTGCTTATAAGTTTCGGGAAGCCGCTTCAGTATCTCATCTCCAGGTGGCATGAAAGCCATTGGTTAATGGATATCCCTACGGACAGAATTCATCATCTCCATCATCGTTCTTCATCGTCGTCGTTATCATTTATAAGAGTAGGTCTTACCCTAGGGCGTCACTGCAGTGAAAGCGAGGAAATCAAGGAATGAAACAGATTGATAATAGATATGATTTGACGGGGTACCAGCAAAGCCATCAAGAGCTTTACAAAGATACTCAGAGCAAGCGTGGGCACTGGTGGTGTACACATTGAGCACAAGTTTTGAAGTAGGTTACTTTGAAGTTCATTTGAAAATAATTCCTTGATATATAGCTTAATAACATCGCTTTTATGTTTTCGATTCGTCAAACAAAAACAGCGGGTGGTCCCGTTAAAAGTGATACAACTTTTGTTGTGTTTGAAATATTTAGTTCAAACTAGGTGGTACCCCGTCAAAAGCGCGCCGACATAAGCGCGCCGACATTAGCGCGACCCGTCAAAAGCGCGCTGGACAAATGCGCGCTGACGTCAGCGCGCAGTCAACAAGAAATAGACTAACATACACAGACAAAAAACTGAAAAATTCACGAACAAACTCATGTGTTATTGTCTGGCAAATATGCAAACAACAACAAAAATTCTTGTGATCCTATTCTCTCACGCCTTTCCAGTCTATTCAAAATTCAGCGTTGCCTAAGCGTATCCTAAATTAACTTTACTTTGGTAGCTAATGACTAGTTATAGGTATCGACAGTTCTTTATCTTTTCCACACAAATCAACGACAAGTTTCTCTCCTTATTTGTTGTTCAAAATCCAGCAGTAGCAAATAATACAAACGACACGACAACGACTAATTTTACGTGTATCAAAACAACTCAACGTTAAAAACCCTGTGCATTATTTCATCACTCTTTCACTCTACACTCTTCAAAAACCAGGTCTACAGGCTACATTTAGGCTACATGTACACACGACTATCCACACTAGCCTCTCCTACACAAATCTATCTCCCGTCTTAGCGCACATCTCACCTGCAATCGCTCAGTCCCTCTCTCTGCATCTCTATGTCACTTTTTATTTTTCTCTCTCTTTCTCTCTCTCTTTCTCTCTCTCTCTCTCTCTCTCTCTCTCTCTCTCTCTCTCTCTCTCTCTCTCTCTCTCTCTCTCTCACCCTCAATTGCGCCTAGCGCTCGGCGGCGCTTTCCCGCCTTAACTTAAACAGGTGCACTAAGCATACGAATGTCTGCGACGACTATCGTCGCACTCACTGATTGTTATACAACTGCAATACAAGATCAGCTTACAATTCTAATGTCCAAAAATAAAAGTTCTGGAAAAATTATATTGCTAAGAGTCTAATATTTGCAAATAACGTGAACTACGGACGAAAAATATAATGTCCACAAAATAAAGTTACTGCGTTCGAAGTTGAAATTGCGAATATAGTCTACTGCAGCGGTTCTCAACCTTTTTAGTGCGGCGACCCCTTCGTAGCATTTCGAAAGTTGTGGCGACCCCAAGAACAAAATTGATCAAGTTAACCCCCCTCCCACGTCACTGCATTTTGTTACCATTGTCCATGGTTATGCATTCACTACATAATTCGAAAACTGCTTTTGGCAATTTTGTGATGTTTCCTCATTCTTGCGATTCGATAGCTTGAAGCAGAACTTCAGAAGTTTCATATGTTACGTCTTGAAGCTGGAGCTCCACATGCTTCGGAGAAGAATATAAACTTAGAAGTAGGTAGCAGGTGGAGGTTCGTTCAGGGATGGGCAAATTCCAGGGCAGCATGTAATTGAATTACAAATTACCAATTACAATTGTAATTTAAATTACGTAATTTCAATTACTCAATTAAATTACTGCCCATCCCTGGGTTCGTTAAAGGCAGATCCGGAGAAGTCGGAGTCGAGCAGCAGGTCATTCCGTACTAGATTAGAAGTGCATCTAGTAATTTTACATTGAAGGCTATCAATCTTGTTAGCAAATATGAAGCAGAATTAGATAGCACAAAGACTGGTTCTCAATGTCCGAGCGTTGGCTGCATGCTGAGTCCAGAAGTCGTTGTGAGATGTGTCAAGCATCATTGCTTCATTGTCCATGGCTATTGATGGTATATACGCCAAATACGTGACTTTCCAAAGAAGGAAGAATGTTCCGTGCTGGGCCTCAAGGTGCAGGTATTCAACGCCATTGATACGCTGAAACTTATCAAAGCTAAAGGCCTGACGGCCATAAGTCAAGTCAAGTAAGTCATAAAAGCTAATTGTCGTACATAAAACCAGATCAATTTATCTATAGAAAACTAGAATGATGATTGTAATGTCACAGTACTAATTGCAAGCTCGTCAGGCAGAATTATCAATTTTTCGCGTTTCAATATTTGTTTATTGGTGTAAGTTACCTGTAGACAGGTACATCAGAACATGGTCCGGTATCTGTATAGCTTTTGCCATGATCTATAACACCAAGGGAAAAGTTGAAATCTGTAACAGGCACTTGCAAGCCAGGACAACCCACACACAGATTGTTGAAGTACACTACCCCAGTCGTCGAGTTTGTATACTCGATTCTTGAGACGTCTCCCAATTCACCAGTTTCAGGATTGCACTACAACAGAAAATAACAAAAAGTCTTCAGTTATTGTCCGATTACATTAAAAATAATATGCTTGAAATCTTCTTCTTTTCCTTCTGGATAGGATTAATTCCTCGTTGAGAAGGGGGTCAGCCACTCGGATTCTTTGTCTCCATGATGTTCTGTCTCCAGCGTATTCCTTTTTCAGTTTAAGAAAATCCATGTCCTGCTGGATCATGTCCCTTTATCTCTTCTTCTTAATCAATAGGCTTGGATTGCCGCGGTGAAAACATTCAATGTAGTATTAAACAGAAAGAAGCATATCATGCCTATTACAGACTTTGGAAACATATCATCCAGATAATTATGTTTCCAGAGTAGCCTAAGCCTAATGATTTTCATACATGTACATCGTTTTACAAATACCTGACTGACATCTGATAAAATCATTTCAATGTACAAAGCTTATCAATTAATCAATCAATCACATAAATTTACATAGTGCCCGTTCAAGGTCTTTTGCTCAGAGGCGATCCCGGCGCCGTAACAAAATGGCGCCGACAAAACGGCGCCGACAGAACGTCGCAATTCAAAGTACCCCGACAAAACGGCGCCGGTGTCGCGTGACAGAGTCTCCCCCCTAAAAGTCTCCCCCGGAGACTTTATTTCGAAACAGATTCTCTCCCGGAGGATCTGTTCCAGAATAAATTCGCCCCCGGAGAGTATAGTCTGAAATAAAGTCTCCGTGGGGGAGATAATATATCCGCCGTCCACGAAATAGAGTCCCCCCGTTCAGCGTAAAATTGACTAGAGTTGCATCAAATTTAGAGATGAGCAGACCAAACCGTTAGTTTACGTTGCCAGATTATACAACAAGAAAACATATAATACTTTTACTTCAGGAAATTTCTTCCAATACAGAGTTTCAGCCAGGGGAAGACTCTGTGTCGGGGAGACTTTGTATCGGGGAGACTTTATTTCGTGACACCGGCAATACGGCGCAGTACAAAGATTACGATGCCCATCTAGTATTGTTTGCTTATTCATGAGCAAGCTCACTACGAATTGAAGATTATGAGATATCGTTCCGGATTCCGGCAACTAGGGGCACATCCAAGTCAGAATACATGCGTTTAAAATAGAAGTCGGATTGATACAAAATCATTTTTCATTAAATAGAATTTGGATTGATGGAAAAATTCTCGCTTAAATTGAGGCTGGATTGGTGAAAACATTCTTGCTTAAATGGAAGCTGGATTGAAGAAAATATTCTTGCATAATGGAAGCTGGATTAATGAAAATAGTCTTGCTAAAATGGAAGCTGGATAAATGAAAATGGTTTTGCTTAAATGGAAACTGGATTGACGAAGATATTCTTTCTTAAATTGGAGCTGAATTGATGAAAAATAATAGTATGTTAAATGGAAGTTGGATTTATATTTAGAATATATTTTTTGCTGCTTCTGCTATTAAACTACTAAAAACCGTTGTTTTTTAGTTCAGTTTGCGCCGCTATGTCGGCGCCGTTTTGTCCAGCGCCGTTTTGTTATTGCGCCGTTTTGTCAGCACACCGGTGTAAAGGTTTCAAATTACCCCCTCCTAAACATTACCCCCCCCCCTGTAACTTAAAACCGGTTTCAGATTACCGGGAGGTAGGATGAAGCAGGTTTCAAGTTACCCTCGGTGGTAATCTCAAACCGGTTTCATCCTACCCCCTACGGTTTCAGGTTATCCCCAGTGAAAGCGTTGTTTTCGTCAATTTAGCTTCTATTTCACCTACAGAGAACCTTCATCCAGCTTCTATTTCTCTAGCCTTCATCCAGCTTCCATTTCATCTATAGCGAACCTTCATCCAGCTTCTATTTCATCTAGAGAGAACCTTAATCCAGCTTCTATTTATCTAATCCTCATCCAGCTACTATTTCACCTATAGATAACCTTCATCCAGCTTCTATTTCACCTACAGAGAACCTTCATCCAGCTTCCATTTCTCTAACCTTCATCCAACTACTATTTCACCTATAGAGAACCTTCATCCAGCTTCCATTTCACCGATAGAGAATGGAAGCTGGATGAAGGTTCTCTATAGGTGAAATGTAAGCTGGATGAGGGTTAGAGAAATGGTAGCTGGATGAAGGTTGTCTATAGGTGAAATGGAGGCTGGATAAAGGTTACAGAAAAGAAAGCTGGATGAAGGTTTTCTGCAGGTGAACTAAAAGCTGGATGAAGGTTCTCTATAGGTGAAATGGACGCTGGATGAAGGTTTTTCTGTAGGTGAAATAAAAGCTGGATGAAGGTTCTCTGTAGGCGAAATGGAAGCGGGATGAAGGTTCTCTAAAGGTGAAATAGAAGCTTGATTGACGAAAACAACGATTTCATTGGGGGTAACCTGAAACCGGGGGGGGGGGGGGTAGGATGAAACCGGTTTCAGATTACCCCCTGGGGGTAATCTGAAAGCGGTTTCAAGTTACCGGGGGGTAATGGTTAGGAGAGGGTTATTTGAAACCTTTACACCGGCGCTCCCAACCTAGGCCTGGTCAAACAGAAAAGCTTAATAATACGAGAGATACAACCAGTAGAGTAACGGGCTGCGACCGAAGATTACTTTTCGCTGCTTAGTCCAGTTTAGGCCTATTCGAAGCATCAGTCAGGATCCATCATCAAATTTCTGTACAGATTCTTTATTTTAGAAAAAGCAGGGCTTAAAGTGTGCCTGGACGGTCATGGACGGCGTCCATGCACTTGTTTTAAAATCTGAACACCGTCCAGCCACTTATTGGCGAGCACAGACTGGAAAGGTAAGGGGCGTCCAGGCACTTCTTTTGGAGAGGTAAGGGGCGTCCATGCACTTATTTTTCCACACTTTAGGCACTGAGAAAAAGTTTGTAAATGTGTGAAAGTTTCGTTGTCATCGGTCCCGTTAATGAAAGATTATGAAATGTAAAGTTCACTGTTTTATAGAGTCGTTCTTAGGTCTAATTGACACACGTCGCGCAAATTAGGCCTACTGACCATATCAATTCTTTGTGCTTTGGGACCTATAATAGAATCATAGAATCTAAGAACTAATATAACGGAACGACTCACAGTGCATTGTTTCAGCACAGTGGCTGCTGTTGCCACGCCACGCCACGAGATAGTCTTCTGAGCAGAACGAACTGTCCATGTGGAGTTCATCTTTATGGCTGTCTTGACTGCTCCACATCTCACACTGTCCGACGCCTCAACATTTCCTTCCCACTTCAATATCAGACAGAAGCAGGCGAATAATTGGAAGCAAACCTTTGCCATGTCGTCTGTCGTTGCTGCAGGAAGATCTTCAGCTGATGACTGGTTGGTCGTTGCTGTCAAAGGTGTCCTATATCCACTCTACCCCTGAGCAGCCCTGAATGGTGGAACACCTGTTGCTGTCAAGAATAGACAAATGAGTTTTTCTCACAAACACTGAGATATGCAATAAACTTTTCATCAGTATCCTAATCCGATTTGGAATTTGGACATCAAACGACGCACGATGCTCTTCTTAATAACGCAGGTGTTGATCTCATGTCATCAATCTTACGGTGAGCGACAATAGAAGTTGGAAAGCCATGAAATGAATCTCCGTCGTCTAATGAAATTCTCTCATTTCCTGCATGATAGGCCTATTCAAAAGATATCAAAGTCTTAAGACAAATCGATTTTTAATGATTCATTAAAGTCGTTATAAATAATGACAAAATGCAGCCATTGTGGATCCCTTTAGTTATAATGAAAAGTAGGCCTATTGTAGTGAATACAATTTAAAGAATACCTCCTGAAGAAATATGACAATAGCCTGCTATTTCTGTATTTGGTTCAGTGGCGGTGCCAGGTTTTCAGATTTTTTTTTGGGGGGGTGGCTGATTCCTCACGGAGGAAGTTTTCCATTTTCATCTGCCGAAATTTCTGACGACCTTTTTTAGTCATTTGGTTGAAATATTCAGCTGTGAGAAGTCATTCATTCAGGGAAAGCAGAGGATAGACAAAAGATTTTCCAAATGTAGCCTACCGACACAGCCTTGCTCCGTAGTCTAGTGTAACACCCTGGTTGAGATCTCAGTGCAAGGCAACAAGCATGCACACTACATCACCGCGCTCCACTGCTTTGGGATTGATCGGGTCAAGGCAGCCACTGACCAATGAAGTTCTCCTTATTGCATTAGGCCAACTAAGAAATTTAAAATCTAAGAAACGAGGACGGATAGGTAGGCTGACCAGTGGCCACCTGCGCTTCTAAGGCGTTATGCCAAAGCTGAGTCTTGAGTCACGAGTCAGTCATTTACGAGGTCTTCCTACTAAATGTTGAACATCTGATCGATTCTCCGACTGCATAATTATGACATACTTTGAACTCGTTCTGGAACCTACAGGAATCTGCGCTTTGATCTTTTGGATCGTATATATTTCGGACATTGAACACGTCCAAAATAAGCTCCAAAGGTAACACCATGTCAAATCTGTCCTCATAATAGCAGACTCCTTAAAACGTCTTTGTTTCACCGTGGTTGCACTGGGAGCGCTTCTGAGTGGGTTTCTTGAAGAGGCGCTATATAAATTCTCGAAATGAATGAATGAATGAAGGAATGAATAATATTCACATGAAATAGCGTAAATCAGGTTTCATAATTATCGAAGTGGGAGTCAAAAGTCATCGCAGTGATTAGTTTCATTTGGACATTGTGCAATGTGCAACCGGCTGCTATACTTGATGACAATATTATCGGTCGTAAATGTCGATTTATTATTCCATTTTCTATGTCACAAAGCTATCCTGACAAATGAAGAATCAGTCACAGATCGGAAGGAATTCATAAAATTATGCAACGGCCCGAAAGAAACGAGACTGCAGGAAACAGTTAACTTTATTATCGTTATCGTAAATTCCAAATTCTCTCTGAGCTTCTTTCCTATAACACTGGGCAACAAATTTTCATGAAATTTTTGTATCCTACATGAAATGTGCACTTTCCTACAGATTTTAAGGTGCTGAACACGAATATGACAATGAAATTAAAGAATTAGCTCCAGTTTCTCTGATATCATCAAGAGTTTCTATAAATAGAACAATGCGTACATATGACATATGTACCAGCAAATATTCACTTCTACATCCCACTATCTCTTGTATAACTGCTCAGGATTATGTCTGGTGAGTGTACAAGTAGGCCTATGTATGTAAGAGCACTTGCTACACTACCTCTTCAAGACCCTAATCCGAAGCGCTCCCGACTACAGCACGGACACTGAATAGGAGTTTCATGAAGCGCATATGCAATTGCGAGTGAAGGACTGCTCACAGTGCTTCTAAAGGGTCCCTACGTGGTGGCCTGAGGTGGATTCATACCCATAACCTTCCGGCTCCAAGGCACTGAACATACACCTACACCACCGTGAGCCACATAGTAGGCTCATATATGTAGTCAGCCAACATGGAAGTTTCCCTGGTATCGTTTTCCATGTCTGCAATGTCTTCTTCAAAACGTTCGTGTGATACATAATTATGGTCATAGACACCATGTCCGTAACCAAATCCTTGTAGTTTTCTGCCCTGACATTTCAGTGGAAGTTAGTTAACACCAGACGAAATGAATCCTAGGCTTGTTTTTTGTCGCCCTGAAGCAGGTTGTCAAACATCTCATCTCTGACTAGCTATCTGACTGATCTGAGGACCAACAAAATTTCCTTCTTTAATTTCTGTTTCGCCAGGCAATTTGGCAGCCAAGTATTACACTACAGACAAGACTGTCTGGATTTCAACCATTTCTAGGCGTCGCTCATAGCCTACTTCTCTCCGACGCCCAGAGATTTCCTCTCAGGCCAGTTTCTCCTCACTTAGTGCAAGGTCCTTGCTCGACTGTCCAATTCACATATAAAACAGCAATATTTTGTATAATCCAAGCTGTGGACTCGTCAAGAAAGCCAATATACTTTCAAGTCACAATACAGATGTCATCCATACCTGCTGTATTGAACAGAATTCGACAGGTATTTTAGGTTGTCGTAGGTTTCCTTCATGTGGACGGGAATGGATGAAAGCTGGTTTCCAATATGCAGCAGCTCCGCATCGAGACTCAATTTCGTGGAGTCTATGAATAGTCGCCATTCTCGAGGGCCATGTTTGATTCCGAGGGCATTCATCAGACAATCTACATTGAAGCAGAAGACAGGGTCATCTTCCTTGGTGAAATTTTCCTCAAACTGCCCATGACGAGTGTGAAACAATGTCACTCGGGCATTTTCTTGGAGAAGATTCCATTCATTTAAATCTTGATCTAAGTAACTCCGCCTTGGCCTTGGATAGGTCCAGGAGACGAACAAGATCGTTCAGTTTACCCTGGGTGAGAATGTGTGGCACAGATGATACACCTTGGCAGACGTAAGGATCATCCCTAGACGTCGAAGGTTGTGCAGAATCCGAAGTCGCTTCGTTTCCCTTCTCATCGTCTGAATCAAAGAAAAATTCTTTCAGTGGATCCGGAACGGGAAGTCCTTCGCCATGCAGAGTGGGTCGGATTGCATATGGTATATTGGTGGTGCGCTATTGACCACTTCCATTTCCTTGTCATGAATGCAGAAGTACGTGGAATCATGCAAAAGTAGTAGTCATATGCATGATTTCTTGGTTCTCTCCAAACCATTCGAACAGTAAAGGTCACCGGCCAATTTCTCGTCTTTTAACTACTATGGAAATTTTCTTGCTCACTGGGGAGGGGTTGCATGGCAGGTTAATGCATTACGACACATTATTGTGTTGCAATATGTAGTTTGAAATACAGCGTTGAGGAAATTAATGGTCATGACCCACATATGTAGGCCGACTCAATGCGTACCGAGACATTTGTACGTAACCATCTCTGTCTCTCCTGAACGAGAGCTAATCGACAAATTTTACCATCATATTCGTGTTCGGCACCTCAAAATTAGTTAAGATTTGCTATTTTCATCTAGGATACATTTTGTGTGTTGACCAGTGTAATTATAGGTCTACTTAGGCCATTTATTCCGGCGCTCTGATTCGCCACCTGCAGGAAACTTCTGCCACTGGCCCACCATTCAAAACCTGTTGAATAATTCATGTAATAAACGTAGAACAAATCGATAGAAGATCAACCTATCAAATCTGCCATCTTTTGATGATTAATTATCAACGATGGGAGTCAAAAGTCGTCGCAATGATGCAACCGGCTGCTGCGTGATGACAATTTTAGGTCGTAAATATTGATGTATTGCCGATTTTCTATTTAGATTTAACAAAGCAATCATGACAAAGGAAGAATCAGTCACAGATCGGAAGCAATCTATACAATTTTCCAAAGGACGGAAAGAAACGCGGCTGCAGGAAACAGTTAACTTTATCATTGTTGTCGTAAAGTCAAAATTATCTTTGAGCTCTCTTCCGGATCCCATTTATTCCGACGCCCTGACTCGCCACCTGCAGGAAACTATTGCCACGAGTACTGGCCCGCCATTCAAAAGCGATTTATACCTCTGGTCTAAAGCGAACAATAGGCTTATTTGCCATAAGACATATGAATAATTTATTAAATATGTTACGACTGTTACGAGGTGAAAACAGAAGGTATAGGGAGAAGCAAGACAGAGAATAAATGTGGATGTGAATAATATATTCAATATTATCGAATTCAAATTAGATGATGAAATATTGAAGCTCTCGACAAAGTTTCATTACTTGATGGCAATTTGCCGTCAAAAATATAAAACCATTAGCCTATTCAGAAATGAAATTTTTCTTGTAAAGGAGAAAACAGTCACAGCTCGACAGCAGTAATGTAATTTTGCGGAAGGGTCTGAGAGAAACGAAACAGCAGCAAGCAGTATGTGATCGTGATCAATCAAAGGAATGCCGCTGGTGGCTGATTGGCGGGGAGTGTCGGTCTTTAACTTTGATGTCGTCATTACCAGAGTGAGCGACGAGCCATCAACGGTCAATCTCAGTGTTTGGGAATGCACGTCAGTAGTGGAAAGAGTTTCAGTACTGAGCCAGCCATGCCCCTCCTCATTAATTATGATAATTTATTCATGGTAGTGCGGCATTACTGATCCAGTGATGGAAAGAGTGGCAATAACTGAGCCGGCCACGCCCCTTGTCATTAACTATGCTAGTTTATGCAAGAATATAGCGGCGCTACTGAGCAAAGCACACCCCCCTGACGTCATGGGAAGCCTTCAAATTGTCACGTGACCTAATTAGCCGCATCATCGACATGCCAATCAATGTGCAGACGAGCGCGGCACCTGTCAATCAATCTGTGCCTCTCCTTTATATGTGTGCATGTCTGTGTCTTTGCCCGTCTCTCTCCGTTTGCGTATCTCTAATTTTAGTAAGGACCAAAGAGACGCCGGTTTCACGATATAAAGTCTCCCCCGCATACGAAGTCCCTCGAAACAGATTAACCCCTTGCTGAAAATCTATAATGGAAGAAATATTCTAATGTAAAACCAAATATATTTCCTGTAAAATAATTTAGCAAGGTAGGCGAACCGTTTAACCTGCCCATCCATAAATTTTATGCCACTGTAACCAATTTCACGCAGAACGGGGGGGAGGGGAAACTTTAATTCGTCGACGGAGGAAGTATTCTCTCCCCGGAGACTTGAGTTCAGAATAACTATACTCTCCGGGGATGAATTTATTCTCTAACAGATCCACAGGAGGAATCTGTTTCAAAATAAAGTCTTCGCGGGAGACTATTTAGGGGAGACTCGGCCGTCACGACAGTTGGATGGGGCATTAAAGACAATGGCTCGATCTAGAATTTGAAGGTTGACTCCGGCATGATCCGGTGTCGCGTCGCTATGGCAACCGATCAATGATGGACTTCGCAGGGACCAGGACGCTGCACCTGGTGCTAATCCGAGCCTTCCGCCCTTTACCAACATGTTACAAGAACGTCTATCCCCTCTCCCTCCCATAAGAAGCGAACGGAGAGCGGGAGGGAGGCCATTCCAGATAGCTGGACCCACCACGGAAAATGCTCTTCGCTGCAGAGTAGCGGTACGACAAAAAGAGACAAGATAGTCACGGAGGGCAGCTGACCGGAGCGAACGACGGCCCAGAGAAACCGAGACTGGAGTAAAAAGCTCACATAGATAGGATGGAGCTTGAGCTAGGATGCAGCGCCAAGCAATAGACGAGACTCTATAAGCAATGTGTTGCTGCAGTGGGAGCCAGTGGAGGTCGTTCCTCATGAAGGCAGAAACGTGAGCAAACCGGGAGATGCGACCAACCAAGCGTGCTGCAGATCGAAGGACCCTCACCAAAGAGTTCAGGCGGACCTGTGGGAGACCAACATAAAGAGAGGAGCAGTAATCTTAGCGGCTGCAAACAAAGGCATGGACAAGAGTAGAAGATGCAGTGTATGAGAAAGAGACACAGAGAGAGAGAGAGAGAGAGAGAGAGAGAGAGAGAGAGAGAGAGAGAGAGAGAGAGACAGGCAGACAGAGAGAGACAGAGAGAGACAGAGAGAGACAGAGAGAGACAGAGAGAGACAGAGAGAGACAGAGAGAGACAGAGAGAGACAGAGAGAGAGAGAGAGAGAGAGAGCGAGAGCGAGAGAGAGAGCGAGAGAGAGAGAGAGAGAGCAACGACGCGCAGCTGTCGAATTTGGTAATTACGCTAACAAACCTTCGTTGTAACTATAACGGACACCAACAAGTAGGACTACTTACTGTATAAACGCGTGACGCTAATCATGATTCAGTTTAGCCTACATGTCAATAACAGTGACAGGTCTCTACCGTGACAGCTGTAAGAAGTTGACACAGCGAACAGAACATGGACAATAAAGCTTTTCCAATTACATGAAGAAATGGACAAATTGCACAAACAACTTTTTAAAAAGTCTTAATTTTGGACCTAAATGACACTAACAACTTCTTGCGTCCGAAATGAATAAGGGGCCGTCCATAAAGTACGTCACGCTATTTTTGACCATTTGTGACCCCCTCTTCCCCCCTGTCACAAACTGTCATAAATCTCGGACCCCCCTAAAGTACGTCACACTTTCGGAAATTTTTTAAAAAACATAACCATTTGCCTAACCCTCTTAACCCTAGGATACTATCCCTAATCCCTCTGATAGTGACGTGTGTCCCTAAACGCTTTGATAGTGACGGGAAATCAACTTTTATCCCGCCAGCCCGGGTTTTGGACACGCCTGTCCGGGCCGGGTCGGATTTTAGGTACTAAGAACATAAAAAATAAAAAAGAATTTAAAAAATAAATGTGTGACGTCACACATGGCCTGACCCCTCCCACTGTCACAAACTGTCACACTTTCTTACACCCCTCCCCCCCTGGAGCGTGACGTACTTTATGGACGGCCCCTAACCAAATGACACGAACAAGTCTTTAGTTTGCATTTGAATGGCAGCAGCAAGTCTTTTCGGTTACAGCATCAACAAGTTCACACTGCGAACGATTCAGCTTCATCAATGAAATGAAGAAACAGACAAATTGCACAGAGGGGGATTTGTCCGGGGAGATAATGTCCTACGCAAAATCAAGAGTAATATGTCCGGGGGCTTTTGTTCGGGGTGGGATAATGCCCGGGGAATAATTTCCAGAGAGATAATGCCCTACACCCGCCTAAGTCAAAGGTTCTTGCAACTGTTTTGTAGTCAGTATGCATTCAGCAAAGCTCGAGGGTACGCGTACCCTAAAATAGAATACGTTAAAATACGTACGTACCTTTCAAAAAATAGAATACGCGTATGGTACGTACCATACACGAAAATTTTGTTTATGGTATACTCGGCGACCTATAACCTACATGTAGTCAACAGTACTGTAGGCATATGCGTCATTGAAATCGGTATTTAAAGGTGGCGTAGCAGTAAAATTACTTCGATAAATTCTTCTGTTATAATTAATCGAATGCAACTGTTCAACCATTTCATTGTAGTTGGACTTTTAAGTGCTGCAGGAGAACTGAACCGACTAACTGACATTAATTAGTGCATTAAGTGCAATGTCTGCTGGATAAACAGATAGACCTACAAAGGCTACAATATAGCATTGCAGCAATTCACTGCGCTGCATACTTGGCTGTGATGGTTTGTTTAAATTAAATTGAACATTGCTATAATGAGCAATGACTAGGCTAACGTATTTTATTATTGTTTACGTACCCTAAAATAGGGTACGTTAAAATACGTACGTACCTTTCACAAAATAGAATACGTACGGTACGTACCCTCGAGCTTTGGCATTCAGTCATTTGTGCTTCAGGGGTCTTCAGAAAATATTAAGACCAATAATTTTTTTTTTGCTTGAATAAAAGGTGTTGCGATCAATTTGTACTTGGCAGGTTTATTACCCCCCTGAAAGCCCGAATCACACCACAACGTCCTCAACCATAAGCTTTGGGGGACCGTCCCCCAAGCCCTAAGTCTCTGCTCATGAGTACTTCTGCTAATTGAACACCGCTGTAGTCGCTGTGAACACTCAATGTAGTCGTATAGTTTGGACTACCGGCGTAGACTCTCAGCAGGTCGGGTGGTCGCACATTGTGTGCATAACCTCATAATGAGTCGGTGGCATTTTCGACATAATTATCAGTGGTGTATTTTGTTAGGAAAGGTATTCTACCGTTCTACGCAGGGCTGGTTTTAAGGAATTTTTAGAACTGCACAATCCTTTCCTTTTCCATCATCTATGGTAAATTACTTCCAACCGGAGGACAATGACCTTTTTTGCTAGATTTAACTGTAGAGAAGTGCTTCTACAACTGCACATTTTGTGTACAACTGCAAGTTAAAAAAAGCCCTGGCTCTTTTTTGGGGAGGCTGAGCGAGATCTAGGGGGCTAAGCCCTTTTTGTTCCTGGCGCGGCGACTGATTGGTTCCCTTACACACAGCGCATTGTTTACCGATTTCATGTTTTGACCCCCTGCTGTTTTGACGGCTTAGCCATTCTATAAGCAGGAACTTTTTACCTTACCGCGCCATTGACGTCATTGGCTGCGAATCTTGTGAACAGAAACGTTTGTATTTGATTGCATTGAAATTCCTGCCCTTAACTATGTATGTTTAGACACCAAGATGGCAATTCTATGTGAACTGAAAGCTGAGATACTGAATATCCTTTCTTAGGTCGGCCATTTTGGAAAATGGCCGCCATTGAAGTCATGGAGAACATTTGCAATGGCCCCGTTGGAATGCCTGTCCTTAGCTATGTGTGTTTAGACACCAAGATGACGATTCTAAGTGTACTGTAAGCTGAGATATTGAAAATCCGTATTTTGGTCGACCATTTTGGAAAATGGCCGCCATTGAAGCCCTGGGGAATAATTTTAATGGCTCTTTTGGAATCCTCGCCCCTAACTCTGTATGTTTAGACACCAAGATGACGATTCCATGTGCACTGGAAGCTGAGATAATTTAAAATCTGTAAACCGGTCGGCCATTTTGAAAAATGGCTGCTATTGGGACCAGCAGGAGTCAAATCTGCGATGGCCCTATAGCCAAATCTTTTTCTTATGACATGGTTCCAGACGGCTCCACTCTAACCAACAGTCCAAGTGGGACCAACCGCTTCTCCAACGGACTTTCTCAGATTTATCCACACAGCTAATTGAGAAATACGACCAAGTTAGATGGAAGGCGGTGACTTCTCAGCATGCTGGCGACTGGCTTCATACTCTCCCGATCACGTCATTCGACCTAAAACTAAGCGATGAGGCAGTCATGGTGGAGGTGGGACTGCGGTTGGATACGAACATATGCGAACCACATACTTGCTCTTGTGGCGCACAGTCACCGCCAGACAGTGCCGGCGCTAGCACCCCGCACCCACGGCCGGGGGCCCCGAGGTTGAAGGGGCCCCCAAATTTAGCTGGTCATTATGCCTATTTGTGACTGTACAGATCCGGTCTGGTGCATGCCCCAACTAACCATACGGCACTGCCATAGCAGATCTAATGCAAATATCATACTGATTTTGGGCGTAAGTATAAAACCATTAGAGTTTGAAAGGGGGCCCCCAAATTTATCTGGTCATTATGCCTATTTGTGACTGTACAGATCCGGCCTGGTGCATGCCTCAACTAACCACATTGGCACTCCCATAGCAGACCTCATGCAAATATCATACTGATTTTGGGCGTAAGTATAAAGCCATTTAAACTAACTGAGGCAATTTCGTCCACTTTCTCAAACACAATGTTTATAAATTGTAACTTATTCTAATTGCTAATTGGATGAGGCCTCCAAATAAAACATGCGTGAGGCCCAAACATTAAAGCCTTAGCCTGTGTTGGGTCCCAGGTGTCCATGGTATGTGTCTGATCTCAAGTTTGCAAGGGGCCTCAAATGTAGCTGGTAATTATACCTTTCATGACTGTTCATTCCTGAAATCACGCACCGAATTATGTTTTAACGCAAATCATACAAAATAATATTACGCAAACTAATAGAGCATTGTCCTTCAACCAAAGAGGAGACTTTGGGGGTGTGGACAGGGGCACGGCCCCACAATTTATGGTTGGGACGGAATCCTTGTATCCCCAATATTTCAGAAATATTTCATAAGTATCATCCACTGCCCATCAATAATGATAAATTTTGTTCAGATGACAGCCTATAAATGCTACCATTACAGTTGGCAAATCGGATAAATTTAAACAATGGAGATGGACACTCTGAAGTCCTAAACTTCGACTAACAGCAACGAAAAATGAGCAATTTTTTTAAAGATGACAGCTCTAAAATTCTACCATTACAGCATGGAAATTCCCAAAAATTTAACAATTGGGATACATTTATTGAAGTCTTACACCATGTCTTTCAGCACTTATATTATGAGAAATTTTGCTCAGATGACAGCTCAAGGTATGGGGGCCCCCAAGTTTTTTTTCTCGGGGGGCCTCAGGTACCCTAGCGCCGGCACTGCCGCCAGAGGTGAGCATGGTTTGGCATCTTCGCCCGAGTGCCACGCCACGGTGCAATCAACGACCTGGTTTACCGAGCTCTAACGAAAGCTGGCTTCCCAACAATTAAGGATCCGCAGGGATTGTCTCGATCTGATGGGAAGAGACCTGATGGTCTCACCCTGATCCAATGGAAAGCTGGAAAGAGCTTGGTATGGGAGGCAACTATAGTCGACACGCTGGCTCCGTCGTACCTGACAGCAACAGCAACCTCTGCAAGGGCATCAGCGTGCTTGGCAGAGGAAAGGAAGACACAGAATTATCAAGCCTTCCGTGACACTCACATTTTTATCACGTTGGCTCTGGAAACTCTTGGCCCCATTAATACGGCAGGCCTCGATTTTATTTCGGACCTGGGTCGCCACCTCACGCTAGCTACGGGCGAACCAAGAGAGACAAGCTACTTTTTTCAGAGAGTCTCAATCACAATGCAGCGCTTCAACGCCGTAGCTTTTAAGGGCACCTTCATCAGACCCACGCCCGATATGGATGAGGTGTAGGCTAATCGTTCTAGAATAGATACATTGCCTTTACAAATTTTATAAGTCCCCGAGGAAACGAAGTACCTCAGGGCAATAAATAAAAATTTTAAAAATAAATAGTAATCATCATCATCATCATCATCATCATCATCTTCATCATCATCATCATCATCATCATCATCATCATCATCATCATCATCATCATCATCACCACCACCACCACCACCACCACCACCACCACCACCACCACCACCACCATCATCATCATCATCATCATCATCATCATCATCATCATCATCATCATCATCATCATCATCATCATCATCATCATCATCATTATTATTACTATTGTTGTTGTTGTTGTCATCATCATCATCATCGTCATCGTCGTCGTCGTCATCATCATCATCATCATCATCATCATCATCATCATCATCACCACCATCACCATCACCATCATCTTTACCATCACCATCACCACCATCACCACCACCACCACCACCACCGCCACCGCCACCACCATCACCACTATCATCATCATCGTCGTCGTCGTTGTTGTTGTTCTTTTGTGATCCTGTATAAAATTGTTACCGAACAACTGGACTATAATATTCTAAGTTATTATTATACGTATTGGATCTCAAGCAATAAAGCTGTATTAATAAATAGACCTTGCAGTGATTTTTATACGTAACCTAGTGTCTATTTACTGGGATGCGGATATAAAGCTGAGAAATAAAGAATAATTTATAAGTAGACCTGCTTTCTTACCTATTTACATGCTTATTATTAACATACTTAATTGCGACCATATAGCAGTTGCGAACTGTAGACTCAGCGTCTACGAATGAAATGGATCTCGCGACTTGGCTTTTTGAATTCCTACGAAACAATAGGTTTGTCATAATTATTGTGCCTGGGGGCCTGGGTTAGGACTCAGGAGGCTACGTTCGAGCATTCACCCTACACTGCTACTCTGTAAGAATGTTCACCTGAAACCCGTAAAGGACCCATATTTTCACAATCAGACCATACGGTACGTATCCTATCTAATGATGCACTAGAAATCTAGAAGGGTACGTGTAGAAACAAGCACATTAAAATAAGCCTGATGCAAAATAGTTGCTACCGATTTTATTGCAGAAAGAGTTTTTACAGTTATGTCTGCTGCGAATAAAAATCAAGTTGACTTGAGTAGAACGTCTGAATCGGCTTCCGAGAACGAATTTTAATCTTTTCATTGTTTTGTAGTTCCTTTAGTTGTTGCCATCTTCGGATTAGAAGAAGCTAAGGGTTGACACATGTACAATCAATTTGCCTGAAAATCCGATTGTTTGTACAATTCATTTCGGTGCATGAATCATCAAACTCTGAACATTGAACGTAACTACTTGGCCCTCTTTTAATGTCTTTGAACCGTAGAGTATACGTAGCGTCAGCATAAGAAATGTCATAGAAAGCCGCCTTGCACGGGTTGTAGAAGTGGCAGTCATATATATTATCGCTGACATCATCAAAATGGCACGTGTAGTCGTCGCCTTCTAACAAAATAGCACACACACAATAAACAGACAATAATATTAAAACGTTGAAGTTCCCAAAAATGAAATCAACATGTAGGCTCTATGTATCAGAAATTTAAAGCAGTAGAGCAGTCTGAGCAGAGGAATTGTTGAGAGCATCCGAAGACAGGAGAGGATGGAGAGGAATTATCCAAAATGCGACCAACCCTCGTGTCGAGCAATGTTGAAGGCAAGGCAAGGCATGCATTGTGAGAGCCTCACATAACGCCGTCATAATAATACCCAAGACATCAATCGATGTTCGTATGTTAGGTTCGCTATCATGTTTTGGATTACTCTCAGCAGTTCATCAAACAATCTTCTTTGTGCAACGTTTCTTTAACAAACTGGAGATGAAGACGCTAAAATAATAAGCTTAAGATGATTCCGATTATCCAGAACATCTGGCTTTCATTTGCTAGATTTCGGGTTTCTCAGATGACACATACTTTGCATGCGTATCCAGTACTGTGCTGTCTTTTTGCTTCCTGCTGGACTCACGGTAGGCTTAATATGTTTGTGCATGGGACGTGATGGGCGCCGACAGTTAAATTAGACTCCTGTAATAACTTGTGATCATCCGTGATGATAGCTTACTATTAATTGTGATCATTTTGCGTTGTGTCAGTTTGAACTTAATGGAAGACAATAATTATTACTATTGCTATTATAATTATTATTATTATTATTATTATTGTTATTGTTGTTGTTGTTGTTATTGTTATTGTTATTGCTATTATCATTATTAGCCTACTGTAATTATTCTGTCAGCAATTCCTTCAAATATTTCCTTTTTCCTAATCCATTATCAGCAAAAGTATTGTACCCGCACGTTTCACCAGGACAGACAACATTCGAACCCATAGGGCCTAAGCGTAAGGGACATTTCGGCAGTGGGGAGCCAACATTTTACATCTGCCCGGAAAAATATCCGGAATAATTGACGTCGTGCACCTGTAGATCTATGTCTCTTTACAAAAGTCAAGTCTCTGTTATTGCGCGCTCACCCAGGGAGAAGGGGCAGAGAGGCAAATACCCTGGGGACCCGACTACATTAAGGGCCCCAGGCTGGGTAATTTCAGGTTCATATGCAAAGTGTATGATGTAAGCTTATGCCTTTTAAAGTAAAATACTGACAGTCTGACAAGCAACTGCAATCAGATCAAACTTCGAATAAACAACTGAATAAATTCATAATTGCATATTGTGTTCAGGCCCGGTGAAAATGTTTCAAATTGCTCCCTCCTAAACATTACCCCCGGTAACTTGAAACCGGTTTCAGATTACCGGGAGGTAGGATGAAACCGGTTTCAAGTTACCTCGGGGTAATCTCAAACCGGTTTCATCCTACCCGCTACGGTTTCAGATTACCCCAAGTGAAAGCGTTGTTTCAGTCAATTGAACCTTCATCCAACTTCTATTTCATCTATAGAAAACCTTCAGCCAGCTTCCATTTCTCTAACCTTCATCCAGCTTCTATATCACCTATAGAGAACCTTCATCCAGCTTCTATTTCACCTACAGAGAACCTTCATCCAGCTTCCATTTCTCTAATCTTCATCCATCTTCTATTTCATCTATAGAGAACCTTCATCCAGCTTCCATTTCTCCAACCTTCATCCAGTTTATATTTCACCTATAGAGAACCTTCATCCAGCTTCCATTTCACCTATAGATAATTCAAGCTGGATGAAGGTTCTCTATAGTAGCAGCCGAATAATTAATAGCAATCACCTTCTGTTGTTGTCCCTGCAATAATTGTAGTTGTTGCTGGTGGTTCAGTTGTCGGAGTTGTAGTTGGTGGTGGTTCAGTTGCCGCAGTTGTAGTTGCTGGTGGTTCAGTTGTTGTAGTTGGTTTCAGACAGCGACATCTTTGGTCACAAAATTCAAATACAGTCAGAATTACTTTAACTCTTCTTTTCAATTATATGCTCTTGTAGGCTAAATGTTTAAAGCAAGGAAAGGCTTTTACCGTGTGTTTCTAGATGACTCTCTATCAAAGGAACAATCAAGCAAACACAGTTACACACCTGTGCTCTGACTGTCGCACGTGGATGAAGAGCTGTAGGCCCATGCATACACACGAATACTTGTTACATGAATATATACTTGACGATTTGTAGGCTAAACAGACCAATTTAAATTTCATCCTGAACTCGACAGGAACCAATGCAGCTGATGAAGTTAGACTGAAGAACTTGATCATAGCTAAACCTGCAGTACAACCCAAGCCAAGACGTTTTGGATACGTTGCAGCCTATGTAGCTCAAAGTCTGAAATGCCATCAAAAATCACATTAGCATAGTCAAGGCGAGAGGAGACAAGGGAGCAGGCTAAAGTCTTCAACATATCCTTAATCACAGCCGACCTAATGTGATCATCGAAATATCTATCCTGCAATGATAAAAGCATCTCTCTTCATATCGTCATCAATTTGTTTAATTAATTTTTATATTCTCGCTTTCATTGCAGTGATGCTGTGGGATCTCATATTGTAGATAATAACGACGACCAGGGGCGCCGTTAGGCGTATGCACTTACGCAAGTGCGTACAGCGCGGAAAGGCAAAAAATAACAAATTTTAAATTAAAGCGTGAAATATTATAAGCGATGAAATTCTATTGAATCTACTTTAGTAGTGGACCACGTACACTTCTCACTCACTGCATGCCCATTAAAGATCGTCATAACAGTACTGTTCATAATTTCATTTCGCGTATTCTTATTTTGTGCAAGTTGTGCGTACAGAAAAAAGTGCGTACAGAAGTTGTGCGTACAGAGAAAAAGTGCGTACAGAAAAAAATTCCTGGCGGCGCCGCTGACGACGACGACGATGATGATGATGATGATGACGACCACTACGTCACCGCAATTTCCTGCCAGTAGGATGCCAGAAGAGAATGAGACGAGTGAGTTGGTTTCCCGCTGCCTTGCTCTCAGACAAAAAAAATGATGTAAATAAACGACTAACCCAGTGTCTCCACGAGAACTTGTCTGAGGAAGATTCGAACCTACGTTCCTGCGTTACAAGGCAATGAACATGCCGCTACATCACCTTTTAATTATGAAGACTTATGAAAACAGGTGTTCTTTACTGAACACACTGGACAATGTTCAGTGATTTTGCTTCCTTAGCACTTGTAGTTGTTTCTTATGCAGTTTGTGCAGCTGATCACGAAAATCACCTTGAAATTGTCCCACCACGTAACGTTTTTGAGAAATCTTCAAATTTTATATTTATTTCCATGTTTTTCAGCTCTAAGCCTATAACGTAAGCTTCCTGTAACGGAGTAATATCCAGGTCTGCACTTGAAACAGTGTACATAATGTTTTCTTGTATAATAGATAAACTTGGGCCTGCATATTTATTAATGCTGGTTGGAATCTGCCAGCTAAAGTTTTAAGTCCTATTAAAGTCGCTTCCGAGCATACATGTATAAAATTTATATCCCACTGAGGAAGTTGACATCAGTTTGTTTGCATTTTGATGTCTAGTTTTGTCTACATATATGTAAGATGCATAACAAGTTAGCCAGCCTAGTTTTTAGGCAATTTTAAGCTATAATATATTTTAAAACGGTTGTTGGCATCGTATAATTATCGCCTGTGTTGCAACAAGCGTGATACATGTATTTTTTGCCGCATTTGTGGAGAGTAGACTATGCTATGAGTAAGGCTGTAAGCCTCAGAGACACACCATGACTGGACTTGTCAATAAAGCATATGAGATTTATACTTTGTTGCAAGGCTGGAGAGAAAGTCAAGGAATGGAATTTGCTGTGGAAGATGTAGTGTAGATCTTAGAGTTTCGCCCCAAGGTCCTGCGAAAGAAATGCTGTTTGTCGTCCCGATGATCTGGCGAGAACAGAAAGATCATGTGACGGACTGCTAATTCCGTCTCACTAATGTTTCTGGTTTCTCGGGCAAAAATAAAAAAGGAACTGAATAACCAGACCGTCATTAGACAATGATACCAGCACCACACAATGAAAGTCTTCATATACCGAAGCCACCAGTGAAATGGAGTTTAGACGAAGGAGATGAAGATGCTGCATTGATCCAGCAAGGAACGAGTATGCAGCTGCTGACGGTGATACGGATTTTGAAGTAGGTAGGTCTATGTCTGGTGAGCCTCATCTCATCACACAGATGGAATTGAGCGACCTGGTCAGAGTCTTAGGTTTGTCGAAAGCAAAAGTGGATCAACTGGATTCAAGACTGGAGTTTGCTGTCACCAAGTACTGGACATAAATCGATCCGAGAAAGATAATTATTTCTGCCTCCTCTTCACTTAAAGCTGGTACTGATGAATTTTTTGGTAAAAGCCATGCACAAGGATGGTGAAGGTTTTCTTTATCTGCAACAGAAGTTCCCAAGAATAAGTGATGCCAAGATCAAGGAAGGCATTTTTGTGCGCGGATCTACAGATCAGACACATCCTCAATGACAAGCAGTTTGAACATCTGTTGGAGGAACCAGAGACAATCGCCTGGATGGCACTGAAGTATGTTGTGGAGAATTTTCTTGGTAACTACAGAACTAGAACTAGGAGTTACATTAAACTGGGTAACAAAATCTTACAGCACACTGACATGAAATGCAACATGCAATTAAGATTCACAACTTGCATTCCCACTTAAACTTTTTCCAAGTTCCCCATAAATCTTGCGATGAACGCCAGGACTTTGCCACAATAGAAAACGATATCAGGACAACTGGAATCCAGCAATGTTATCTGACAATTGTTATACACTGCAGCGAGATGTGTAGGCAAAGAATACACGTAGGCCTACAAGCGAGACTCAGTATCAAAGCATTTTAGGCCTATGCTACTTTAGTATCATCTTATAATTATTAGGGTGCTCCACAATGGAATGCATTTTCAAAAAGTTCCCTAAAATTCTGCTCCCTGGCAATTTTCTCATTCCATTCATCATTTTGTTCAACTGCACTAAGTTTCAGACCAATTGAAAAAAGGTTAGGCCTAAGCCTTGCCACCGGTACAAAAATGTTACAATGGCAATAAACTACGTAAATACATGCAAATGTTATAGAAATCGGGAAAACGGATGATGATGGGGATTGGAGAGAACACTTAATTATTTCATGACGATTAACTTCTTTTACGAGCTTTTGTAGGTGCTTGACGATATTATTTTATTTTGTGGAATTTTAATGCATTGTGGTCAGATGTTGATTTCTGTGAAGTCGCGGTATGCAATGAAATAGGCGTATTTTCTGTGGGGTCTTAAGAAACACTAGTTCGTTGAATCACAACCCGTGATATTCTCACCCTGACTGGGTGTTTTTTTTATTGTTTAGTGTACATTGATAAACTATTTTTGAGAAATGATGACAAGCGGTATGACATGTTGGTGGCCAATTATCCAATGGCCAGTCAACGGAATTTATACAAACGGAGATGCTCTGCGTGTGTTCGATTATCTGAAAACGATTCAAATGTACATGTTAATGGAACGATTCCAGAAATGCACTAGCAACAGTGAAAAACAAAGGAATAAGTTAATTTGGAATTGTTGAACAACGAAAGGAGAATGTCAATTCCAAGATTCTGGGTATCTTCGACAATAATTTATAGAGTCATGCTGGCACCTGCAATGCTTACTTGTTTTATATCAAGGCTTAAGCGGTGTCGGCTTTTGATGCACCTTTAAATGATCTGCAGTTTAGGACTGAACAGTGAACACGACTGATTTAGGTGTCGCAGGAGCTACAATTACAGTCCTTGGACATTTATGATATCTTGGAGAAGAAATTGTGCCATTCGTATTGTTCTTAAACTTGGTTTCTGAATCGGAAAAGCCACAGATCGCTCGCCAACTTCTGAAAGTGAGACAAACAGAATCACTGGAAACTCCAATTTCAGTAGGCTATAGGCCTAATTTCCGCAGTTGAAATGTATCCACAAAAAAGATTCACTTGATTACCAAAAATTCAGTGCTTATTGTTCAACTTAGCCTACATAATATTGAGTGATTGTATATAAGCCTGGGTTAGCCTACAGTACTAGGCCTACCAGCACACTGGAAAGCTTGTGAGAATTTCCAGCAAGCAGCTTTATAATTATTCGTGTATGGAAAAGCGACAAAACTGATGACAAACTTTGTAAATACAGTCATAAGAATGAATAGCAGCGACAATTTATCCTGCAGGTGGTTGAAGCAGACTCCAGATTTTAAGTACTAAAAAACTCTTGAAGCAGTACTGGATACATGCAACACTGGGTTCTGTAGGTCGTGTGGGAGTGAGGGGGAATTGCAATGACAGTTTGTGGAGAGTGTTACATATACTTTTGTCTGCTGATATTGATTTCATATTCTGACCAATGTTTAATGAATACAAATAAATATTCATGTATGCTTGCAAACCCGCAATTTTGTATTTTCAACCGAAATATAGCGGTTATTGTTAAAACTTCATCGTGCTGGTGGCAAGGCTTAACCTTAATATAAAATTCTCAAATTAGATTTTTTAGACTCATCTGTTCGGTACGCATGGGAAAATGTCCGGGGAGCAAAGAATTGTAGGCCTACATGTGCAAATGAACAGTGAATAATTATGAACTTTTGATTTCATGTCTCAACATTTCGAAGTGATGCAGTTATCATCAGCACCCAATATTATGCGGAAGAACTGTTCTAAAGATTTGCTGTCCAATTAAATCAAATTATAGTACATTGTAAGTGTATGCAGTACACGAGCATTTAAATTAAAATCTTGCATGGCGTTTTTCTCAAAAATTCCGAGAACAACATCGTTTTCAGCACGTCAAATTCTAGGCTATAGAAAACAGTCAAATTTGTTTCGGAAAAGAAAAAAAGTTAAAATTTGTTGTCCAGTGGTACATGCAGTTTACATGTATCACTGCGTATTGCTTTAAACAGGCGTTCATCAGCTTCCTCTTCCATCTCTGCCGCACTGGCGGATTGAGATTGTAGGTAAGTAAGTGTATGTGGTGTATAGGCATACTTATATGGCACGATGTCCATTGGGAATGATTAGGCACCAAGCTTCTGAGAAGAATATAAACTTCGAAGTAGGTAACAGATGGAGGTTCATAAAAGGCAGATCCGGAGAAGTCGGAGTCGAGCAGCAGGTCATTCCGTACTAGATTAGAAGTGCATCTAGTAATTTTACATTGAACGTTATCAATCTTGTTAGCAAAAATGAAGCATAATTAGAGCACAAAGACTGGTTTTCAAAGTCCGAGCGTTGGCTGCATGCTGAAAGTCTCCTTTGAGTCCAGAAGTCGTTGTGAGATGTGTCAAACATCGTTGCTTCATTGTCAAATGTCCATGGCTAATGACGGTATACGCCAAATACGTGACTTTTCAAAGAAGAAAGAATTTCCGTGTAGGGTCTCAAGGCAGAGGTATTCAACGCGATAGGTGTTGATATGCTGAAACTTATAATTATAAGCTAATTGACGTATATGAAACCAGATTAATTTATCTATAGAAAACTGGAATGATGATTAAAATGTCACAGTAATTATTGCTCTCTCTCGTCGGGCAGAACTTTCAATTGTTCGCCTTTCAATATTTGTTTATTGGTGTAAGTTACCTGTAGACAGGTACTTCAGAACATGGTCCAGTATCTGTATAGCTTTTGCCATGATCTATAACACCAAGAGAAAAGTTGAAATCTGTAACAGGCACTTGCAAGCCAGGACAACCCACACACAGATTGTTGAAGTACACTACCCCAGTCTTTGAGTCTGTATATTCGATTCTTGAGATGTCTCCCAATTCAACAACGTCAGGATTGCACTACAACAGAAAATAACAAAAAGTCTTCAATTATTGTCCGATTACATTACAAATAAAAGGCTTGGATTGCCGTGGTGAAAACATTCAATCAAGGCTGAAAGTAGTTTGAAAAAATTGCCGGGTCTCTTTGGGCCAGAGGGTGCTAGATATAGGTGTTTATGCAAGTGCCAAAAAAAATTAATGCCGGTGTCACAAAATAGAGTATCCCCCGTATTAATTGTATCCCCCAAATAAAAAAGTCGAAAAAACCGCTTTCGCGTGTATAATTGTTTGAAAATTAATTTTCATCTGCTTTGTTTTGAACAATGACACTAACATGTATGTTTATTCCTACTAGATAATTTGTTTTGTCCTGTTTTAGAGCACTTAAAACATTTAAAACACTTAAGAACACTCAGAGTCACTAAATAAATTCGAGTTGCCTTTATCTGAGCATTGCTTAGGACACTTAAAACAATTAGAGTCACTTTAAATTTTGATTACAGCATACATTTTTTTTATTATGCGCATTTTTCAAAAAGGGGATAGAATGGTTTATCCCCCGGATAGCATAGACCGGTTAATTCCATCCGGGGGGGATAGATTAATTCATCCCCCCGGATAGCTTTCAGGGGCGATACTCCGTTTCGTGTCACCGGGTCTGAGACCAGGACGCATTTAATGAAAGTACACATGGAAATTGATCCAAGGGACACCCGCAACAAATCAGCTGTCGCCATATCAATGATGACATTTACTGCGTTATGAATATTCAACATTTACTGCGTATTGAATATTCATTAAGTCAATTGGGCTGCGTTAGTTCGGGAAATAGCAGCAATCTGTTGTAAATAGTGATTTTTGTTTAACTCGCCGAATCTGCGAAATGACAATTCTGTGCAGAAGTGCCGTTATACTCAATCAATCATTCTTTAGATACTCTTACCCCTGAAGAACGTTTCCTGAATGAAGTTGCATTAATGAAAATAATGCTTGTAAAAATTGAAGATGGTTACACGAAATAATCGCGTTGCTAACTAGAAGTTGGATTGATGAAATTGCTTCAATTTTAGATAGAAGTCGGATTGAAATTGACTAAAATCGTCTTGTTAAAATTTTAGCGGTTGGAGTAAAGGAAACCGGAATAAGTATTTTCATATCTGAAGTAGAAGCTGGATTGATGAAAATGTCCTGCCCTAAATTGGAGCTGGATATATGAAAATGTCATGACTTAAATAAGAGCTGGATTGATTAAAATGTCCTTGCTTAAATTGGAGCTCGATGGATGAAAATGTCTTGCTTTAAATTGGAGCTGGATTCATGAAAATGTTTTTGATCAAATTGGAGGTGGATGTATGAGAATGTTCTTGCTTAACTGGGAGCTGGATGGATGAATTTTTTTGGCTAAGTTGTAGCTGGATGGATGATAAAAAGCTTAAGAAATGGAAGCGGGATCGAGGCATTTTATATCTTAATTAGAAGCTGGATGAAGGTTTTTATATATCTGAAAATTAATAGAAGCTGGATGAATGATAAAAATCTTAAGAAATGGAAACTGGACTGTAGATTTTCATTCATGTATTTCAACATGCATCCGCTTCCATTTCAGCGGGAAAGTTGATCCATCTTCTATTTCAGATATACATATACCTGCATCCAGTTTCAATTGAAGATATATAAAAATAGCTTAACTCGGCTTTTATTTCTCAAGCGTTATTTTCGTCAATCCAGCTATAGGGAAGCTTCATCCAGCTTCCATTTCTCTAGCGTTTTTCATTAGCCCAGCTTCCACTTCATATATAAAAATACCATATTCCGGCTTCCATTTCAGATATAGAAAAAACTTATTCCAGCTTCCATTTCTCAAGCGTTTTTCATTAATCCAGCTTCACTTCACATATAAAAAATACCCTAATCCATCTTCCACTTCACACATAAAAGTACCTTAATCCATCTACCATTTTAGAGATATAAATACCTTAATCTAGCTTCCGTTTCGGATCGAGTAGGCCCTAGTTTTGTTTTGAGGATGGATGATCAAGGTGATAGTTAGTTGCAGCTGTTTCTATTCCCAGAATCTGCAGATATGTAATATTATATATGATCATATTTTGCAGTTTAGCGTCACTGTGTGATAACGAAGCTCACTAGCGACGCCCTCCTTCTTTATTCAGGCATGGGACTGGCATTTGCAGAGTGCAACCAGTGACGGAGTTAGATCTGTGTATTTGAAAAGCATTTTAAAATTTAAAATTTTGTCGTTAGACACCCTATTTTCTTGTATGAAGTTCCTTAATAAACTATCAAATTTCAAACACGTATTTTCCGTTATAAAAATAGAAATCAAGTTATTACTGGCTTAACAGCGCTTCGTTCATAAGAATCACGTTTTTTCCAAATTTACTTGCACACGCGCAATGTCACTAGATCACAATATCACTTACATGCATGTATTACTATAACTCTTTGCATACCGAGTTATATGCTTCATGAAGCGAATTATTCCTAAAAATATGAAGTTCCGAAGCTCCGTCGTATTTCTTACTTATGGCTAGAGGCCTAACATGAATATTCATTAGGCAAATTCAAGCTCATTGTCTGATTGGTTGCGAGACTCCCTTGGATCAATTTCCATGTGTACATTCATTAAATGCGACCCGGACAGACCCGGTGCCACGAAATAGAGTATCCCCCGTATTAATTGTATCACCCCAAATTACAAAAAGTCTAAAAACCGCTTCCGCATGTATTTTTTTGGGCAAATTATTTTTTATCTGCTTTATGTTGAACAATGACACTAACAAGTATGTTTATTCTTACTATATAATTTCTTTTGCCCTGTTTTTAGAGCACTTAAAACTTTTAAAACACTTAAAAACACTCAGAGTCACTAAATAAATTCGAGTTGCCTTTATCTGAGCATTGCTTAGGACACTTAAAAATATTAAAGTCACTTTAAATTTTGATTACAGCATAAAAAAAATTTATTATGCTCATTTTTCAAAAAAGGGGATAGAATGGTTTATCCCCCCGGATAGTATAGACTGGTTAATTCCATCCGGGGGATAGATTAATTTAACCCCCCGGATGGCTTTCAGGGGGATACTCCGTTTCGTGTCACCGGCTTACTTTCAGCCCTGCATTCAATGTAGTATTAAAAAGTAATAAGCCTATCATGCCTTTGACAGACTTTGGAAAAAATCTTCCGTATCTCCCAGAGTAGGCCTAATGATTTTCATAGCCTACATGTAAAATCGATTTACAAATACCTGAATTACATCTGATAAAATCATTTCAAAGTGCAAAGCTTATCAATAAATCAATCAAGCACATAAATTTACATAGTTCCTTTCAAAGATCTTTTGCTCAGAGGCGCTCCCAACCTAGGCCAGGTCAAACACAAAAACCTTAAGAATACGAGAGAAACAGACACTAGAGTCACGGGAAGCGACCGGAGATTGATCTTCGCTGCTTAGTCCAGTTTAGGCCCTATTCGAAACATCAATCAGGATTCATCATCAAATTTCTGTACAGATGCTTTATTTTGGATAAGCTTAAAGTTTGTAAATGTGTGAAAGTTTCGCTGTCATCGACAATGATGATCAGTCCCGTTAATGAAGATTATGAAATGTAAAGTTCACAGTTTTGTAAAGTCGTAATTAGGTCTAATTGACACTCGTCGCGCAAATTACTGTTTAAATAAATTCACTTGTGTTTTTGAGACCCAGGTAGAATCTAAGAACTAATATAACGGAACGACTTACAGTGCATGATTTCAGCACAGTGCCTGCACTTGTCGCGCTACGCCACGAGATAGTCTTCTGGGTAGAACGAATTGTCCATATGGAGTTGAACTTTATGGCTCTCATGACTGCTCCACATCTCACACTGTCCGACGCCTCAACATTTCCTTCCCACTTCAATATAAGACAGAAGCAGGCGAATAATTGGAAGTAGAACTTTGCCATGTCGTCTGTCGTTGCTATAGGAAGATCTTCAGCTGATGACTGGTTGGTCGTTGCTGTCAAAGGTGTCTTATATCCACTCTACCACCAAGCACCCCTGAATGGTGGAACACCTGTTGCTGTCAAGAATAGACAAATGAGTCTTTCTTACAAACACTGAGATATGCAATAAACTTTTCATCAGTATCCTAATCCGATTTGGAATTTGGACATCAAACGACGCACGATGCTCTTCTTAATAACGCAGGTGTTAATCTCATGTCATCAATCAAATGGTGAGTGACAATAGAAGTTGGCAAGCAATGAAATGAATCTCCGTCGTCTAATGAAATTCTTTCATTTCCTGCATACCATTCAAAAGATATCAAAGTCTAAAGACAAATCGATTTTTAATGATTCATTAAAGTCGTTAGAAATAATGACAAAATGCAGCCATTGTAGATCCCTTTAGTTATAATGAAAAGCATTGTAGTGAATACAAAGAATGCCTCCTGAAGAAATATGACCATATCCTGTTATTTCTGTATTTGGCTTATCATTGCGCATGCGCAGTGCGTGCCCAGTAAGTATGTTTGTGACGGGGATGACTCTAGTTGCACACAAGTCACAGCTTTTGATTCAGCTGTGAGAAGTCATTCAATCAGGGAAAGCGGAGGGCAAACAGAAGATTTTCCAAATGTTGTCTACTGGCTCAGCCTTGCTCCGTAGTCTAGTGTAACACGCTGGTTGAGATCACACTGTGAACAGAGAATATTAAATTGCAAAATTTCTGCCGTATAGTCCTAAACCTAATGTATACTGCCCAGGCTACCGCACTCGCTATAGATTGTTTAATTCAGAAAAGTCGATCTGAATTGAATAAGGACGTAGGCCTACCGTATGCTTAGAAGTTGAATATTAGCCTACTGCGAACCGATTCGACTATTTCATTTTCGTTCGCTACATTACGCAGTTAAGAACAGGCCGACCGTCTTGGACGATAATTATCTTCTTTAAAGTCGAAAACTGCCAATCGATGCATGTAAGTGGTTTGTTCTATTGGACATCCTATGCTGCAAACTATTGTCGACTAAAATAATAATAGGCCTATATTTCACCTGAACTATTGTCAGTGTGTCATTGTTTTGATGACGCCTGACTATAGGGAAGACGGTTTGTGACGGGTAATGGTCCAGATGCTCAGCTATTATAGTGTCGGCACTGACAAGATGTACTTTCTGAAGTTTGGACTGTTTACCATAGTTAGAATACCATAGTTAGAATATTCTCCTCTTTTACCTATAGTTGGGAACACATTGTCAACAGAGTACATTGAATTTGACAATTTCTTCCATGTTGGAATACTGTATAGGCCTACCGAGGCCACTGTTATTGCTCTGGATTGTTTCACTAACGAAGACATAAATTGAAATCGACTAAGGAATTATTATGTTTAGAAGTTGAATATTACTGCCACAAGATTCAACTATTTCATTGAGATCATTAATTTTCATTATCTAGTTCAAAATAGGCCACATGCAATCCATGCAGCATCGTCTTTAAAGTTGAACACTATCAAACGCTAAACATGGACCAACCGAGTTGCTGTTTAGCCTAATTTCAGCCAACGATGTATTTAGGTGTTCGGGTCTTTTGGACTGCCCAAATAAGTCGACTGAACTATAATTCCCATCTTAGTACAGCTAGTATGCTCGTGGAGTCTTTTCAGTATCACCGGCTTCTTCTAAAAAAATATCAACTAATAAAAACTTAATATGGATCAAATTGACAGATTACGGTAAGATTTATTAAATATGCCACGACTGTCAATGCTGGGAGCCAAAAATCATGCGGACATCGTGGGTATGGCTCTGCTCAACTAAGGTCGTCAAGAGATGAAAAACAGAAGGGATAGAGTGAAGAAAGAAAGACAGCAAAATGTGGATGAGAATAATATTAAAACACTGGATGCAAATAAATTGGTGAAATATTGTAGCTGTTGACAGAATTTTTGTTACTTTATGGCAATTCCCAGTCATAATTACAATATTATAGTTAAACTATAATCAGAAATTATTATTGATCATAAAAAATAATACTTGAAGTAGCCTAATGAAATTTTACAAAGGTAACGGAAAGAGACGTAGCAGAAAGATACAGCTGTAATAATATTGTCTTCTTCTTTAGGTTCTCTGCCAAGTGGCAGGTCCAAACGTCCAATGTCTCCATCTTTCACGCTGTTGTGTCATGTCCTTAAGTTCTCTGTAACCCTACTCCATCATCCCATCCAGCAGTTTTTGTCTAGGCCTTCCTCTGCACCTTTACCCCTCCAATCTTCCTTCAATTAATTATTTCTTTCTGCAGTGAGTTTCCTCGCAGCAAATGTCCTACCCAATTCGTTTGTCTTGTCTTTATTGCATCTAGCGGAGATCTTTTCTCTTCAACCATCGTCAGCACTTCCTTGTTCGTAACATGCTTTGTCAAACTAATTTTCTCAATCTTTCTCCAAAACCCACAACTCAAAAGCTTCCAGCCGCTTGGTATCTTCTTTTCTCATTGTCCATGTCTCTGCGCCATATAACGTCACACTCCATATCAATGTTTGACAATTCTTTTCTTCAGATTCCTATTTAGCCCTCCTCTTAGCAATTCCTTCCGTTTTAAGAATACCTCATTACCCATTGCTATTCTGCTCCTTTTATATTGTAATTATTGTAAATCACTAAATTTTACAGAACCTTTACCTACATTTGCTCCGGAGCCTTTGTACATTGACTCGTCACTTGCGGAAACCCTCGTCACTGGCCTCCAGTACAAATGGATTGCCACCTCTGGAATCAGGCGACCATAAACCCAGTAGACTTAGGCTACTGTTTGTTTTTATGTGCACTTGTTATAACTTCCCTTCAAGCTCACTGCTCAGAGGCGCTCCCGACTACAGCGCGAACACTGAATGGGAGTTTCACGCCGAAGCGATGAGCAATTGCGAGTGAAGGACGCCCAAGGTCCCTAAGCGGCGATTTGAGGTGGATTCGAACCTGCAACACTCCGGCTGCAAGGCAACGAACATGCCCACTACACCACCGCACCCCACTGCTTTGGGATTGAAAGGGTCAAAGCAAATACGTCCTCATAATAGCAGGCTCATTAAAACTTCTTTGTTTCACCGTGGTTGCACTGGGAGCGCTTATGAGTGGCCCAGTGGGTTTCTTGAAGGGGCGCTATGTAAATCCTCGAAATGAATGAATGAATGAATGAATGAATGAATGAATAATATTCACATGAAATAGCGTATACCTGGTCTCATATTGAAGTGGGAGTCAAAAGTCATCGCAGTGATTAGTTTCATTTGGACATTGTGCAACCGGCTGCTATACTTGATGACAATATTATCGGTCGTAAATGTTGATTTATTATTCCATTTTCTATGTCACAAAGCAATCCTGACAAATAAAGAATCAGTCACAGATCGGAAGGAATATATAAAATTTTGCAACGGCCCGAAAGAAACGAAGCTGCAGGAAACAGTTAACTTTATTATCGCTATCGTTATCGTAAATTCCAAATTCTCTCTGAGCTTCCTTCCGATAGGCCTAGCTAGGCCATTTATTCCGGCGCTCTGATTCGCCACCTGCAGGAACTTCTGCCACTGGCCAACCATTCAAAACCTGCAGAATAATTCATGTAATAAACCTAGAAGATATCGAAAGAAGATCAACCTATCAAATCTGCCATCTTTTGATGATTAATTATCAACGATGGGAGTCAAAAGTCGTCGCAATGATGCAACCGGCTGCTAAGTGATGACAATTTTCGGTCGTAAATATTGATCTATTGCCGTTATTCTATTTAGATTTAACAAAGCAATCATGAGAAAGAAAGAATCAGTCACAGATCGGAAGCAATTTATACAATTTTGCAAAGGACGGAAAGAAACGCGGCTGCAGGAAACAGATAACTTTATTATCGTTATCGCAAAGTCAAAATTCTCTCTGAGCTCTCTTCCGGATCCCATTTAGTCCGGCGCCATTAGTCTCCACCTGCAGGAAACTATCGCCACTGGTCCGCCATTCAAAACCAATTGATACCTCGGGTCTGAAACGACCAATAGGCTATTTGTCAGAAGCCATAAAATTAATCTTAGCTACTCAGAGAAGAGACAACCGGCAATAGTACTGCTGGCGCTGATAGCAGCCTACAAAGAATGTCCGCCATACGGAACTCGAACTCGGGTCCGCTGATCTCCATGCCACTCTGTTGTCTAGTGTGGTAAACCCCCGCCGACCACCACAAGGCTTGAATGGCGGGCTGCAGGAAACAGTTAACTTTATCATTGTTGTCGTAAAGTCAAAATTATCTTTGAGCTCTCTTCCGGATCCCATTTATTCCGGCGCCATGAGTCGCCACCTGCAGGAAACTATCGCCACTCGTCCGCCATTCAAAACCAATTGATAGGCTACCTCTGGTCTGAAACGACCAATAGGCTTTGGCTATTTGTCAGAAGACATAAATCGTAAATACTCAGAGAAGAGACAACTGGCAATAGTACTGTTGGCGCTGATAGCAGCCTTCAAAGCATGTCCGCCCTACGGGACTCGAATTCGGTTCCGCTGATCTCCATGCCTCTGTGTTTATCTAATGTGCTAAACCCCGCCGACCATCACAAGGTTTGAATGGCGAGCTATAGGTAACCTGGCAAAGCACAATCACCAGCTTACACACGAGTCAGAGTCATTTGTGAGGCTCTTTCACAATATCAAAGATTATTGAATCCCATTGATAAAGTCTCATCCATATTGAAAGTTGCATGTGCATATAACACCGTAGTGTACAGTAAGTTTCTGGTCCATGATGCTTCGAGGACACATTGGATCGCAGCTGATCTGAGCATTCGCGGGGACACGGTAACGCTTACCGAATGCTACTACCTAGCCTACATATATTGCGATGGCAGAACTCGCCCTGTTTTAAGTATCAAATTGGAATTGGCAGATGAATTTAAAACGAATACCTGCTCTTGTTGAATGTTTCAGCTAATTAATTTAGATCAGATTGACAAAAGATCAACTTATTAAATCTGTTGGGCCTACGACAGTAGGCTACTGTCAATTCCGGGAGTCAAAAGCCAAACGGACATCGTGAACGTGGCTGCGTTCAGATAAGATCGTCAAGAGGAGAAAACAGAAGGGAAGAGAGAAGGAGAAAAGAAAAGCAATGATGATGTTAATATAAAATTTCTGAATTCAAATTAGCTGATGAAATATTGAAGCTCTCGATAGAGTTTTATTAGGTCTACTAGATTGCAATTTGCGGTAAAAAATATTAAATTATTATTCAGATGTGCAATTCTTTGAAAATGATGAAAAAAATTCGTAACAGCTCGACAGAACAACGCGTACCGGTATTGCAATTTTGCAGAAAGGGCTGAAAGAAACGAAACAGCAAGAAACAGTCTGTGATCGTGATCGATCAAAGTAGTGCCGCTTGTGTCACAGATTGGCGGGGAGTGTCGATCTTTACCCTTGACGTCGTCATCACCAGATCGGACGAGAAGCCATAAACGGTCGATATCATCAGCGTTCCGGAATGCACGCCAGTAGTGGAAAGATTGGCATTCTTGAGTCAACCTCACCCCTCCTAATTAATTAAGCTAATTTATGCAACGATAGGGTGATAAACCTGAGCCAGCCGCGCAGCTGAGCTATAGGAAGCTTCGAAATTGTCACGTGACCAAATTTGCCACGTTCTCTGTTCTTTTAATAATAAGAAAATGTATGGGACAAGCAGACCGATGCTAGTCTTAAACAACCACGTGGGCATGGCGTCTTTCATGTGGAAATGGCTCATATGCAGCATGGCGCCTCGTGCAAAAGTGAGTCGCGTGCAAAAGTAGTACAAATGCTACGTGTGCTACAGAAAATTATAGACCGCCACACGGCCACACAATAATTATCACTAACCTTCGCATAATGTAAGTAGTTGTATAAACGCAGGTTTAGGCTCACGTTATGGGGAAAATATGGCCCATTTAAAAATTCTTCAAGTTTCGACTTCAATAAGTAGAGTAGCGAGTGGATAATTATGATTATTGACGCAAAAGGAACAAAATTGCAGGTAATTTCTTGTGCGGATTCGTGGCATTCGTACGAGACTTCCGCGGTTTACTTTGATCAAAGAGACTCAGACATAAGGTCGGCTACTGAGGGCGCACCTCCACCGGCGTTTCGCGACATTGCGATGGCAGACCGGTTTCCGGTTATGCGCCTGTCACAATTGATGCCGTCTGTCGGGCGTCGAATGACGCCGCCGGCAAAATATTCGATGAAAGACGCCATGCCTACGTGGTTGCTTAAGACTAGCATCGGTCTGCTTTTCCCATGCATTGTCTATTATTGAACAAATTACTGTTCTCTGGCATTATACAAACATGTTACAAGGACGCCTATGTCAGTAGGCCTAGATAACTTTTAGTGATGAGGACCCCCAAACATAGACTAGTGTTGAGGACCTAAAAATAGATTAGTGCCGAGGACCCCAATGACGTCGTCAGTCTAAAATAGACCACTATTTCCCAATGACTCATAACCGCTTAGACTGACACTATATGCCTAGGGCTAGAGACCTACCCCACCTAGGGTTAGGACTATACCTGAGGACCCTACCCCATATTCATTCATGTTACTATATAACCCTTCACTAATGCTATACTAGCTGGGGGTACCCGACGTTATCCGAGAGATCTAGGATTCGACACGCTCCCGGCCACACCCCACCCCACTACACCCCCCACCTCCCACCCACAACATCCCATCACACCCCACAACGCTTCGACCTCAACCGGTACGCCACCCGTGAAATTTCTCTCCCAATCTTCCCACCGCACCCCCACCGACCTCACCCCATCCGCCACATCACACCACTACACTCTGACCTCCACCTGTACGCCACCCGTAAAATTTGTGTTTTCGGGTAAATACACCCTCCAACCCCACCTCCTCACCCCCCCCCATCCCCACCACACCGACCTCGACCGATACGCCACCCGTGAAATTAGAGTTTTCGGAAAAATGTCCCCTCCCCCACCCCAGGGGTCAGTCTTAAATGCATGAGGCATTGAATTTGGCAGCAGCAAGCTTATACAGTTTGGGGCACAAGCAATAAAAATTGCAATACTTTTCCTTGTATTTTCCAATAACTTTGACTTTTTGGGCATGTGCAAGAAAAACTCACAGACAGACACAATTGCAGCAGACGAAGATGCTTTGTATTCAAGCAGCTATGCGAATCAGTATAATTATTTTCGTGTATTTGAAATACATGTTCAGGGTAGCCTTTGCAATCAACAGCACGATGTACTTAGGACCAACACACATTTTCAGCCAGTAGCGTCTGCAGCTTCTATAATATACACGAAGGCGCCTATTATAATTATATTGGTCGCACGAAACAGCAGGTCTTTGAAATTTTCCTAACTATAAGCGTTCATCATACCATACTTGTGCGACCGTATTTGAGGAAGAGGAAGAGAAAGAAGAAGAGGAAGAAGAAGCATAAGAAGAAAAACGAAGAAGATGAAGAAGAAACTTCGAACTAGACACCAAGCGTGTTTGTCAGTGTGCAAAGCAGACTGGAACTGACGTCTGTTAGACTGTTACCTGTTACTGTAAATACTCTTCCCACTCGTTGTGGGGAACACTTATAGTCTGCTTATCGATTTCCTTTACTATGTCAACTAGCTTCAGATATTGTTTCAGTACTGTTTGTTATACTAAACATTTTGGTTCCACTTGTCGTGGTCATCGCATATAACCCACAACTCATAGCCTGAATTCATTTATGATTCGAACCATATTTAATCTGTCTTGTCTTGAGAACGTAGGCTACACCAACTTTGTTTTACCCTCTGCTTACGACTTGCTTTATTTATCTTTCTCTCTCTCTCCTATAACTCATACACTAGTTTCCCTTTTGTCCATATTGCTTAACAAATAACTGCACTCCAGTCTCCACCACTTTGATATAAATTCCTGCTTGTGGTTGCCCAGGCTTAGCGGGATCACTCCCTTTCTAGGTTACCCTTCCTAAGAGATCTTTACCTGACGGATTATATTACTAGCTTCTCATTTTCATTGCAACACTGTTATTTTTGTCATTCTGATTATTTTAATTGTTGATCTATCTGAATAAACAAGTTTGAATTGAATTGAAAGACACAAGATACGTGTACCACATTCGTCTCTTCCCTGCTTCACTATATAATATACACAACTGGAGACTTGGTTTCTCAACAAAAACAAGGTCTCGTTAGACTAGCATCGAAATGGCCATGCTCTCTGAACTTGCTTGTTGCCGAATAACGACACTGCCATATCAAAGATGATTAGTGATTAGATTTGATTGATTGATTTGGTTGATTAATTGATAATGTCGCCTTCCTCCTTTATACTGGTTTGGGACTGGCACTGGCAATGGCAGAGTACAACCAGTGGTGGAGTTCCTATCTGAACTTAATCTGACGTAAACTTAAGTAGATTTCAAATGCAACCAGAGAACCAATAACAAACCATAGTCAAGGATAACGGACTTCACCATCCTTCCATAGTTATGCTTAACATTGATTCCAGCCGTACAATCATTGAGCGATAACTGTATTAGCAACGTGTTATGACTGCGCTGAGAAGCTACAGTGTATATCATAGTGTATTCCGTTGATCATAGCTCGATGCGTACGCGTACCTTATATAAGGTACGCGTATCATACGTGCGTACCTTTCAAAGAATAAAATACGCGTACCATACGCGTATTTTATTTCTGAGCATTATTATATGTCAGTGTTTTGCCGCTTCACCGATATTAAATTACTTACTTATTGGCACATGCAAACAAAGGGACGTCACCAGCGTATTTACGTTATCATAAAAGTTTGTTGTAAGTTACTATATACCTGTTATTGCTATTTAGCAATTTTAGCCTATATCGTTCAGACTTTGTAAGTTTGTGACTTGTGAACGGCCTGAGGTGCTTTTTTGTGATTATATAACATTTTAAGGCTTTAATACTTGTAAATGAGTATGTTGCACCATGACTAATCAATAATCCATGAACATCGTTACTAAAATGCTTGCTTTTTAATCTCTGAGCACCTACGCTTATCTCTTAACAACGCAGAGTCACTATTCTATTGTTATTATTGTGCACTGTTCACTTTTGCATAATTGCATACAAAGACACAGAATATCACCAATAAGGTGAGTACTTGACATGTGACCAAAGTAGTGTTTTTTGGTACATTTTAATAAAAACTTCGTGATAGCACCATATGTAATGTTTCATGCACAAATGCACAATGACTTATATCATGTGCCATGGTTAAGTGTTGTACCGTACCTTTTACACCTTTTACGTACCCTTCAATAAGGTACGTTAAAATACGTACGTACCTTTCAAAAAATAAAATACGTACCATACGTACCCTCGAGCTATGCCGTTGATTTAGGAGGAAGTGAGGAGTATAATATTTATTAGGATATAATTATGGCTGTAACTCTTTACAGGCTATTGCTGGAGGTCGATTATGAGGCAATTTAATTTAATTCTAAATGAAGTTTTGGTCATCCCTTCTGTAAAAATCGGTCAAATAAAAAAATGATGTCATTTGCGATAAAATAAATAGCAAAGGACATTCTTAGGATCGGTTCTATCGTGACAAATATATTCAGTTATTGTCCATGCAATCGTTGTCGTTACTGGCGGTGTAGTTTTCTTCTTTGTAATTAGTGGTGGGGTAGTTGTCATTGCTGTAGTTGTTGGTGGTAAAGTTGTCTTCGTTGTAATTGGTGGTGGTGTAGTTGTCCTCATTGTTGTTGCTGGTGGTAAGGATGCTGGCCGAGTAGTTGAAATTGTTTTCGGACAGCGACATCTTCATTAACAAAATTCATACAAAACCAGAATTACTTAAACTCCTTCTTTCTAGTAATTATGTGCTCCTGCGATTTTTTAAATAAAGAAACTGGATTTATACTGTGCGCTTTTAGATGATTCTTTATCAAAACAAACAACTAAGAATACAGACCTGTGCTGTTATTGGGTGAGCAGCAGTGGACACGAACGGGCCTACCTGTTACATGAACTTTAAACTTCAAAGAAAAGGCGCACCAATATTGTTTATAGGACAACATGATAAACAGGTGGTGTGGCGGTATTGTCCTTGCCTTATAGCCCCATGGTCGCAGATTCTAATCTACCTCCAACGTATGCGAAACGACCATGCATGGGCTAGTCGATTATCTACGGGAATTTGTCACAGAGCAATTTTTGGGAAGCCGCTTCCCATCATTCTCATCTCCAGCTGGATTGAAAGCCATTGGATATGCGGACAGAGAATTCTGTAGTAATCGTCTTCGCTATGATTTATAAGAGTAGGTCTTATCGTAGAGCGTCACTGCAATGAAAACGATGAATCAAGTACTGAAACAGATTGATACTAGATATGATTACATGATCATGTACTGACGATATGATTACATGATCATGTACTGACGATATGATTACATGATCATGTACTGACGATATGATTACATGATCATGTACTGACGATATGATTACATGATCATGTACTGACGATATGATTACATGATCATGTACTGACGATGCTAATCAGTGCAGAAATATGAATTCTTCATTTTGCGTAACAGAGAGGGATCGGTTGAAAGAAAATTAAGACACAACAGCACTTAGGGTACACTGCAAGAGTATAATAGGGACCTATGTTGCAACTGAGAAGGAATAGCACTAGGTTAGAGAGGAAAAGATGACAAATCGAAGAAGAAAATATCTCGTCACACAGGGATTTCCAAAGATAATTTTGCGTTGGGGAAAACCAATGAAGAAACAGCTACTGAGGAGCACGATACAACAAAAGATGGTTGCGCTTTGGGCGAAAATCAAAGAAAGAGATGGAAGATGTTGCGTTATGCTTATGAATCGTCATAAAACAGTGGGTGATCTCACTATTGTGATATAACTTTAGTTCTGTTTGAATACTTTGTTGAAATTTGGCCATTGTTCGTATTTTATGAATTGCCTTTGAGACTGTACAAATTTGCGTTAAAAACTTTTACTTTTGACCAAGATATTGGCAAACAACCTTAGAGACTCTTTTTGGCCCACCCAATAAATGGTACTTTTTCATGGAAGCTACTCAGAGATGCTCCCGGCTCCTGTATGACCAGAAAGAACATTTTAAAACAGTTTTCAGTTTTCATTGAATGTGTGAGAGAGTGAGCTACTTCATGGTATCTTTCTCCAAGAGTCATAAATGCATTTCTTTTCTGTTGAATTACCTGTAGACCGTAATTCCGAGGCATGGTCCAAATTTCACCGGAAATATGCCCCCAAGAGAAAATCTCACTTCAGGATCAACGACCAATTCTCCAGGACAACCAGTGCAGACGTGGTTTGAAAACAGACGTCCAGTTATTGGGTTGGTTAGATCGATTCTAGAGACGTCACCCAATCCTCCAACTGCAGCATCACACTGCACAACAGAAATAAATTAGTGAGCTAGTAGTAATATGCCTACATGGCATCGCAGCTTATTTCAATCAATTATTATACATTAACACAATCATGTTTCTCAGTTTGTTCTTGATTTTGTCTTTCGGACAATTCGGACCGGGCAATTCGGACACGGACAATTCAGAGAGCATTAAATATATTGCACCACTAAGAGACGTTTGCGGCGCTCAAAGTTTTATTTATCATTTGCATAAAATAATTACATGGCTGCAAACAAATGTTGACTGTTATTATACCTACAATAAGGACACTGTTTTTGTGTTTTGGGCAGTAATACATTTTGGGTGATGGAGATGGGTAGGCCTGGAAAATCTTAAATAAAAAGTGGGAATCCCGTCACGAATTTTGGCTGCTACGAATTGACCGGTCCGAATCGTCCGGTCCGAATTGTCCGGTTCCGACTTGTCGGCTCCAAATTGTCCATCTCCGAATTTTTCGGCTCCGAATTGTCCGGTAACCGAAATGTCAGCTTCCTGTTCTTCAGAAAATTTCAAACCTTGAATTGCGTCACCTTATGTTGTGGTCCTATCTAATTTAATGGCCTTATAGGGTTACCTTCAGACCAGCCGGGATCTATAATGAGGAGTTAAGAGGAAAAATACATTATAAATGGACCATGACAATTTGCAAATGCATATTAATTATATTGTGTATAAGCTTATAGTTCAACTGAATGAACGATCGGATGAATGAGTGAATTTATGAATGATGTGATGGATGAATGAAACTGAAATTATTCAATCGATGCATAACAACTCAAAATTAATAGTACAAAAAGTATAAACAATCTTAAGAAGGTTCGGTTAGAATCATACGTCCATGATGACGACAATAGATTATCTATGAATTCAATATTTAACAAAAATACACAATACAAAATACCGTGGACCCCCGGGACGGCGGAGTGGCGCGTGGGGAGGGCGACGAGGCAACGATCCGCATGGATGATCGTGGCGCGGCGTGTGGTACGTATCCTGCATGCATGGATCGACGAAGGTGAAGTATAAGGTCGGCAACACAATCCCTTCTCAGAAGTGGATATCACGGAGAGCTTGGCGAATTTCTGGAAGATTCCGTCGGCGAGTCCGCATGGGGTCGATATGAGGGTAGGCTCCTGCCCCTTCAGAGCCGATCAGGCGTCGTACCGACTCCTCGGTTCGTCGTATCGGGTACGCAGGCCTATTATCCCGGTCCGTTGTTCCACGGACTCCGTAGCACTTCGTCGTCACAACGTCTACCTTTACTCGATCGTCGCCATCACCGTTTCTACCTGCTCAGCCTCTACACTCGAGGCCGTCGAGGCTTCCAGCAAGCAAGTCTACTCGTTCCCTTCTCCTTGCCGTCCAGCCTTCCACTTTTTTCCTTTAGCTCCTTTTTTGAAATCACGCAGACATGTCCCACTCCGCGCGTTCTCCGACGGTCGCCTCCCTTTCTCGCGAGTCCAGGTTCGACTGCCCTCTACCGTTCGGCCGCTAGTATATCGTTGTCGAGGTCCCCTCCAGTTGCCTTCTCCTCCCCCACGCCCAATGGGTGGGCCACTCCGCCCAGGGTGGATGGGGAGGGTAGGACTTTCCTTCCCCACGCCCAGGTCGTCGAGGTCACCGATCGTCTGAGGTCACTCGTGTCGTGAGAAGCAGGAGAGAGTGCACCACTCCGCCCAAGGTGATGGGGAGGGGTAGCCTGCTCCGCCAGAATATATATTTATATATAGACTATATAATACATGCATAATGGTTTCTATATATATAGCCTATACGAAAAATGTTCGACTCTACAACACCTTATTCTCACCTCTGCTCGTATGAAGTGCGTGCTGGATCCTGCATCTACGTTTCTCGTGAAGGAACAAATAAATGATCTCCTAGTATTTTTTCTCTGATTAGTATTCCCCTCATGGTCCCCGATCTTGGTGTCAACCTCGACAGGAGTTTTAGTCTTTCCAAACTGTTAACTTAGTCTCTCGAGGCTGTTACTATCAGCTTCGTCAGCTCATTGTCGTTGTTGACTCTCTCTCTCTCTCTCTCTCTCTCTCTCTCTCTCTCTCTCTCTCTCTCTCTCTCTCTCTCTCTCTCTCTCTCTCTCTCTCTCTCGTCACAAACCAGTTGCTCTTGCGCATGCCTTTGCTACTTAGTCTAAACAAATTGAGTGCTATTGTATCGGAATCCGGGGCATGGTCCAATGTTTCCAAGTAAGACGCCCAGGTTAAATCTCACATCAGGATCAGCGACCAATTCTCCAGGACACCCAGCACAGACCTGGTTTGAACCCGAAGTTCCAGTTACTTGGTTGATTGCATCGATTCTAGAGACGTCACCCAATCCTCCGACTGCAGGATCACACTGAACATCGGCAACATTTAATACTTGAGGCAGAAAGCACCGCATTGCAATTTAAAATTAGTGATGATCCTATATTTGTGTGTGCGTGTGTGTATGCTCGTGTGTGCTCGTGTGCTGACGTCTCTGACGTTCGTAATTTCGCCACAGGGAACGTTCTTATAGGATCTGTCTCATAATATGGTGACATTTAATGACACGAGTTGAATAATAGTGACTTAAAGGCAAATGCACCTCATTACAAAAATAATCAACGCGGTTAAGCAGCCTATAGCATTGGGTATATCCCGCTAACAGGGACAATTGTAAGCGTAGGCCTACACTACTTTAACAGGTGGCTAGACGGCTAACGGCATGAAGTAAACAGCATAAACAGCATGAGCAAACAAATCGTATAGTGCATAATCTTAACTAATCAAAACAAAAATAAATCAGTACGTGTAAGGTTAAATATTTTGGTAGTCATGAATCAGGTATACATGCGCAGAATTGTTTTGAGCATTTGCAAATTGGACGCCTGCTGGATATAAATAGGCATAGCGTTCCATACAATGTCGTCTGTCCCAATGAATTTGATGTGGAGTCTTCGTGAGTTTAAGTGGGCGGATATGGCACGATATCCGGAAGAATCCCTAGTAGAGTAGTGGTGTATTTCGGATTCTTGATGGATATACCCTGTCAATCAATCTGTCTTTCAGAGTAATGATGGCAGAGAGAGAGAGAGAGAGAGAGAGAGAACTGATAAATTGAAGCTGTCGTCAGGGTTTTGTTACTTGATGGCAATTTCCGGTTATAACTGTTGAATTGTTATTTCATTTAATATATGTGAACTGCTCTATCAAAAGGAGGCAGAAGTGACAAAAATTAGCTTTTTATATTTTTGGCTAAATATGACAAACAATCATTTCTGTTCAAAATGCCGAAAAATATTATTCTATCTTAATTGGTTCCAGAGATGTGAATTATAATGGGATGACTTAAGCTAAATGAATAAGACCATAACATTACGCTTGAAACGGACCTTTAAAATACGTTTAAAATCCACAATTTTTTAAATTTGTTAAACAAAGTGCCTACATTTGTGGCGAAAGAGCTCAAATAATATGAAATCAATATATTTTTCGAGTAATATATGATCCTGTCTAGTGTTTACTGATATATGCGAAAAACGATAATCCGAAAATTTACGACTGATTGGTGTTTACGGAATTTAATCTGTTTTATCATTTGCGACTTCCGTCTACTTATGCAGGTCAAATATCACAAAGAAATTCTTGGTCGCGGAAGAAATCTGTCGCATCTCAGCAGCAATTCATTAATTGAATCTGTCATCTGTGACGACTACCATTGTTGGGAGTCAAAAGTCGTCGTACTGATTACTTTCAAGCGGACGTCATGGATATTATGGCTGCGTCTAAGATCGCCAATAGATGAATAAGAGATGGAAAACAGAGGTAGGTCTGCAAAGAGCGAAGAAATGTGGATGTAAAGATTTAATTATTTAATTCAATTAAATGATAAAATATTGAAACTGTCGTCAGGGTTTTGTTACTTGATGGCAATTTCCGGTCATGACTACTGAATTGTTATTCCATTTTCTATCACACAAAGTAATTCTTGATCAAGAAAGGAATCGGTCGCATCTCTGCAGCAATTTATTAAACTTTGCGAGTAATCGTAAAAGCGAATCAATTAGAAGCAGTTGTAATTGTAATCGTAATCGTAAATTCAACATTTTCACGGGGCCAAACGAGATCCATCCCTATAATAGTCCTATAGCCTATCCATTTTCTCAGGCGCCATTAGCACCCTAGCTCGCCACTTGCATAAAGCTGTGTTGTATCGTGTAGGCCTATATGAAGCGTTCATTCTTACAACATGCCATTGGAAGACAATGGCACAGAAGAATTGTCCAGTATACATTATCTAAGGCATGAATCACAATTAAATGAAACACTCAACGATAGTTTACATAGGTTGGGTAAGGGTGAGAATTGTTGGGGTTGTGAGTTCAAACCCCCGGTCCTAATGAAAGACCCATAGCAATGTCTGTTTTTCACACCCCAGTTCGATGTGGATCATATATAGTCCAGTACTCAACCCCAGTTATTTTTCCACAATTCTTACACTGGGTTGGGTGAAAGTTCTTTTCTAAACAGACCAAAACAGAGAAGAGCAATTGTCTATCTCTTCATGCGACAAATATTCTCTGAAATTAGCTTTAGGTGCTGTCCATATTGCGCACGCAGGGAGGGAATGAGGGTCACCGGATGCGCACGCAGAAGGGAGGGGCCTCAACAAAATGTATCCTACGAGAAAGAAATTTCTAAATAATATAATGACATTCGCATTATGCATGTGCATTGTGCAGGTGTGTGTGTGTGTGTGTGTGTGTGTGTGTGTGTGTGTGTGTGTGTGTGTGTGTGTGTGTGTGTGTGTGTGAGAGCACTTGTTATAGCCTAGAAATGGATAAGAGATAGGAACAGGGACATAAAAGGCGAATAATTGTTGAATTCTACACAGCGGATCTAGATTAGGCTATATCGACGGAAAATCAATTTATTAAATCTGTCATTTGCGACGACTGTCATTGTTGGAGTCAAAGCCGTCATAGTATTCTGTATTATCCTTTAGTTGTTCAATTGCGTTCGATTAGGCCTTCGTTATAATTAATTTCTGTTCAGATCTAGACTGTGAGCCGTAACAGTAAAGAAAATTGTGGCTGGCAAATAATTACGTAGACTATGTAGCCTATGTGCACTTGTTATAGCGCCCCTTCAATCTCACTACTTAGAGGAGCTCCCGACTGCAGCGCGGACACCGAATCGATCGGAGTTTCATGCCGAAGCGCTGAGCAATAATGCAAGTGAATGACTTGCCGCAGGTCCCTACGCGTCGATCTGAGGTGGCTTCGAACCTGCAACCCTCCGGCTGCACGGCTACGAACACACCCACTACACCACTATTATGACACTTAACCAACGAATAAATAGCAGCCTAGGGCAAAATAAATGTTTTGTTGATGACTTTGGTTAATTAAACCATTGCCGGGGGAAGCTTATTTGCACGCACGCTTGTTTCAACAGAGCCTACAAACGAAGGGGTCTAAAATAATTTTTGCAGTAGTAGCCTAATATTATAATTATACGTGATAATTATATGGTCGAGCTATTATCGCTGAGTTTTATCGGCCGCTGGCAATTAAACAGGATTCTCAATAAATTATCGTCCTGAAATTCATGAATATCAGCTGAAGTAATTGAGATGTCATTTGTGACGACTACTGTAATTGTTGACTAAAGCCATTGGCAATGTAATTGCTGCATTAGCCTCTGCTCAGATATCAATAGAAACCACCACCTCCGCACATATCAAAACTGAATTCAATTCCTTCACTATAGCCTACCTGGTGTAATCATCGGAGCAGACGCGCTGTAAAAATTGCATGCAGGCCACAGCAATGCGTACATCTGTAGCATTTAGGCTGCATTCTTTGCACATGCGTATCGTGCTTGTCCTTTAGCAGCGTCATTTAAACATCTATATCTATAAGAAAGGACTTGGCTATGCATGTATGTATGTATGTATGTATGTATGTATGTATGTATGTATGTATGTATGTATGTATGTATGTATGTATGTATGTATGTATGTATGTATGTATGTATGTATGTATGTATGTATGTATGTAAGTGTGTGACTTTGTCCAGAATGCACGCTCACAGTTTTTGAGCTTTTCACACCAAACCTTCACTACTGTGTAGGTCTCGGTATGAGACGCAAAGTAGAGGGGTTGGCGATTCTTTACCACCATGGGGCCAGGATGGGGGAACCCCCATTTTTTTTCAAAAAACGCAGCTATTGATATGAATTTTTTTTCTTTGATAGAGGGCCATCAGAACCACCCGGATCAGTGGTTGGCCAATCTCTACCACCATGTGGGCCAGGGTGCGGGGGCCCAAAAACACTAATTTTCGCTATAAATTTTCAGTCGCTTGCCACGTACAAAACAGTGATTTTAACCATTTTAGAGGTGTTTAAGGTCAGTTTTGTTGCCAGTACGGATTTCACAGGTCGCGTACCGGTGGAGGCGGTGTGGGGATGGGGGGTGGGATGGTGGGATGGAGGGGTGGGGGTGGAGTGGGGGGCGTCGGCGGGGTGGGGTGTCGAGGGGTGGGGTGGAGGGAGGTCGGGGGTTGGGGTGGGTGGGGTGGAGGGGGTTTGAGGGTGGAAGGGTGGGGTGGGATGGCGGTGGAAATTTTTCGTCAAACCCAAATTTCTCCGGTGGCGCACCGGTAGAGGTCGGTTGTGGTGTTGTGTGGTGGGGTTGTGGCCGGAGCGGATCGAATCCTGAATTTCCCGGGCAACGCCGGGCATCCCAGCTATGGTGACAGTACACAATACACATCTCTGTCTAGCTCCTTTTCCAAATTTGAACCATTCTGATAGCACTCCCGCTATCCTCACCGCCGCTGTCTGCCCTTTGTACATTCTGTTTACTATGTTTATCAGATGCGGTGGAAACCCAATATCCTGTACAGTAGTAACTGAACTCCATCTACTGTAGGCCTACTAGGCTACCTATATAATAACTCAAAATAGAGTTTTACTTGAGTTATTTTGTTACGACGACAGCGTAAACTTTACGTTGTCATCGTAGCAAAGCACTATATTGGCAAATGAAGGCTGCTTGGTTCTTCAGTTTTTGTGTTTGACCCCCTCCCTTAGTCCTTCCCGTGCAGCTCTGCACATCGGGCAATGCAGTTTCTCCATTCCACTTTGTGTTTGAGCATGCTTTAAATGTAGAAAGGGCCCCACCGTGGGAAATGAAGTTTGAGCGATTCTTCGGTGTTTGAGTTTGAGCATGCTTGAAATGCAGAAAGGACACTATAATTATTGGCAAACGAAGGCTGCTTGGTTCTTCAGTTTTTGAGTTTGAGCATGCATGAAATGCAGAAGAAAATGAAGCTTGTCTGCTATAGTTTGCTTAGTATTGTAGGAAATACGGATTAGTTGTTATACTGTTGGATAATTTAATTGTAGATATGGTTGATTTATGCGTGTTTTCGAAAAAATAGTGAATAATGGACATATTTTTGGTGCATATACAGAGATTCTCGTCTCCTGATTGGTTCGAGGCTAGGTTTTGACGCTTACTGGTTGGTCATCTCTTATTCACATAAGTCAAATTTGTATGTTCGGAGGGGTGTTATGGAAGGTTGTAGGGTGAGGTGGAAGGTTTCGGATGGAGAGAGAGGTCGTTCATATGCGTTCTCGCGAGAACGCATATAAACGACCTCTCTCTCCATCCGCAACCTTCCTGATTGGTCCATCTCTGGCTGATTCTTATGCATATGGTACAAAATTTGCCTGTGCGGAGGGGTGGAATGGAGGCTGGAGGGTGAGGTTTGCTGCCGTAGAGAGATAGAGCATGTAGTTTGTAATGAGCGGTGATTGGGATGGTGATGTGGAATGCTGCCGAGATAGAGAAATTGATGTCTGAAGGAATATTGTGTGGGATTGCGAAAAGTGGAAGCCAGTACAGGAATTGAATTTTGAATGAATTGAGGGAGGGTGCCGAGACGTGGAAGCCAGTACAGCTCCCATAGTGCCCCGCGGCGCTTCCGATGAGTCATTTCCGGTTGTAGTGGGACTCGCGCTGCTAGTTAGGGTTCGCTAATTGCTAAAATTAATCAATTCTAATTATTATTAATTAATATAATATAATTGTTATGACCTAATTAATTTGGCTATGTACATTGACCCCATTAATATGACATAATTAGCATGACCTAATTAATATGCCCTAATTACTGTCACCTAATTAAGATAACCTTGACCCTGACCTTTGTCCTTGACTTTGAAGACGTCACGGGGTCATTGAGTGCATAGTGGCCCGTCAGACGCCTATTCACACTATTGGCGACCCCTGGCAAATTGTCAGGCGTCACCAGTGGGTGTCGCGACCCACAGGTTGAGAACCTCTGTCCTAAACCATTCTCATTTGCACCAACTGTTGAAGACTGCATTTTTATCTTGGGAGCGCCTCTGATTAGGGACATTGAAGGAGCGCTAGGCTATACAAATTGCGATTGATTGATTTATTCCTGGCTCCGGTGTAAAGGTTTCAAATTACCCCCTCCTAAACATTACCCCTGGCAAATTGTCAGGCGACATCCGTGAGGGTCGTGACCCACAGGTTGAGAACCGCTGTCCTAAACCATTCTCAATTTCACCAACTGTTGAAGACTGCATTTTTTACTTGGGAGCGCCTCTGAGTAGGGACATTGAAGGAGCGCTATGGAAATTGGGATTGATTGATCTATTCTTGGCTCCGGGAAACAAAGAACACAAGTAGGTCTGCTAGCTAGCAAACTTACTTACAATAATATGCAGGTGTTGATTCAGCGTCTACGAATTACTTGACTGCTGAAGAAGCTTGGAGTCTCAATTGTTACTGTTACTAGGTAGCCTGGATAAAAATGGCGGCGCATAGCAGTAGTCACACACAGCACCTCAATCAGCATACACATAATTATGGAATCCATGTCCCTATAATTACTAACTATTCTTGATGGAAATCTAGAAGAAAACAAGTAGAAACACGAACGCTGAGTACAGCATAATATTGTATTATATGTTCAATTTCAAGGCGACGCATCGCGATTATGTCTACGGTGAATTTACAGTCGATAGATTAAAGTCATTGAACCATGAATGTCGACTCAAGTGAAACGCCTGACTATGCTAGAACCCTCCCCCCGAGAGCGAGTTCACTTTTTCATATTAAATTTCTGCTGTTATTGCCATCCCGGATTATAAGAAACTAACAGAAATCCACCTGCAAAGGGGCCCGCATATGGCCGTAAGAGGGAGCACTTGCCTCTTGAAATGTGACACGTATTTTGTAAACTACAACTTTTTGGTTTTAAACAAGTGACTTCGCCCAAAAGGCGCTACCGATATTAATGATAATTATTAGGGCGGTTGTTCGATTAAAACTTGTAATCGAAATTAATCGCGCGATTAATTTTTTTAATCGCAATTAACGGCAAATTAATCGCAATACATTTCCTTCAAATATGCTAATCTTACTATTTTCTAAGGACCCTGAAGCATAAAATTTTAATGACGGAATGCATTCTTTCTATCGCAAACATATTTAATAACCTTTGGCTAAGGCCTATTGAATTTCTGCATTTAGTTTATTGTAGGCTACAGTTTTGTATGACAGACAGAATTGAAACACTGTTCAAATCAGTCAACTGCTCAAAATCCGTTAATTTTTTTCCATTTGAGCCACCTTTAATTAAAATGACATAGGCCTAAATGTCAAATTAGACAAACGTTTTCTGACTATCAAGATTGATTATTTATTCAGCCAAATTATTGTATAGGCAGACTAGTTTATTTACACTGAACAGTTCAAGGGATGCTCTTATTAATTAACGATAGGCCTAGTAGGTCTGCTATTGAACCTCGTTATTTAGTCACAATTTTTCACAAGAGGTTGTGGTTCTTGCCAAACCTCGATCGTTTCAGTTGTAGCTCTCCAAACATTTAGGCTATCATTTGACACCTTGATCCATTGGTCATCTCATGGAGTTCAACCAACGTACACGGCAAAAATTTACGATGGGATATACTGGATCTCCCTGTAATTAGTGAAATGTCAATGCTAGTAAATGATTGGCTACTGGATATGCCGCTAAAAGATGATTATCTGGAGATTCTAGACCGTAATTACATCTGGGAGGTGGAATTTACTGGATTTAACCGTGAAAATGACACGTATGGGGCTGTCACCTAGCGAACACTTTCTAAACAGCGACGCCATGAGACGCCGCCTGTGGAGTATAGGTAGTGTCAGCAGTGGAAATAGTAGCAGTTGCAGTAGCAGAGGCGGTGGTAGTAGCTATGATGATGATGATGATGATGATGATGATGATGATGATGATGATGATGATGATGATGATGATGATGATGATGATGATGATGATGATGATGATGATGATGATGATGATGATGATGATGATGATGATGATGATGATGATGATGATGATGATGATGATGATGATGATGATGATGATGATGATGATGATGATGATGATGATGATGATGATGATGATGATGATGATGATGATGATGATGATGATGATGATGATAGTGATTATGGTGATAGTAGATATGACGATGACGACGATAGTTATGATGTTTATGAATGATGATGATAATATCGATGACAACGACGACGATGATGACGATCTCGAAAGACTCGAAGTTGTAGTAGTTGTAGTAATAATAAAAGCATTAGTAATTGGAATAGTTGCAGGAGTAGCAGCAATAGTAGCAGTGAAATTGGTAGTACTTATGATGCAGCTGATGATGATGACGACGACGATAATAACGACGACGAAACTGTAGAAGTAGTAGCGATAGTAGTGGTGACAATGATGAAGACGGCGATAACGATTATGATGATGACAATGACTATGAAGATGATGCTGATGCTGTTGATGCTGGTGAATAGGATGATGATAATAGTTTTGATGATGATGATGATGATGATGATGATGATGATGATGATGATGATGATGATGATGATGATGATGATGATGATGATCGTGATGATGACGAAGACTTCTACGACGATGATGAGAAAGATGACAAAGGTGTAGATGTAGTAGTATTAGTTGTGATGGCAATGATGATGATGGTGATGATGATGACGACGACAACGATGATGATGACGACGATGATGATGATGATGATGATGATGATGATGACACCGACGGTGCTGATTCTGCTGCTGCTGATGATGACGATAACAACAGTTATGATCAAGACACTGATGATGATGATGATGACGACGACGACGACGATGACGATGATGATGATGATGATGATGATGATGATGATGATGATGATGATGATGATGATGATGATGATGATGATGATGATGATGATGACAATGATGATGATGATGATGATGATCATAATCATGATAATCATGATCATGACACTGATGATCATGATCATCGTGATCATGATGATGATGATCATGATGATCATAATGACTATGATGATGATGAAGACTTTGACGACGACGATGAGACTGACGACGAAGTTAGAGTAGTCGTGGTGGTTGTAGTAGTAAAAGTGACAGCTGCAGTTGCTGTGTCGGTGGGGGTATTGCGATGGTGGTGGTGGAAGTGCGGTTGTGGTTTTGGCAGTGACGGTGGTGGTAGCGGTGGTAGTGGTTGTTATGGGGGTGATGCTCTGGTATTTGTGGTGGTGGTGGTGGTGGTGTGGCGGTGATAGTGGTGATGGTGGTAATGGTGTTGGTGATGGTAGTGGTGAGATGGTGGTGGTGTTGGAAGTGGTAGTGGGATGGCGGCATTGGTGATTGCGGTGGTGGTGCGGTGGGATGTTTGTGATAGTGGTGTCAACGGTGGTGATAACGATGGTGATAACGGTAGCAGTGGTAATGGTGGTGATGTGATGTTGCGGGTGGTGTCCTTAATTGTGATGGGGCGATTGTGGTGACGGTAGCCGAGATGTTGATGGTGGTGTTGGTGGTGGTTGCGGCTGTAATGGTGGCGAGGGTGTTGATGGTGGTGGCGGTGATGTCGGTGATGATGGTGGTGCGGTTGCTGTGGCAGTTGTAGTGACGGTGATAATGCGGTGGTGGTGTCATGCTCACTGTGTCCGGTTTCTTTCCCCCCACCGTCTATCCTCTATCTTTGCCTTCAATCCCTATTTTGTTATCGCTACCTAACTTTGCATTGGTATACGGCTCTATACATGTGTGTTCCTCTCTGTCTGTCTTTATAGATGTTTCTGCTTGTGAGTCTAATAATTAGCCGCCTAGCTGTGTCTTTGCCATCTTGCCCGGGCTACAACCGTTCTCTGCGAATCGGTCTTCAATGACTAATCATTGACACTTCCGTGTCCTGGACCCCTGGGTTGCTCCTCGGCCGGGCCTCTAGTCGACGTGCGGGGGTGAGGGGATCGAAGTAATTAGTGTAATCGTCTTTGGCTTGATGGAACCAGCGTGCATGGGTTGAACGCGATACACTTCCCTAACCCTCCCCAAACCGTCGTCTCTTGTTGCGGCTTAACGACTCTGTGTCCGTGTGAAAGATGATTAGTGTCGTCATACCCCGTTCCGCCTCTATTCGTAACTATCGCCTCCATTCGAACCTATAGCACTCCATTCTATGTGTTTCCATGTACCTGCATCCATTCATACGTAGGCCTATATCTAATTGTGACTGTGTTCATGTTCTTTGTTCCCGTGGATGTTTCTGTTGAGTGTACTATAATTATTATATAGACTAATTATAATAGTGCTGTTGTCTATCTAAATTCCAAATCCCTTCACATTGATTCTTGACTATGTGTTAAGTTGTTTCAGCAAAGTTATACACTGTCCCTAAGGTAGTAGTCGTGATTGTGGAATGGGTAGAGGTGGTGGCACATGAGTTTGCGATGGCGGTAGTGTTAGTGGCGACGATGGTGGCGGTTGTTGCGATGGTGGTGGTGGGTGGAGATGGGGTAGTAGTGTTAGTGTTGATTGTGGTATTGGTGGTGGGTAGCGGTGGTGGCAATTGAGGATTGGGCGACGGTGGCAGTGATGGTGGTGTTTATGGCATTAAATGGTAGTGATGGGGTCTACAGTGGTGTGTGTTGATAGTGGTGATCAAGATGCTGGTGGTAGTGGTGATGGCGGTGGTGTTGGTGGTGGGGTGTTGCGGCGGTGGTGGTGATTGTGTGATGGCGATTTGGAGGTGGCGTTGTTGCCAGTGGTGGTGCCAGTGGTGGCGAGGAAGGCGGTGGCAGTCGTGGTAGCGGTGGTGCTGGAGATGGCGATGATTGTAGCGGTGATGATGATGGCTATGACGATGATGTTGATGATGATGGCGATTGTCATTATCATGATGATGATTACAGCCACGATAATGATTAATGTGATGATTATAATGATGACGATGACGACGACAACGATGATGACGACGACAAATATGAAGAAGTGGCTGTAGCAATAGTAGTAACGACGATATGATGATCATGGTGATGATTATGATTATGATTATGATTATGATGTTGATGAGGATGATGATGATGATGATGATGATGGTGATGGTGGTGGTGGTGATGATGATGATGGTGATGGTGGTGGTGGTGGTGGTGGTGGTGGTGATGATGATGATGGTGATGATGATGATGATGATGATGATGATGATGATGACGACGACGCTGATGATTACGATGATGATGATGATGATGATGATGATGATGATGATGATGATGATGACGACGACGCTGATGATTACGATGATGACCACTACAACGACAACGACGACGACGATGATGATCGTATTTATGACGATGTTGATACTAGCGATGATGATAATAATGATGATGATGAAGATGATGTTATCCGTCTGTCTTTAGAAGCGAAAAGACGAGATCTAAGCTATAGGCAATTATAGACGCAGGCTTTTTCCTATGGTGCTTCATGTCGTATTCTGTTTGCACATAAAATACCACCACATAATTTTGCATACCCATATGCACACACAAAAAGGCATCTATTGGTATACCTGCATACATGACGACAACAACATCATGTGGTATATACAGTATGCATGCATGCACACATACCCGTAGAACGCAATGAACTCAGTCCTATACATTATCAGATAACATATACTCTTGCTCATTATGCTTACATATGCTGAACAAGTGACCTACATGTATCTCCATACCCAAGAGGTCTAATCTGCATCGTTAATTAGTTCCACTGCCGTGGTCCAGTAGACATGCTGACCGACCATATAAAGACGACGGGGTTCTAATGATCTTGATTACAATCGGATGTCTGTTACTCTGAGGGGCAAACGGCAACCTAATGACGTTCCTATGGCGACCTACCCTGCTGCGTGTAACTGTGCGTGTACAGCCAGTGCAGCCAGCTCAACGGTGGTCATCAATGAACTTAAAATCTTACAGGTCCGTCTAATTTTTTTCGAGTCAACACGTTATGCGTCGCCAGCTAAAGGTAAAACCTGAATTCATTCATTTCTTGGATATAGGAATGTAAAGTTTGCAAACAATGCAATCATTTATGCCTGCATGTATTGTAAGTACGCGTGTTTGCTTGTACGTATATGGATATAAACGTATTTACGTATGCATGTATCTACATGTATGCAGGTAGCGGTAGGTGTATGTATTCTTGCATGTATCCATGTAGATAGGTGTATATATGTGTGTATATATATATATGTAAAACACGCAGTTACCACCACCACCGCAGCCACAGCCCACCACCAACACCACTGCCAACACCACTACCACCAGCATCTTGATCACCACTGTCAACACACACCACTGTAGCCACACCATCACTGTATACTCATAACAACCATCATCACCACCACCACCACTACCACATGCCTTTATGTGTGCATTTATGGGTATGCAAAATTATGTGCTGGTATTTTAGCAGGACATGGAATTTCTTGATCTGAAAAAGGAAGACGCTGGAGACGGAACAACATGGAGACAAAGGATTCGAGTGGCTGACCCATCCACAGCGAGGGATTAATCCTAGCCAGAAGGAAAAGAAGAAGTATCCATGTAGGTTGGTATACTTGCGCTTATGCATGGATGGTGGTACACAATGAATATACATTAGGGTGGAGGGAATCGGAGTGAAAAAACATTTTTTCTGGAATTTCCAATTGTAATAGTGATCAAAAGTTGCCTATGGTATCACCGAATTGCTACAAAAAATTTGACCTTCCTGTGTTGACGTCTTCTGCCCTCTACCGGACGATTTAAGGACGCCATATTGATTTCAGTACTCTCAGGCATTTTTAGACCAGGCATGGAATCTGAAAATTGCACTGTTAGAAGCAAATCATGTAACAATTTTCTAACTGGTGTTTCTAGACTAATTTGACCCTCCTGAAAACGAAAATCGCGATTAGGAAGCTGGATTTTTAGCGGTTCCATGGGAAAACAAGATGGCGGACAAAATGGCAGCCAATTGCTTCAAATGACTAAAAGTAAAGTATTGTATGTGGTAGGAACACGGTTTTAGGCTCTAAATTAAGATTACAGGGTTCAAGGAATGCAACGGAATCAAATACATATATGTAGCACTGCAAAAAATCAAAATGGCGGACAAAATAGCGGTCAGAATCTTAAAATGGCCATAGATGAAGTAATGTTTTCAATGGAATCATGATTTCGGGGTCTAAGTCAACATTTTCGAGGTCAAGGAATATGATTGAACCAATGTCACTCATGTAACATTGCACGAAAACCAAAATGGCGGGCAAAATGGCGGCCAGAATCTTCAAATGGCTGTTGTTGAAGTCATATATGCAATGAAATCATGATTTTAGGGTCTAAGTCAACATTTTCAAGGTAAGGGAATATGATGGAACCAATGTCACTCATGTAGCACTGCACGAAAATTAAAATGGCGGACAAAATGGCGGCCAGATCCTGGAATTTTTTATAATTGAAGTTTTGTGTCTAATGATTGAGCCCAGAGCTCAATTCCTCCAAATACAGGTCAGCTTTGGAAACCTTTCTACTCGCTACACAACATATGATTCTTCTCAAATTAACTTTCTACACCAAAATATCGTTAAATATACAGCAGATGCCATCTTGCAGATGCCATCTTGCATACACTCAGTAGTAGGCAACACCTTTTCTTCTTTCACGGAACCACCAGCAACAGCTACATCTATACATCCAAATGCCCAAATAATTATGACTGTTGAGAGCTGAATGAACACGAATGAAATTAGATCAGCTTTGCTTTCAGGCAAACCAAGAACATTCAGCCAATTTTCCGACAACGGAGTACCGCTATTTCAAGACTCAATACAACGACGAAGTTGTGGTCATAGTCGCCATTTCTGTGTGGTTCCACATTTTAATAAGCAATTTCCAGGTCCAGTACCTATCCAAGACAATAATTATTGACCCTCGTGTAGCCAATCGAAAGTATCTTTACACGGGCAACCATTGTACCTGCCAGGTCACCAAATGTCTTTGCCTCTGGTTCCCATTGCTTGTACCATTGCTTGTCCATCCAAAAATGTATCTGGACACTTGTCCTTTGAAGTGCAACACGATTTATTGGGCACAGCGCAAAATTTGGTCATGTCTCATATTATATGCAGACGTCTTGCATTGGCTCTGTTTCCAGCAGCGTATTGCCTACAGGGTCTGTGTGCTGGTTAGGCGGTGCCTTGAGGGACGAACCCCACTTGTCTGCAAGAACTCTGTTTTTCAACTCGAGTATCCAGCGTAGATCCACTCTTCGGTTGGCGGTTGGGAGTGATACTGAATACCCTACTTTGAAAAGGTCTTACATAAAAGTAAATAAATGTTAACCTCTGTTAAAAAGTTGCTGACTGGAGTGGACAAGTTACTTTTCACAAAGCATCCAATGCCACAGATTTGAGGGAAGCTCATGGCACGATATCGATGCCAGATCCATCGGATAGTCAGTTTGATACGCTGTGATAAGGTGCTGCATGATAACTTCGTCAGTGGTCTTTTGCAGAACGCTCCTTGGTTTAAGACCTGCTGAGGAAATTGTGATAATTTCAATGATCATTATTATCTGCAAAATAAGGAAACATTGTAGATAAATTCCACAGCAGATGCCATCTTGCAAAGACCTGGCAAAAAAACTGAAATCAAATTCCGATTGCATACATGACTTCGCTTGTAGCCACTTTAGAATTCTGGCCGCCATTTTGTCCACCATTTTGGTTTCCGAGCAGCGTTACATGAGCGACATTGGCTCCATCACATTCCTTGACCTCGAAAATGTTGACTTAGACCCCGAAATCATGATTCCATTGTATACATAACTTCATCTATGGCCATTCTAAGATTCTGACCGCCATTTTGTCCGCCATTTTGATTTTTTGCAGTGCTACATATATGTATCTGATTCCGTTGCATTCCTTGAACCCTGTAATCTTAATTTAGAGCCTAAAACCGTGTTCCTACCACATACAATACTTTACTTTTAGTCATTTGAAGCAATTGGCTGCCATTTTGTCCGCCATCTTGTTTTCCCATGGAACCGCTAAAAATCCAGCTTCCTAATCGCGATTTTCGTTTTCAGGAGGGTCAAATTAGTCTAGAAACACCAGTTAGAAAATTGTTACATGATTTGCTTCTAACAGTGCAATTTTCAGATTCCATGCCTGGTCTAAAAATGCCTGAGAGTACTGAAAATCAATGTGGGGTCCATAAATCGTCCGGTAGAGGGCTAAAGACGTCAACACAGGAAGGTCAAATTTTTTGTAGCAATTCTGTGATACCAAAGGCAACTTTTGATCACTATTACAATTGGAAATTCGAGAACAAAATTTTTCACTCCACCCTAATATACATATGTACGTACTAGGGTGGTCGTTAGAAATGAAAGTCTGAATTGACTGTTCTCCAAGGCGCTATTTGGTTCCATTCTTCCCAGAAACATCACAGAAAAAGTCGTAAGAGAAAATATTAATATTTAGGACTAGCACAACGCCATCAAAGTTTTACCCTTATAATACCAAGTCTTCCAATACTCAAAAGTAGATATATGGTTGTACTCAACCAGGAATCTTCAAACCAGGAATTAATTCAACTACTTGTAGTTGGTCCAAACTTAAACATAATGATGCTACTGTTATCGTAATCATGATCATCCATCAATTTATATAGCGCCACTTCAAGAGAAATTCATCAAAGGCAAGAAAACCTGTATAACACACCGCATCACAGATAACATCTATCATTTCTTATGTCTTTACAAATACTATCTGTTTTGCCTTGTTGTCGTGATTGATAATAGTAGCTTATTGCTCTTAGTCTGTTACAGCAAGGGAACAGTAATAGTATACAATCATAGGGATAATCATACAAATTTTGTAGTTTCATCTGTGTCCTACGTAATTAATCTATTCTGAAAAATCGCCAACATTCTTAGTGAGGTCTGATTTCTCATAAATCTTTGTTTTTCTACGGTCATTGTTCATGGGGTTACTTGTTACAAGGGACTGATGCAATATTAAAAGTAGCAACCCATTTTAGATGCGAATTTTTATCTCATATAGGCCAATATTGTTTTCAACCGGGGGCATTATTACCCTGTCTCACAATTCAAATTGCATTGGTGTTTGAATGGGTTTGAGCTATGGTGTAGTTTTCACGATACACTTCCCTCAAAGTGAAATCTCTGGCATGTTGCCCAAAGAAGGTGTTCCTCTGCCACCAAGAGTGTAGCAATGGATGTTGTCTTGAGGGTGCTATACTTATTCCCTTGAATTGGTTGGTCGTCTGAGATGTCCTGGCTGGTGGCCACTGTAATTTCAGCTAGATCCATTGCTGAGGATGATGTAGAGATTTTGAGTAGCACATAGCATATGTGTTTGACACCATCGCCTTTCATGCTAATTTATAATAGGTAGTTAATTTACAATGTCTAATAAGGAGTGTAATTTGTGTCCACTCTTGATAGCACTATCTGTGTCAATTGTTTGACTCTATGTTCATTCTTTCAACTCTAAACGTATACTTTTAATGGGATAAATTCTTTATTATGAAATAGACAGCAATATGTGTAGGCTTCACCAGGCACTCAATTATGATGTTCTCTTTAGAAGTTGTTTAAAGGTTGCTCTTTGACTCCTGTGTGGTAATAAGTAACTTCATAGATCTATAAAAATTATGATCTCAATAATTTCAACATCTATTTTAATGCATTTCTTTACAGCAGCTCTTGATAAATGTTATCTGTGATGCGCTTTGTCATTCTGCTCTGATTGCCACAAAAAACGAATATATCATCAGTATTTTTTCTCTTTTTCAACTATTATTGAGGTCCTTTTCCGACGGTCTGTGTTATATCAGAATTTGTGTAAAAGTTAATCATGTAATAAAGAGCCTTTAGTGTAACAAAGGATTCCTGTAAATAGAAATCAGACCTACGAAAATAACATAGCAATGTGTTGGATTACTAGTATAGGTTTATGGTCATCGATCTCAGGGACTCACGAGTCAAATACTATTGCGATGGTCAATTGTTCATATAAATATATAAGAAACCATTATCATCATTGTAGAAGTTAGGCATACTTGTCAGTTGTACTTGAGTAAAATAATGTAGTCTTTCTGCTAAAACTAGTCACAGGTAAAAAATGTGACTAAATTATCCTTATACTCAAAAAGACGATGATATTTCGTAAAATCCAAAACTTCAAACACGTTGTGCTAGTCGTAAATATTTTTCAATCGGCATAATTTTGGGGCTACAACAGTCTTTTACCAAGTGGCACCAAATGGTGGGTTGGAGAAAGAATGAAACTGAAGTTGAAAATTTGCCATTGCAGATGCGACCACCCTAGTACGTACCTATATATTTGTATGTATGTATGTATGTATGTATGTATGTATGTATGTATGTATGTATGTATGTATGTATGTATGTATGTATGTATGTATGTATGTATGTATGTATGCATGTATGCATGCATGTATGTATGTATGTTTGTATGCATATATATATATTATATATGTATGGCATTGTGTGTATGTATACGTATGCAACATGCATGCATGTATGTACGCTAGGCCATTGCAAAATTTTTTTTTTAGAATGTCCATTGTGCACCCCTGCCATATTGTTACTATTACTTAAACATAATTGCCTGCAAATTTTCAGGTCTGTAGGCCATGTTTTGACCCCCGCCCACCGAAAAAGTAGTTTTGTGTTCAAAATGGACATCGACAACATGGTAGCAAATTTTAAAAATTTTGCTTTGCCTTCTAGAGGCTGTACCCATGGTTGCAAGGAGTGAATATATGAAAAAGAACCACCTCAGGAAGTAGTTCCTCCAATTTCATCCACACCAAACCCCCCCCATTACTTAGAAAGGATGATAGAGGAGTGCCTGAAGCGTGGCTTATAGGTGGCTTGTTGGCATCACATATCTGAAAGAAACTTGAGTTCAGTTCACAAAGACTTGTTTGGTGCAACATCAGGCCCTGAAAACACCAATTTCATACAATTCAGAGATTCTATATTTGGCCAACAATTAGCACAGAAGCTGGTTTTAAAACCATGGAAATCAAAGACAGGTCTTTGAAACGCACTAGGAAATTCTATACAGTCACCGAAGAGAATACTTACTACTCCAAATAAAAAGAACTTGCTACCTCGCGGTGACTATCGGGAATGTGCTGAATTAATCTTGATACTTCTGGGTGAGACGCCTGAAAGCGGAATACACTGGCAGAAGCCAGGAGCAGCGCGTCATGCTCCATGGATGCCATCCATTTTGTATCCTGCAAAGATGTTGGCTTTCAGTGCTCGAGCGGGATATGACAAGAACATGATCAGCCAATTGGAAGCACTGTGTAAATTTAATGCGCTATTCTACGTTGAAAACTGGCTCTCTTCATCCATTGGGGCCGATGCAGCGTATAATGATCTCAAGCTATGGCATGACTTGAACAAGTATTGCAAGCATGATCCACAAGTTGCCAATGCAGCCATGAAAGCCTTGGAAATGCACTTCTGGTACTTAACAGAAGAATGCGCTGTATTCTCTCTCTTTTCAAACAGGCTTTCCACTTCAGAAAGACAGCAGATTGCTCGAACACTGCTCCGAATTCCTAGACCAAGACAGTCTGAAAGGGGACATCCAACGTTTCCTATGCTGAGCCACAGTACAAAGCTATCATCCCTTATTGGACCCAAAACCTGGTTCTTGTTTCACAGCATGGGAATTGGCGCCGACTGGCTAGGAAAACCTGTTAGTGAATTTCATAATGATCCCAATTACTAAGAAGCTGATACATATGTGCGGCATGTCAAAGGGATGAATGATCTGTCGGAACGGGCTGTAAAACTAATCCAAGACTTCTCAACTAGTGTTACCAATGATGAAACACAAAAACAGTTTTTATTGCAAATGGTCGAATATCAACGCAAAGAAATTCCCAACTTTCAAAAAGAGACATTAAAGAAATTAACCTTGTCCTCCACAAAAACCTGAAATCCAGTTAAGTGATTTGACATGATATCATTGTGTAATGTGTACACACTATTACAAAACTTGTTAGTTTCTATATATGTAGCTTGTATTCTTTGTATAGTAAACTGTCTTATATTACAAACATTTTGTCATGCAGGAAAACAATGATTTATTAACTAAATCAGTTGATCGTGTTGGGCGGGGGTCAAAACACCACGAAATGACCTAAAAATTGGTGAACATTCACATTTTGCCATTAGAAACAATATAGGAGGGGTGCACCATAGAATTTTAAAAAAAATATTTTCCCAATACATAAATGAAATGGCCTAATGTACGCGTGTATGTGTGTATATATAAGTGGGGTGGGAGGGGTTGGGTGATGTTGGTGGTGGTGGTAGTAGTAGTGTTGGAGTAAGTGATGATGAGGATGATGATATGCTGCTAGCTTGATTGCCCGCCTTCCCAAGTACTCTCGCATCTCTACCTTTATTTTTGATGAACTTCATTGGCTTCCTCTTCGTGCTCGCACACAGTTCAAGACCCTCACTCTCATCCTAAAGTCTCAACGGGGTCTTGCCCCAAAATATCTGACTAATGCTTTACTTCGTCCTCACTCAGCTTCCTCCCATCGACCACTTCGCTCATCCAACAGATTTGACCTATTGGTTCATCGGTCTAGAACTGCTATGGTAGTAGTAGTGTTGGAGTAAGTGATGATGAGGATGATGATATGCTGCTAGATTGATTGCCCGCCTTCCCAAGTACTCTCGCATCTCTACCTTTATTTTTGATGAACTTCATTGGCTTCCTCTTCGTGCTCGCACACAGTTCAAGACCCTCACTCTCATCCTAAAGTCTCAACGGGGTCTTGCCCCAAAATATCTGACTAATGCTTTACTTCGTCCTCACTCAGCTTCCTCCCATCGACCACTTCGCTCATCCAACAGATTTGACCTATTGGTTCATCGGTCTAGAACTGCTATGGCTCAGTCTCCATCTTTTGTCTCAATTGGTTCTTCTCTTTGGAATGCGCTTTCTCCTTCTGTTCGCTCTACACTTCTGTCTGTCAGTCTCTCCTCTGCTTTGTCTCTTCTCAAAAACTGCTTCTTCTCGCGGGGACTTGCGCACTGGGAGCGCCTCTGAACGGTTCACCCTACTAGAGTCGCTTTATAAATGTCTCAACACAATACAATGATGGCGATGATAATGACGACGATGATCATGATCATAACGACAGCTGAACACCACTGAAAGCCTACTGCCATACTGCAGATTTTCACTCTTCAGCTACAGTATAGGACTATAGGCCTAGACTTTATTTTTATGTAAAAAACATAGACATAGGGTTGCCAACTTTCGATTATGAAATTTCTGGACGCAGTGTGAGCCCCCATGATTTGTGGAAATTGTAGCTATTAGGATCCGGCCACTTTGGCGGAGCACCACAGGCTATCGCGTCTATAGAGTCTCCAGCGGCAGAGGGGACTACAAGAATGAAACTCAGTAAATAATCATCCTTGTATGTAGGCCTATCCCGCAAAATATGCTACATTTAGAATTTAGGTCTACTTAGGAAATGTGAAAATGTGCAAGGTACCGTACAGGATCTGTATCCTTGCAGGGCCGGATTAAGGCATGTTCGACATGTTCGGCCGAACAGGGGCCCCCACACTTTAGGGGGCCCCCACACATGCAATAGGAATTTTTCAACATTGCTAATTATAATAGTAAACTGAGTTTAAAATATATGAAAAAATTGTCAAATTATACAAAAACTAGTGACTTTAGCATTATGCGACTTTTGCACATGTGGGGGCCCTTATTGCAGTTTTAATTGCCAGGCAAATTGATCTTAAAATCAGTCAGAAATGCTAGTAAGAGTAATACGTTTTTTGCTTATTTAAGCACTTAGGCTAATACATCACCTTATCGGAACTCCAGTGCTATGCTACGCATTATGAGATGGCGTGATAATAACATTGAGTAGGCCTACATGCAATACGCACTCTATTTTTACGAATTCAATCAATCTCATAAATTTATATAGAGCCTTTCAGATTTTTACTCGAAGGCGCTCCCAACGCAGGCGTTGTCAAAAAGAAAAGTTGAGAAGACGAAAGAAAGAGCCAGCAGAGTCACGGAAAGCTAGAGAGCCACGGGGAGGCTATTCCATATAACTGTGCCCACTACTGAGAATGCTCGTCATCGTTGCATGGTCACAACACACGAAAGAGAACAAGGAATTCTCCACGAGCAGCTGAGCGCAGTGAACGGCTGCCCAGAGAGACATACACCGGGGTGAAAGCTCACAAATGAGCAGGATGGAGCTTGAACCAGGGTCTACTATACTGGCATAACCGCGAAAATATATTTTAGTTTTTAAACAGTGTGCATGGGGCCATGCACAGCAGGGCAAATCGGGCCAATTGCCCTGGTAACAACCATTTGCCCTGGCCGTTGCAGGTCTACCAGACATTTTCATAGCCAAGAATTTATTTGGGGCATAAAATCGCTTCTGCACTGTTTGGTTGTACGAGTGCTGTGCGCTGGTCAGGAGAATGACTGAGCATGAATCACTTTAATATTCTTAAACCGTAAAAGATATTTCGGCTGTTTAACACTATTAAAAGACCTGTTGATAATTAGTGTTAAAAATAATATAATTAATGAATTAATAATAGGCGAATATTCGTTGAATATAAGTTACATAACAAGTTTTGTGAGTCATTTTGTCGTGCTTCTGTAGGGTTTGGGCCTCCACAGTTTTACCGAACAGGGCCCCCACATTTCTTAATCCGGCCCTGTATCCTTGTAGGGATACCATGAAAGTTATAATGGAATGCGCACAGAAAGTACAAGAACTTCTTTGTCTTTCCTTGCCCCTTTTCCGCAAGCATTTGAAAACCATTCTCTTTGATTGTGGTTTGGTGTCAGGTCGGGAGCGCCTATGAGGAGTCTCTTGAAGGGGCGCTATATAAATGTACGATTACAATTACAAAAGAGGAATATTGTTTCATCGACTAGCCTAGTAGGCCTATAACAAGATTCAAATATCAATTCTCAAACGTGAAGTACATTAAGGTTTTATTTTTCTGTCATATCTGTACTTCTGTTCACTTCGCTTACAATGCATTGAGCAGAAATTTCTGCTCCGAAACATTATGTAAGAAATCTCCATTGTAAGATTGATGGACATGCATTGAATTTCAAACACAGTTCACTTTTACCAGTTCAGACCTCATCCGGTTCCATTCATCAGTCCACAGATTTTTTTTATCTTTGAGAAAATACCTTCAACATGTGCATTACTGATCGGAATTGCTCAAATTATATGCAACCTGCAGTTTCATGAAATTTGGAGCATCCCATTTAAAAAGTAATTCTACCCAACATTTATCGACTTTTGGCTTTGTCTTCAGTTTTGGAAAAACTTGTCTTAAGATGCAATGTTCCTTGTTCCTTGTATAAATCATCTCCCAAAACAGTAATTCCACGTGTGCCAATTAGGCTAATGAGTTCTATCAAACTGTTGAACGAAAAAACATCATCAAGACTTAGGCTACTATTTCGATTTTTTCTGGAACATTATTTTCAAAATTGAACCACTGATTCAAGTATAGGCTAATTATAGGCCTACTCGTGTCTAGACATTGAGTGCTTCTTTCTTGAAACAATTTGTCAATTTCAGATTCTTACAAAATTTTATTAATAGATTATTATATTTCAGGAAAGTAGTTGTCTTTGTTGAATGGTGCAACTTTTTAATTTTTCCCCACTCATATTTTTTTTCTGGACATTGCATTGTCCAGAATGACCTTCCTATGTTTTCTGTACACGGGATGCTATTTCTGGACGATCCAGAAAAAATCTGGACGGTTGGCAACCCTACATAGACACTACTACTTTGTATTGTTACACAGCACTGCGAAAAGTGTTTTTTGTTTACTGTAGTCTGCAGGGCCGGCCTTAGCTATAGGCAAAGTAGGCAGTTGCCTAGGGCGCCACAGTCTTGGGGGGGGGGGTCGCCGCGGCACCGGCGAATTTATTTGTTTACACTACATTCTTTTAAACTCAAAACTTTCGCTAATGGAAAGAATTTAAACTAATCATGGATTCTTTGCACCTGTTCAGGCTGGCCTAATTCAATTTCAAGGACTGCATAAATTTTAAATCGACAAATAAAATTCGATTTTTAACGACATTCCGTACTCTTTGCTTTAAGAGACAGGTTAAAATACGCGGCGCTCAATTTCGAGAGTGAAGATGTTGAAAGAAATGAAATGTATGAAATGGGAGTGGGCCTTGCTGAATATGAAGATGAGATAGGCTACAACATTACAGCCTGCCCTTTACTCAGATTGAAATAAAATAGTCTAGTAGGGACGACGATGAAGAAAGGGCAGTAGCTGAGGCAGGGCCGACCTATAAGGCATAGGCAAAGCAGGCAGTTGCATGGGGCGCCAAGTTCTATAGGGCGCCATTTTCATCAAAGAGGGCGCCATTTCCACAGGAGTGCATTTTAATATTTTTTTAACTTATACCATTCTCCACAAAATTTTTTATCCAACCTTCAGTGTACTAATAAATAAATTATAATGAATTACTCAGTTGAGCGTAGGCCTACAAGGCCGTAGATAGGGGATGTTTTGGGTGTTTGAACACCCCCCCAATCAAATAATGTAAAAATGAAATAATTATGCATTTGCTAGCACATGGCAGTGTGCATGTAATGTAATTTTGAGCAGAAAATAGTCGAAAATGGCGGAAAATAGCGTTTTTTGGACGTCAGAAAATTCGACGACTAACAAAAGTCGTCAGAAAATTTCGCTCAAAAAAGTCTCCCGCAGCGTGTACGCACCTCAAAATTCACGGTCAAGAAAACATCCCCCGAAATAAAATCATGGCTATGGCCTTGTATAATGTATATATAAGCGTATAACGGCTCTGCCTAATTCATCTTTAGTTTCTAACGTGGGCAGACCAATTGAGTGGGAAGCTAAGGGCGCCAAATGCAGGCCTATGCCTGGGGCGCCAAATGTATGCCTTGCCTAGGGCGCCACTTGGGCTAAGGCCGGCCCTGGTAGTCTGTATTGTGTGACAGTAAATGATATAATGCATTACATTTTTTATTTTTTATTTTTAAGAAAAAATCGCACTTTTTGAAAACTTCACTAGCTTTGAGATGTCACTTAACATGATGTCAAACTCAAACGATTTCACTGAGTAGTTCAGGACACCAAATGTCACAAATCAAGAGGGTATGCGAGGTGATTATTTGAAATTATTTTTCCCCGTAGGAAAGCTGAACACTCTAGCCTACATGTATATGCATGATTTGTTGGACTGGCTCCCTGAGGCCCAGTGTTGACCTTTATCATGTCAGGAAAAGCTAGGTGCTCTCGCATATTTCCTGAAGGACTCTGCATAATTCCATAAAATGAATATATGGATGAATGAATGATTGAATGAATGAAGGAAGGAAGGACTGAGCAAAATTAGACTGCTAAGCTTGAGTCGCAACAAATAAATTTATTCGTGTGGCTGGCGCATTGGATGAAAACTAAAATTTCTCTTCCTCTTCAGGTTCTCTGCCCCTAGACAGATTCAACTGAAAAATATCACCATTCCATTCACATCTTGCCATCTCGCCATCTCCTTGCGTTTTTGTTATCCGTCCTCCATTATCCACTGTGGCATAATCTGACTCGGTCTTCCTCTTGTTCTTTGCTTCTCCATTTTTTCCTCGATCACCAGAGATGACATTACCTACTAGGCCCATAATCTTGACCTTTGACGACGAAATTGTGCAAACACGACTTCGAAGCCAAATGGGCTCGTTGTAAAGAGATTAACACAGTAGATCAGTGGTTCCCAACCCGTGGCCCGCGGGTCAAAAGTGGCCCACCAGACCTTAAAAAATGGCCCTCGATCATCTCTCAAAGAATTTACAAAAATAGGCTATATAAAATATTGACAATTTTAACCGACTAGAACATATGATTATTTTCTATTACAAATTATTTTGTTTTGGCGTTTATAAAAAAATCAAACATTTTATTTTGATTCAATTCTAATAATTTTATACGCTTTTAGTTAATTAAATTTTAGCCTTATGGCTCCTAATGTCCTTCAACTAATAAAAAGTGGCCCTCGTGTCTTGCAACTTAGAAAAAGTGGCCCTCAAGTCAAAAAAGGTTGGGAACGACTGCAGTAGATTAATGTAGACAAGCATTGGTTGGAGAATACGTCAACGTGCCTCTCATAGTAAGGATGCCAGTTCACACACCGAGTCCGGCTTGTTGGAAATCTTTTATCTCGAGCCTGAAGAGGCGCATAGCAAATTTGAGGAATACAAAAATTGAATGAGGATAAGCTATCGTATCGCACTATTCCACCTTTTCTTACCTATAGGCTATAAGATGTTTTTGGGTCAAGCGCCTCGCTACCTTTGTGATCTTATTAGTAAGCCTTTCTCAGCTACCGTTGGACGTCCTCTCCGCTCTTTACACCGTCATGATCTTCTTGTACCACGATCTCGGACTTCCACAGCCCAACATTACTTGGATTCGTCTATATTCTAGACTATATCACTGTCATATATTCACCCAGTTTCCTTTATTAACTTTCACGCCTGTAGGCAGTGGCGAAGCTACCAAGTGTGCAATTTGTGCAAAGCACACGGGCCCACGACCTCCAGGGGCCCACAGAGATTGTTAAATTATTTATAAATCCTAATTTAGTAATTCACATTATTTTGTGGCAGATGTAGTTTTTGTGAACACACATGCATTATATAAGGCTACTTCGTTACTTTACTGACTCTTGTCAACCGCCGTGCTGTTGTGAGGCAAAACTACACGGTGAACGAAAAAAAACCGAACCTCTCCAATTGCTGCAATAACTTATGTAATAATTTGTGCATTTCAGTAAAACATTGGGAAACTTCAGTTTTAAAGGACATGAATTAGATTACTATCAGTGTCAGTTACAATGAGTGTCCAAAATATCCTCCTTAGGCCTCAACACATGCATGCACCAACACGTGTTCGCCACTGACCAATTACTGAATCGATGACAGCTTGATCAATTCGTGTCCGTAGCAAACGTCCGCCAGGGATGCTTTTCTTCAGTGTTCCGCCGAAAACGAATACAGGCGATCAGTTTGGCAATTCGAAGGTGAAACAAGAGTGAACATTTTCACGTCGGCAAATCAAATAAAATGTATCAAGTCTGCAGGATAGCCCTTTAAGAACTGCCTTTCTCGCCCGATGTGCGCCTGCTGCTGACCTCCGTTAGTTCAGTTGCACCGTACGCTCCTTGAAACATTTTAATCACTTCAAGTTGTAACTGGAATAGTGCATAATTAAAAGAAATGGTTAAGTTTATACTTGGGAATAAAATAGTTTTAGTTGCAATAATATTTTTAAAAATTTGATGTTGATTTCTCTATTTATTGTGGAGGTTCGTTTTTTTCCCGTTCACCGTGTATAATACTGAGCCTGGACTCCTTTTAAATTATGTCTTCGTATCGAGTCATGACGGTCAAATTGCAAGATGCAATTTTAGTGTGTGAACGACAATAAAGAGTAGGTTATAAATTGAGAACATGAAGCGAATCATACCGGCAAAAGATTTTTATTCAGCTGATTCTCTTTGCTATGCAAAGGGTAGGCCTAAGAGCGTGCCTAGGCTATGCTATCTATAATAGGTGTGATAATTTTATGTACGTCCACTTGTGACATTCGTGTGACATTCGTGTAGGGTACGCAGAGACTTCATACGTCTTACAAGCGTGTTCGTGTATTCGGATCGTTTACTGGATTTGGTAATGGGAGATCTATACAGTGACTTAATAATTGGCATCTCAACACTTGCTATAGTCTTTCTTCGGATAGGCTTACATAGTTGTCTTCCTTTCACCTTTTCACGACCAAACTCCATGTGGATCAAAGCATGATACCGGTTGTTTTTCTACAATTTTCATACAGCTCTCAATTCCTCTCAGCTCTCACCGCAACGTCAGGGAGACACCCAATTGAGCACGTGTGAACGAGGGTCCTAGAGAATCACGATTTTTGCACTTGCGAGTCTTGCATGTAATGTTGCTAAACTTATTTATACGTAGGCCTACTGTGAAAAATTCATAAGTGTGTCGTTGTGGCGTGCATATTGCAAATCATGGACCAGAATAATAGATGACTGACATTTTTTCCTCAACAAAATGCTAGAATGAAAACTCTATGATGCCATGATGTCGCTTTAAGTATAGGCCTACTATAGTAGACCTACTAATAATAAGTGGATTAGATTTTTAATTCGACAAATAAACCACTGTAGTTACGGCACTTTAATTAATCTGTCTCATTCGTGCAACATTCATGTGTATTCTGTGCATTGTTTTGCATGTGTTAGGTCTAATAGCAAAACAATGCCATTGGCATTGATTAGTGTTGGTGAAATTTATTGCAAGAACGCAAATACGCCGGCTTTACAAGGTCAAACACGGGCCCATGCGGAACCTCTGCACACGGGCCCATGAAAAGCTAGCTACGCCACTGCCTGTAGGCCTAAAAATATATATGCTAGTTAATAGTTATGAGTTTATTATTCTGCTTCTATACACACACTGTCGGTCGTGAAGCATCGTTCCAAGTCAACGCTCTCGGGTGGCCCTAAAATACGGGACCTTCAGCCTTCTTTTAAGGTTTTCAGCGTTAACCAGCATATTTGGCAAAATTTGACACAATTAGGCTTTTTATAATGAAATTGGTTGCCGAATAAATGTTATGCTATGACATATATATAATTAAATATATCTAATATTTTATAAAGGCTAGTGTATATAATAGGCTATTATTGCAGGTGCCTGTTTCGATAAGTCAAATAGGTGATGTTTGCTAGTAGTATAATTATTGTTGGTGGTAAATTGTTGAACATGTAGTTGCACGTGGCACTGTCGTTTTGAGTTTAATTGAAGCCATTTATTGAGCCTTGAATCACAAACAGCAGGACAGAAAGATTTTAATATAAGCCTGACGATGCACTTGCATCCTATAGTTCTCTAGCTGTAAATCTATAATATATGCCAAAAGACAATCTTAAAGGGTTAGTAGTTCCGCTATGTCTAGGGTTAAGCTTAACCTCTCTCCATGGGAAGTATTTCTTATGGCCAAGCGATATTTAAATAAACACAATGCCAGCAGCTAAACTGAAGGAAATAATTTAACAAGTTTCGACTAACAAACAAGTTTCGAAGCTGCTTTAATAAGGAAGGTCGTGAATTATTGTAATTATTATAATAGACCACTTTCATCCTTATTGACTTTAACACACATAATCGGGCCTAAATATTTTTGCATAGATCTATTTAGCAAATAACTTTCCAATGCAGTGTTGAGTTCTTTTACATGTAGGTTGAAACGACTGATGTTGTTGGTGCATCTGCCGTTGTTGTCGGCAGTGTAGTTGTTGTCGTAGTCGTCGTCGTCGTTGGATACGGACAGCGACATCTTAACAAAATTCATACAAAGCTAGATTGCTTTAAATCCAGTTCTAAACTATACGACCCTGTAATTTAATGTCAAAACAAGACTTAAGCCATTGTACTGTGTACTTCTAGTTGATTCTATGTCAAAGTAAATGCTCGTAGAAGACCTGTATTCAGATCAATCCATGTGGGTGAACATGGAACAATGAACACGAATATTTACATGTAGGATATTATGTGAATAATCAGCTGCTAAGTAAAGGAAAACCCGTCTTCTTTATAAGACTTCGTTATTAGCAGTGTACTATTTATGGCAGACACAGAGTGTAGCCGTATTTCAGAGTCTTGAGACTGGAAAGCTGCAGGGTCGAATCTGACTCAAGCGAATGCGCATAGCGACTAAGGACAAGTCGTCCATCTTTAAAATTTATTGTTTGAAAGAAAGGCAACGTGAGGCCATCCATCTCATTCCCGGTCTGCTTAGTCGCTCATGGACATGCAAATAACTCGTTGGCGCCATCATCATCGTCGTCGTCGTCGTCATCGTCATCATCATCATCATCATCATCATCATCATCGTCAATCATCTGCGGCAGTAGGTCTAATCCGACATCGTATGTGCAATGAAAGCGAAGAAGTCGAAGATTGAAACGAATCAATAATATAATTAAATATGAATGACGATGATAATTAATTGGCCTGCACAAAATAGAATAGGTTTTATTAGGAAACTAGGGTGCATACGCGCGCAATCATAATGAACACGACATACTGTGCATTGAATAAGCTTTAAAAGACGAGGAACCACATTGGTTTGAGGACGGCGAGTTAGCAGATCACACACAACAACAACACGCATGCACGCACACACACAACTAGGCAGACAACATTTCCGTCGACATCTCTCGTGATCCGGCATCGCTCTGGCAAGCGATCAGTGGCGTAGCCAGTTATTTTTTCATGGGGGGGCAGTGGGGTGGCAGCTTAAAATGATGGGGTGGCTACCGTTGGCAATTAAAGCGTGCTTCGGCATCGGTATATTGCCATAGACTATGTATTTTTAGATTTTGGATGTATTACAGTATTGGACATAATACGCTTGCAAGCCTCACTAGCCTGTCTGTCCCACAGTGCACTATAGTGGCCTGTCCCACTTTCCCATCACCCACCCTATAAGAAGTTGTACAGGAAGTTGTATAAAAAATAAAATAAGTCAGAAATTATATAACATTCTTTAATTCTTTATCACTCGTAAAATAAAAAAGTAAAACAAACGCAGGGATTGGGGGGCAGCTGGGGGCAGTTCTTTCATTTGGGGGGAGGCGGCTGCCCCCCTTGCCCCTCGTAGTTACGCCACTGCAAGCGATCAACGATGGATTTGGCAGGGTCCGGAACACTGCACCTCCTGCTAACCCGGGGCTTTCGGCTGAGGCTTTCGCCGAATACTTCGAGCAGTTTCCGACATCAGGTCGGCTAGTGAGGGCGCACCATCGCCACCGGCGTCCGGACAATTCGGACCCGACAATTCGGAGACGGACAATTCGGAGCAGTCAATTCGCACCGTACAATACTTAGCAGCCAAAAATCGTGATGGGATTTTCACTTTTAGGTCAGATTTTCCTAGCCTATACCATCTCCATCACCCAAAATGTATTACTGTCCAAACTAATTATAATCTGACGCCAGACTAGCGGGCATAAAAATCATGGGCCTATATATATAGATATAAAATAACATTGATCTTAATGAACTGCCTATAAGTTGATAATTTACTGCATTTAACTACTAATTTCAATTTCTTATTTTCAGTTTTTGAACCAATTTTAGAAGATCAGACAGCATTTGCTTGGTGCCATATAATTATTTTATGCCAATGATCAATACAAGTTTCATCCCCGCAAGTGTCTCTTAGGAGTGCAAGATTTCTATATGCACTTCGAATTGTCTGTCTCCGAATTGTCCGGTCCGAATTGTCCGTCTCCGAATTGTCCGTCTCCGAATTGTCCGGTCCGAATTGTCCGTCTTCGAATTGTCCGGTCCGAATTGTCCGTCTCCGAATTGCCCGTCTCCGATTTGTTCGTCGACGAATTGTCCGTCTCCAAATTGTCCGGTCCGCATTGTCCGTCTCCGAATTGTCCGGTCCGCATTGTCCGTCTCCGAATTGTCCGTCTCCGAATTGTCCGGTCCGCATTGTCCGTCTCCGAATTGTCCGGTCCGCATTGTCCGTCTCCGAATTGTCCGTCTCCGAATTGTCCGTCTCCGAATTGTTCGTCGACGAATTGTCCGTCTCCGAATTGTCCGTGACCGTCGACGAATTGTCCGGGAACCCGGCCACCAGCGTTTCGCAATATTGCGACGGCAGACCGGTTTTTTGGTTTTGTGCATGTCAGTGATGTCACGGGCTGTCACGTCTGCCGGTCGTTGAATGACGCTGCCGGTGTCACGTGATATTCTATCCCCCCTGAAAGCTATCCGGGGAATAAATTAATCTATCCATCCGGATGGAATTAGCCGGTCTAGACTATCCGGGGGGATGAACCAGTCTATCTTCTTTTTTGGAAAATGCGTATAATTGAAAAATGTGTGCTCTAGTAAAAATTTGAAGTGACTCTAATTTTTTTAAGTGTCCTAAGCAATGTTCAGAGAAAGGCAACTCGAATTTATTTAGTGACTTGGAGTGTTTTTAAGTGTTTTAAAGTGTTTTAAAAGTTTTAAGTGCTCTAAAACCAAAGCAAAACAAATTATCTAGTAGGAATAAACATACCGGTATCTGTTAGTTTCATTGTTTAGAAAAAAGCAGATGAAAATTAATTTGCAAAAAAATACAAGCGGAAGTGACTTATTCTACTTTTCTTCATTTGGGGGGGATACGATTAATACGGGGATACTCTATTTCGTGACACCGGCTAATATTTGATGAAGGACGTAATGCCCACGTTGTTGCTTAAGACCAGCATCGACTTGCTTGCCCCATACATTGTCTGACTATTCAACGTTCCGTATCGCTGTCCTCTAGCGCTGTACCAACATGTTACAAGGACACCTATTATAGTATGTCATTCCTCGACATAAGGAGCAGACATTAATTAACTTAAGCTCATAGAAATAAAATTTTAATGTCAAAAAATTAAAATTAAGCAGTTATATAGGCCTATATAGGCCTTAAGTTCAATAAAATGGGTATGTTTAGTTGTTTACTCAATCTGTTACTCCACTAAACTTGATGCATTAAAAATCTAGAAAATTGATTATTCAATCTGTTGTTGTATTAAAAGTCTCTTATAAAAATTGTGTTTCCGCACCCCTAACCTACACCAAAGCACTACAAAGTCCATATACATATTGTTTACTTCTTTATTGTTTACATATTGTTTAAGTCCATAATATATATATATATATTGTTTACTTTTGTGGACATTTATGATAAATAATCCTGGCAGAATTACCCTATTGAACCAACCTGAGACATCGGGGAGATATCAGTGAGAAAAGTCGGAGAAAAAGTCTTGGGGGATTTGTTCGAATCCCACAGACAGAGATATAAATATAATAGTAACTGCATCCGGACAATCAAGTATTTTGATTGATGAAGAGGATATTCTGATGAGGTGCGCACATGAAGTAAACAAGAAAACAAAAGGAAAAGACAAACTGGGGTGCACTAGTAGAAAGAGAAAGAACACACCGAACGGAGACCGGACATCCGCATAAGAGTTGAACAATCGAGGAAAAGAAGCCAGAAAACCATATTGCAATTCCCGATTGTCCCCAGTGGCGGCCCCAAGATTTAAGTTGGGGGGCTGAATCCTCGCGGAGGAAATTTTCCATTCCCATCCACCAAAATTTCTGACGACCTTTTTTACTCATCCGGTCGAAAATCGTGGAAATATGTCAGTTTCGCATGTAAAAATGGGCTTAGCCTCCGGGTTGCCATTAATAGGGGGCCTAGCCCCCTAGTTCCCCTAGCGCCGCCACTGTTTGTCCCTTCATTCATTCTTCTGTCCTTATTTCGTTTCTTAAATCTGATTTTGGCGCTTGTACTAACAATCAATCATTCATTTATTTATTCATTCACACATTTATTCATTCATTCATTCGTTCATTGAACAGTAAGAAAAATGGCAATGACATTTTTCATTTATTCAACTATCCGGTTGATACGCCGCAGCCGGTTACAGTATACAGTCATGCATTATTATCCTCATTCACATCAATCTTAACTACTAACAGAACAGACAACCATGCAATAGCCTACAACAGCTTTAGCATCGGCCAACAAAGCACGTCCATCCCACGAGTGTTTCGGGAATTGAACTCAGCTCCGCTGATCTCCATTACAGCGTGTTATTGAATGCGCGACCGCCACCATCCCATATCATATTAATGCCATTCTATCTCATGGTTGTTATTCTGACTTATAAACGAGTATCAGGGTTCGAAAGATAACTTCGTTCGTTGTGTAGGCTATTCAGTTTACCCAGTAATAACAGGCAATAATTATTACTAGGTCTTCGGCATGTCCTTTGAGAGGAAATCTCAATAAGCTTAAGCGTATGTACAATATAAATAGTCATAATTTAAAAAATAGTCTCTTTGACCTAGTCATAAGTGCGAGAGTTTGCTTTTGAATTAGGCCTACCTGTAGACCGTAATTCCGGGGCATGGTCCAAAGTTCCCAGGTAAGATGCCAAGGTTAAATCTCACTTCAGGATCAGCGACCAATTCTCCAGGACATCCAGTACAGACGTGGTTTGAACACGGAGGTCCAGATAATGGGTTGGTTGCATCGATTCTGGAGACGTCACCCAATCCTCCGACTGCAGGATCACACTGAACATCGGCAACATTTAATACTTGAGGTAGAAAGCACCGCATTGCAATTTAAAATTAGTGATGATCCTATATTTGTGTGTGCGTGTGTGTGCTCGTGTGCTAGCGTCTCTGACGTTCGGCAATTTCGCCACAGGGAACATTCTCCTATAGGATCTGTCTCATAATATGGTGACCTTTAATGACACGAGTTGAATAATAATGACTTAAAGGCAAATGCACCTCATCCCAAAAATAATCAACGCCGTTATGCAGCCTAGCATTGGGTAGGCTATATCCCGCTAACAGAGACAAAAAAATTTATTCACTTACACAACTTTAACAGGCCTGGTGGCTAGACAACTAACGGCATGAAGTAAACAGCATTAACAACATGAACAGACAAATCATATAGTGCATTATCTTAACTAATCAAAATAAAAACAAATGAGTACGTGTAAGGATAAATATTTTCGTAGTCATGAATCAGGTAGATGCGTTGAATTGTTTTAAGCATTTGCAAACTGGACGCCTGCTGGATATAAATATAGGTATTGAGTTCCATACATCTGACCATGGGCGCCCGCACATAGGGGCAAGGGGGCACTTGCCCCCCTGGAAAATTGGCACCTATGTTTTTAACTACTACTTTTGGGTTTTTAACAAATTTCTTTGTATGAATGCACCAATGATACGAATGATACAGACGGTAAAAGTCAGAAATCTACGTTTAGAGATCTCTATAGAAATAAACATGCTCTTATAACTTTCTGCCTTGCATGTTCTAGCTCTTTCTAAAAACTGTAACAATGACCATTGGCTTTCAACCCTCCTGCGGGTGCCCAAGCAAACAGCAGGCCTGTCGATTATGGCCTATTTGAGTGGAATCTGGCTGTAGTGCAAATAATCACAACTGCAAAAAAATTAAATACTAATGTAAAAATTTCAAAAAATTTCAAAGTACACTGAAATTACATCAGGGAGATCAGATCTGCTTATTCATCAGCATTGTAATTATATAAACCAAGTCTGCTCCATTTAGTCCATTTTGCAAACTGCCAGTACAGAATCCAGGGAGGTCAAACTGTAGATAAACTTGGAAAAGAGGCTCTGATTATCGTGCCTCGGGATTTACACCCAAAACTGACAAAAAGATCTGTTCAAAAGAATTGATACCCACACTCATCTGATCCTCGGATCTTCCACCTTCCTAAACGGCACCCACATAACAGCTACTCTAGCCATCTGGCTACCAGACTCGAACCTCTTTCTGACTACACTTTGGAATAGGCTTTTGACTCGATGCAGCACATGTGAAAAAACTGGTGACCTTCGATAGGCTTTCGAGTGGCGCTTTAGAAGCAACTAAAGCAGCACTTGCCCCTTGAAAACTGACACCTATTCTTCGTTCATGTATTCATTCGTTCATTCTATGGACTTGAATACCGCACCTTTAAGGAACTACTTTTGACATCTACTTTTTGATTTTTAACAAAATTCTAAGAAAACTATTCATATTGAAAATTATACACAAAATGAAACTGAGAAATTTAAATTTGCATAAGAAACCTCTTTGAAAAGTATACCCGTATTCTTAATTTCCACCTTTGCATTTTTTCAGGCTCCTGCTAAGCAATAAAAAATTTGACTGTGACTATCGTAAAAATTTTGCTCCCCTGCAAAAATTTCTGCGGACGCCCATGCATCTGACCCAATGAATTTAACGTGGAGTCTTCGTGAGTTTAAGCGAGCGGATCTGGCACGATATCGAGAAGAGTTCCTAGTAGACCTAGAGTAGCGGTGTATTTCAGATCCTTGTTGAAAGTACCCGGTTAATCATTCTGCCTTTCAGAGTAAGGATACCTATGTCACGAAATAGAGTTTTCCGCCCAATTATCGTATCCCTGCAAACGATGATAAGTTGAAAAAAGCCATTTCGGATATTTTGCAAAAAACACGTCAAAAATGCCTTGTTTTGAACGTTGTCACTAAGAGGGGTATGCGGCACTCTTGGACAGTTAGACGGAGGCGCCTGCATGGGACTGCTTGGGCATTATTTCTCGAATGCCGGTAGACTCGGATAATAGACAGCCACTACTGGCACAGTCTCCGCCATCCTGGAAGCACCCTACAGGAGGACCTAATACTACCTGGCTCAGGATTGTAGATGAAGACTTGGCAAAGCAGGGTACAGATCTCGACATGGCCATCACTGTGGCTGAGGATCGGACACGTTGGGGAAATTTAATCAACTCATTGTGCAACGCTCCCATTGGTGGAGTAGGCGACGAATGATGATGATGATGGTCAACAGTTGTGTTCATTCCTACCATCTAATTTTGCCTGCTTAGGTTAGAGAGCACTTCGGACATTTAGAACACTCGAGAACGCTTAAAAACACTTAGAGTCACTCTACTAAATTCGTGTTGGCTCACTATGAACATTGCTTAGGACACCTAAAGCAATAAGTCACTTTAAATTTCGATTACAATGTAAATTTATAAATAGCACGCATTTCAAATGATTATACGCTTGAGGATAAAACAGTTCAGCACTCCGGATACTCTAACCCCGGTACTAATTCATCTCTTTGGAAAGATTTAGGGGGGTATAAAAAATCCCGCGACACCGGCTCGCATGCCGACATTGCCGAGTCTGGCCTATTGAAACTAATTTAATATCAGGCCGAATCGGTTCAAACGTTGTAGCTTTTAACAGCTCATTCAAAGGGGTTGCAGTGATCAATAATCTCGGCCCATCGATTTACTGAAGTGTGAGAAGTCTTCGTCATAGCGTTATCGAAATCATTCACATTTACTTACGAAGCATTGCGGGACTTGGCTGGTCTTGCTGGCAGGTAAACTCGGCGTAAGAATCTTCTGCTCTCTGTTGAAAGACCAACAGGGATTAGTTGGAACAGCTGCGGTCACGAGCGGGCATAAGAGACTGGAAGTTGCGCCTGTTGCGGAAACATTTCTCTCGAAGCTGCTGCTTAAGATGGACAACACCCAAACGAAGTAGACAGCAAACATCTTCGGTCGATTTCAAAGTCGTCTTCTACAACATGGATCCTGCAAAGCCTTAAATAGAGGCTGAAACATTTCAATTAAGACGATCACCTGCATCTGTTGAATTCCACAAAAGATAGATCTCTGTCATATCGACAGAAGATCAATTAATTGAATCTGTCATCTCTGACGACTGCCATAATTGTTGGGAGTCAAAAGTCGTCGTACCGATTACTTTCACGCGGACGTCATGGATATATGGCTGCGTCTAAGAGTGCCAAGAGATAAATAAGAGACGGGAAACAGAGGTAGCCTAGGTCTGCAAAGAGCGAAGAAATGTGGATGTAAAGAATTAATTATTTGATTCAATTATATGGTAAATTATTGAAACTGTCCTCAGGGTTTTGTTACTTGATGGCAATTTCCGGTCACAACTATTGAATTGTTATTCCATTTTCTATCACACAAAGTAATTCTTGATCACAAAAGGAATCGGTCGCATCTGTGCAGCAATTTATTAAACTTTGCGAGTAATTGTAAAAGCGAATCAATTAGAAGCAGTTGTAATTGTAATCGTAATCGTAAATTCAACATTTTCATGGTGGCCATCCAAGATCCATCCCTATAGTTCTATAATAGCCTATCCATTTTCTCAGGCGCCATTTGCACCCTAGCTCGCCACTTGCATAAAGCTATGTTGCCTCATGTAGGCCTGTATGAAGCGCTCATTCTTACAACAAGCCATTGGAATACAATGACACAGAAGAATTGTCCAGTATACATTATCTAAGGCATGAATCACAATTAAATGAAAGACTTAACGATAGTTTACAATGGTTGGGTAAGGGTGAGAATTGTCGGGATTTGGGGTTTAAACCCCCAGTTTTAATGAGAGACCCGTAGCAATGTCTGTTTTTCACACCCCAATTCGAAGTGGATCATAGTCCAATACTCAACCCCAATTATTTTTCCACAATTCTCACACTGGGTTGGGTGATAGGTTTTGGAAACAGACCAAAAGAGATAGCAATTGTTGCGACAAATTTTCTCTGAAATTAGCTTTAGGAGCTGTCCATATTGGGTACGTAGGGAAAGGATGAGGGTCACCGAATGCCCGCGGAGAAAGGAGGGGCCTCAACAAAATGTACGTAGGGCCTATCCTACGCGGTGGCGATGCCAGGATTTCAGTTTTGGGGGGCTGAATACTCGCGGAGGAAGTTTTCCATTCTCATCTGCTAAAATTCTGACGATCTCTTCTTTTTTTAGTCATACTGCCGAAATCTCATATAAATTTTCCATTTTCATCCGCCAAAATTTCTAACGACCTTTCTTGTTAGTCATACGGTTGAAAATCGTGGAAATATTTGAGTTTTGCATTTAAAAAACCCGGATGGCCTTTTTAGGGGGACTTAGCCCCCGGGTTGCCTTTTATAGCGCCGCCGCTGATCCTACGAGAAAGAAATTTTAATTATAATGACATTCGCAATATGTATGTGCGAGCACTTGTTATAGCCTAGAAATGAATAAGCGATGGAAACATGGATATAAAAAGCGAATGATTGATGAATTCCACACAGTGGATCTAGATTATATCGACGGAAATCTGTCATTTGAGACGACTGTCATTGTTGGAGTCAAACCCGTCGTAGTATTCTGTATTATCCATTAGTCGTTCAATGGCGTTTGATTACCGGTAGGCCTACATTATAATTAGATTGTGTTCAGATCTAGACTGCAGGGGCCTTAGCAATAACAGTAAAGAAAATTGTACCTGACAAATAATTAGGCAGACTATGTATGTGCACTTGTTATAGCGCCCCTTCAATCTCACTACTTAGAGGAGCTCCCGACTGGAGCGCGGACACTGCATCGATCGGAGCTTCACGCCGAAGCGCTGAGCAATAATGCAAGTGAAGGACTTGCCGAAGGTCCCTACGCGGCGATTTGAGGTCGCTTCGAACCTGCAACCCTCCGGCTGCAAGGCAACGAACCGTGGGCGGAGACTTAGGAGAGACAGGGGAGACTGTCCCCCTCAATAAATGTGGTGGAGGACGGCCCATGCATTTGTCTCCCCCCAACAATCTGTAATCGGTAAGTGTTAGGTCATCGCGCACACACTTCACGAAGAAACAGACTGTGAACACAACAAACGACGGGACGAGGTGATGACTAAAAAAGGGTCATCAACTTTTTTGGCATCGAAAATTAGGATGATTTTCCTTCGACATTGCGGACTGATGACTAAAAAAAGGTCGTCAGAAATTTAGCCGGCAAAACTGGAGGAAAATTTTCGTCGGCGTCCCAGCCGTTCGTCCGCCCAAAATCTTCGACCGCCTTTTCGTCCCCCGCAAGTCTCCGCCCAAGTCTCCGCCTATGCAACGAACGCCCCGACTACATCACCGCGCCCGCCTATTATGACACTTAACCAACGAATAAATAGCAGCCTATGGCAAACTAAATGTCTTGGTGATGGCTTTGGTTATAATTAAACCATTGCCGGGTGGTGAAGAAAAGCTTATTTGCACGTATGCTTGTTCCAGCAGAGGTAGGGGTCTAAAATACTTTTTTGCAGTATACGTCATAATTATAGGGACGTGCTCTTATCGCTGTTTTTCGGCAGTTGGCAATTAAACAGAATTCTCAATAAATTATCGTCGTGAAATTCATGAATATCAGCTGAAGTAATTGAGATGTCATTTGCGACGACTGTCAGCATAGGCGTACGAGAGGGGTCCAGGGGGGCAAATGCCCCCTCCCCAAATTTCGGGCAAATATGTTTTTCGGGCAAAAGAGGCATGGGCGGGCCAAAAAAATTGGAATTTTTTCCGGGCAAAACAGGCAGGCCTACGGGAGGATTTTTTCGGTCGCGCAGGGGTAAAAAGTCTTCAGATTTTTCGGACGGGAAAATCCTAAGAATTTTTGGCGGATGACTAAAAAAAAGGTCGTCAGATTTTTCGGACGGAGAAAATTCCAAGAATTTTGGGTGAATGACTAAAAATTTTTTTAAAAAAGGTCGTCAGATTTTTCGGACGGGAAAAATCCTAAGAATTTTGGGCGGGTGACTAAAAAATAGCTCGTCAGATTTTTCGGGCAAACTAATTTTTTTGCTCCCCCCACTGCCGAAATGTCTCGTACGCTGCAGTGTTGGCTAATTTAAGCCATTGGCAATGTAATTGCTGCATTAGCCTCTGCTCAGATATCAATAGAAATCACCACCTCCGCACAGATCAAAACTGATTTCGTTTCCTTCACTATGGCTGGTGTAATCATCGGAGCAGGTGCGCTGTAGAAAAATTATATGCAAGCCTCAGCAATGCGTTCATCTGTGGCATTTAGTCGGCCTTCTTTGTGTGCTTGTCCTTTAGCAGCGTCATATAAACATAATATTCCATGGGGACAGTACACAATACACATCTCTGTCTCGCTCCTTTTCCAATTTTGAACCATTCTGATTACACTCCCGCTTTACTCACCGCCGCTCTCTGCCCCTTGCATATTATGTTTACTATGTTTATCAGATGTGGTGGAAAACCCTTCTCCTGTGCTGTACTCCATCTACTGTAAGCATACTATATAACAACTTCTATGGACATTTCTCACTGGAGGGTGCCATGGCCGGATTTGCCCCTCCTTTGTATCCGCCCCTGACCGCTATTACTACCATAGATATAATAAACCTGGATACAGCAAGCGCTCAGATTTTTGATGCTTACATCCAATCTATGCTAGTGACGTCATACGGCGCAGAAAGCAGCCTGCCAACAGGCAGTAAAACTGAGTCAACAGACCTTTACTTTTAGTAATCGTATACTTTAAAATTCTAAAGCGCCACGTTAAAGTTCAACACAGACCACCATATTATTCGAATCAGTAGGGCTGTCCACATATATCAAGTGGATTAGGCCTATCGTCTGATTGTCATAGATAGGAGGCAGAGTAATTGTCCATCGTCTCTGGCCAACGGCCTTCTAAATTAATTTAGAAGGCCGTGCTCTGGCCCGGCTCTATAACGGGGTGTGTGTGCTACCGCGGTGCCCCTTCTGTGCTGATGGGATTGCCTGCTTTGTACAAACCTAGGAAACCGTGGTTAAGTCCTTCATAGGTTGCTTCTATTTCTGAAGCCTAATGTTTATTGCCTATGGCCAAGACCTAATGACCAAGCTATGTCTAAAGCAGACGAAGAGTCCGTGTTGCACAGTGTGCACAAACTAACCAACTGTCATGGCTAGCTTTAAACAGCCACAGACTTGTTTACATATTTGCTTACTTTACCAGGTTTCTTCACTAGAGTGCAGTCTGACACCCGGTTAAGGAAATCACATGCTTCACTTGCTTTTAGTATAGTTGGGTCAGTGGGTGTATAGTGGGAAAACTGAGAACATGCAGAATTCAGAAGGAATATAATTCCAGAATCTGGTGCAGGGGTGATGCAGTATGAGAATGGTAGAAAAATAACGACAAGGTCAAATATTGATGAAAATTTTACTGTGAGGTCGTGAGAAAGATTAGGGGAAGTGAACTCTTCAACTCCTGGCAAATCACACCTGAGTTGATGCACTTGTGAATTTTCAGCCATGTAGTGATTTAAAGTTGGGTGTGAAATGGTGATGACATATCATCATCATCATCATCATCATCATCATCATCATCATCATCATCATCATCATCATCATCATCATCATCATCATCATCATCATCATCATCATCATCATCATCATCATCATCATCATCATCATCATCATCATCATCATCATCATCATCATCATCATCATCATCATCATCATCATCATCATCATCATCATCATCATCATCATCATCATCATCATCATCATCATCATCATCATCATCATCATCATCATCATCATCATCATCATCATCATCATCATCATCATCATCATCATCATCATCATCATCATCATCATCATCATCATCATCATCATCATCATCATCATCATCATCATCATCATCATCATCATCATCATCATCATCATCATCATCATCATCATCATCATCATCATCATCATCATCATCATCATCATCATCATCATCATCATCATCATCATCATCATCATCATCATCATCATCATCATCATCATCATCATCATCATCATCATCATCATCATCATCATCATCATCATCATCATCATCATCATCATCATCATCATCATCATCATCATCATCATCATCATCATCATCATCATCATCAAAATCCTTGGGCTAAATAACCGTAGTGGTCCGACGCCACTTTCTGTCTGAGTCTGTCTCGTGTCATGTTGCCCAGCTTCAACCGATCCGGTCAGCACGTCCATACCACTAACATCTTGGAGCAGCTAGACCACATTGTGATGAGATAACGGGCATATCAATTTTGACCCAGATTTCACACTTGTGTAATGCAAACTTTGTATACATTATGTATTCACCAAATAAGTGTACTGGAGTCATTATGCTTAGCCAATATGAAGTCAAGCATCATAAAACGAAGACCATGAGGCATATGTGGCTCCAAATAGCCTAGTTCCCTTGAAGAGGCATTATAAAAATTCCCGTTATGCAGTAATATTAGAATTATATCATCCATTACGTTAATGTTAATAAAATTGCTCATAAATGAAAATGTAATTATGAGAACTTCTCTTGAATTTTTATTCACAGGAACGTACAAACTACGAACAAAACATTTAAAACACACAGCTAAAAATGATAATCACTGCTGCGACTTAGCATGTCAACATCACACTCATCATGAAGTGGAAGAAGTTCAAATACGGTATTGTTTGTTTGTATGCGTACTTGTTATAGCGCCCCTTCAAGCTCTCTTCTACTCAGAGGCGCTCCCGAATGCAGAGCGGACACTGCATCGGAATTTCACGCCGAAGCGCTGAGCAATTGCGAGTGAAGGACTTGCCCAAGGTCCCTACGCGGCGAGGTGGATTCGAACCTACAACCTTCCGGCTGCAAGGCGACGACGCCACCACTACACCACCGCGCCCCACGGTAACTACATCCTTTGCCATAAACACAGAGTACACTGTTATTATTACTTGTATGCAATAATGGACCACAAAGTTGTTTCCACGAGTTAGTATGTGAATGATCAATCAATCAATCGCAATTTATATAGCGCCCCTCCAAGGTACCTAATCAGAGGCGCTCCCGGCCGAGATCAAGCGAAAAAAGACAGTCTTCAAAAGTTTGTGAAATTGAGAAGAGCTTGGGAGGTGTCGCATAGTCAAGTCAAGTCCATTCCAGGTTGTTGGACCAACCACAGAGAATGAACGCATCTGCATTGTTACAGAGCGAGTGAAAGGAACCATTAAGTCAACACCATGGACAGCAGAGCACAGCGGCCTATGCCAGTGGAAAGAGGTAGGCAAAACTCACACATATAGGAGGGTGCCCAGCCTGATAAGCATAGCCACACCAAAGATGCAATCCTAAATGAGATGCGCTGCGGGAAAGGAAGCCAGTGCAAGACCTCACACATATATTGGGATACACGGTCATACTTGGTGAACCCCCCAATATGTCGTGCAGCAGCCCGGTGGACCCCCTCAATCTGAACCTACTGGAGACCAGCAAAGATGGAGGCGCAGTAGTCGAGGCGGCTAAGCACAAATGCATGGACCAGGGAAGCTGCAGCTTTAGAAGTTCAAGTCAGAGAGCGAGCAATGACCCTGAGCTGCCGCAGTTGGTAGTAGCAGCTGCGGCACACCTGATCTATATGAGAATGATGTCTATACGACCAGAACAGAATCAAATGTATATAAAGAGTCCCATTTAAGCACGTTAAAAATCTGTCTGTATATTGTTACAAAACACATTCAACTGCTGATCGGTGATGCTGAATAGCTAATAGCATCTAAGGAACAAGTTAGCAGAAGACAAAAGATTATAGCAATGTCAATATTTATCACATGCTTGGAGAGGACACGTTATAAATGACATTATTAAATACCATGCTAACAGAAGCATGAAACTTTCATGGCAACTATCACATCAAATTTGCACTTTTTACATGATAATAAAATACAATCCAAAATCCAATTACATATTTGCAACTACAAACTATAATTATCTTTAAAAAAATCAAGTAAGAGCTATATGACATGACTTAATGTTTACCTTAATAATGCACCGGTAAGGGTCCGGTACCTATTTTCCATTAAGTGAAATTAGTGCATACACACATTTAAAAAAATCCGATTTTTTTCATTCATTCCATGAATTTATAAAGTGTGTCTTCAAGAAACCCACTCAGAAGTGATCTCTGTGCTGGCCTGTTTGATGTTAATGACAATTAAAATAAATTACAACAGTTAGCAAAACATTGCACAGCAAGCTGGAAGAGTCACCGTTGGCAGGCACACAGGTGATGGAGCCAGAGCCCTGTGCCGACATGAGAGTGACGGCGGCGGCGCGCCGGTCATTTTTGGTCGGCGGCGGCGGCGCGCCGACAAACAAAAATCGGCGGCGGCGGCGCCCTCAAAATGTCGGCGTCGGCGGCGCAGCGCGGCGTCGTGGAATTACTGCTCCAGCGTCGCATACTTATTTTGAATGTTGTTACACAAGAACCCTATATTATCAAGATAAGCGTGTTCAGCCATTATTTTGTCGATTACCTTGTCTTTAGTCAATATTCATTAGAAACAATTATTCTCTGAATTAGCGTTCAATTACAAAATTCTGCAAAGGCTTGACAAAATAACCCATGACAACGTTTTTAAATTCAGGCCTTCATGTAATTACGTAACCTACTAAAAGATGTCATAGAACTGTTTGCGCAGTGGCGGTGACACGAAACGGAGTATCCTCCTTGAAAGCTATCCGGGGGGATGAAATAATCTATCCCCCCGGATGGAATTAACCAGTCTATGCTATCCGGGGGGATAAACCATACTATCCCCTTTTTCGAAAAATGCGCATAATAAAAAAGTGTATGCTGTAATCAAAATTTAAAGTGACTCTAATTGTTTTAAGTGCCCTAAGCAATGCTCAGATAAAGGCAAGTCGAATTTATTTAGTGTAACTGAATCCTTTTAAGTGTTTTAAATGTTTTAAGTGCTCTAAAAACAGGGTAAAACAAATTATCTAGTAGGAATAAACATACCTGTTAGTGTCATTGCTCAAAACAAAGCAGATAAAAATCAATTTGCCAAAAAAACACGCGGAAGCGGTTTTTCCGACTTTTTTAAATTTGGGGGGATACAATTAATACGGGGGATACTCTATTTCGTGACAGCGGCGCTACCTGCCTATTTCACTTCTGACCTGCCTTATGATACTCCAGAAATAAATTGTTTAAAAAAAATCTTCTTTACATTTAATTTCTTTGACCTGCCGAATGAGGCCCATTTTCTTGACCCAATCTGTTGAAATTGTATAGCTGCACGCAAGCATATATACATATTACATACATACACACATACATGAATACATATACATGCATACATGCATACATACATACATACATGCATGCATGCATGCACACACGCATGCATAGTTGCATACATACATACATACATACATACATACATACATACATACATACATACATGCATGCATGCACGCACGCACGCACGCACACACACGCACATACATACATACATACATACATAATTATTAGAGTGGTCCACAAAATTCATCTAACAGATTTCAGTTCTCCACAAGGCTTGTTTTGTTCCTTAGCATGATTATAATAATCACAAAAACTTTATTGAAAAAAATTGAATTTTATAGGTCAACCCATTTGACACTTTTTATGCTCTTTGGCCATATGTAGATAAATTGTTCGGTGATGGTTAATGTACGACCTGAGCGACATTGAGCGATGTCTGGGGAGATTCCATTTCTCAATTACCGTACTTCAACACTGGTATTGGCCTGAGAGTCACCTTCTTAAATGCCGTTCACCATTTTTGGGATTGCCAAGTGTTTTTTTCCTGACAATTTCCAGTGGCAATAGTAGCTTTGCGGTCCATATTTCCTTTGATCCGTCGATGCTGGGCAACATTTTGCCTTCTCAGTGAGGTAACAGCGAGCCTGCCAGTGTGCGCTTTTGCTCTTCCATTGCACCTAGCTGCTTCTTTGTCCTTCTTTTATTGAGAACTTCCAGAAAGTGGTATTTCTGAAATTAATGTCATAACCAATCGCCAGTGTGACACCTCCATCTACAGACCAAGGATCACGGTCTGGAAGGCCTGCATGCTACAAAGCACCAACAACTAAACTAAGAGGACTGAATGATGTTCTTGGATCTTTTTTTAATGAGGCAGTTAGTAACAGCTTTTTATGCAGACATTGTAGAGTGTAGATGTATTGCATACGTACTAGGACTAAGTTGTCTGATACTCTTCAATGTAATCAAATACTTCTACATGTGTAGATGCCAATGCAGAAAGTTCACCTGCTGCTTCATAACTGACTTTTGTCTTGCGTTCTTCATTTTAGTTTTCACCATTCTCTCTTTTTCCTTCAGTTGCCTCTTTCTGCTTTCTTTTGCTGCTGTCTTTAAGTTTACTCCACTCATGCTGCTGGAAAATACGTCTGCTCTTTGTAGGACCTATTCGAAGGATATCACGATCTTAGTCTTGCTGGATTTCTGTCATCACATCCTTTGAGGCAATATCGAACAATTTTTGAAGATCACTCTTGAACATGTCGTCTTCATCCTGTCACTTTCTCTTTATAGTGGTCAGTGAATCTTCATAGGCAGGTAGTTCTGTCTTTGGCAATTTCCTTACACACCAGCTGTGTTGGTATTCTGGCAAGCACCCAAATACAAACAACTACATCATAGGCCATTTTGTGGCTTTCCGGAAGGGGTCTCCCTTTAGTGATATGATTAAACTGAAGCAGTTGCTATGCACCGAGGCTTCGTGGTAATCTTGCAGTAGACAATCGAGAGACTGGTTTCTCATAGCCAGTGCTCTGGGTCGGATCTCAAATTAGACGAAGCCATATTAGTCTAGTAACGACGGTTAACATGACGTAAAGACATTATCAGCACTCAAGTAAAATGTTCAGAATGGGTTGACCTCTAAATGTTGCACAATCAGGCTGAAATTTTACAGGGAGACTATCTACTCCAAGGGTACAAAAATAAGCCTTGTGGAGAAAGAATTCTAACAACTTAATTTTTTGACTATGGTCTGTGGACCAGTCTAATAATTATATACATACATGCTGTGTTTGCGTAGAAATTTTTGTCTGCGACAAAATGGGAATTATCGTGAATGAATACATGTAGCCTAATCTCGTCAAAAGATGGGGTACTTGCAGTTCTTTAATTTTACCTTATAGGCATAATAGCCCACTGAGTAGTTAAATTGATCAGAATTCACCACCTTTCCTGATTTATCCGCCAATAATACAAACGACTTCCACGCGAAGCTCTTAGCATCTTCTTTAAACCGACCGATTTGTCATACACAAGTCTTTCAATCTAAACAAGCCAAGTAATAATAAGTTACGCTTGTTTTATGCGAAAAATGTCTTTTCCTAATCGGATCCCAATTGTGAGACGCTGCTCAAATTGCTGACAAAATAGAATCTATTGACCAAATGCCTAACATTGCTCCGTTGTGCATTTAGACAGGCCGATTAATGTTCGAAAGCTTAATTACCAATTTCACCTAGGTCACGTACAGCGTGGGAGTTTGATACTGGTTGGAAAAATTGGAATTATGTAATAACTGGCCGGCTATAGGGAATCACAAGCCTGCAGAAGCGACCAATCACCTATATAAATTGCAGAGCGCCACCTCTTTGCAAGTGATGGTAACGTGTATCATAATACTATCAGGCAAGAATAATTCACTGCCCACCTGGAGTTCCTCTTACCATCGTTGCTGCCATAATTCAAACCGAACCACAAAATTCACAAATGCTTAAACGTTAAGCGCACTGTTCCAAAATCAAAACGAATAGGCAACATCATAGGTTTCATAGCATTGACGCAAATCGCAGGAAAATCATAGTAGATAAGAAAAAGAATCTATTTCGCAGACCAACAATTTTTTTCACGAAATCATGCAAGAGTTGAAAAATGCAACAAAAAGAAATAAACGAATCAACGTGGCATCGGCGGCGCGCCAACAGATTTTCGGCGGCGGCGGCGCCGGCGCGCCGACCCAAAAAAATCGGCGGCGGCGGCGGCGGCGCCCAAGACTTGTCGGCGGCGGCGGCGCAGAGCTCTGGGTGGAGCCGGGGAACGGACATTTCCCCCCTGGACATTTCCCCCCCGGACATTTCCCCCAGGACATTTCCCCCCTGGACATTTCCCCCCTACCCTAGGACATTTCTCCCCCCGTATGCGGAAACCATTGCTTTTATCGTCTTAAACAATTTAAACCAGATAATTTTCATCAATCCAGCTCCAATTTAAGCAAGAATATTTTCGTCAATCCAGCTCTAATTTAAACCAGAATATTTTCATCAATCCAGCTCCAATTTAAACCAGAATATTTTCATCAATCCAGCTTCCATTTAAGCAAGAATGTTTTCATCAATCCAGCTCCAATTTAAACAAGAATATTTTCATCAATCCAGCTTCCATTTAAGCAAGAATATTTTCATCAATCCAGCTCCAATTTAAGCAAGAATATTTTCATCAATCCAGCTCCAATTTAAACCAGAATATTTTCATCAATCCAGCTCCAATTTAAATCAGAATATTTTCATCAATCCAGCTCCAATTTAAACCAGAATATTTTCATCAATCCAGCTCCAATTTAAACCAGAATATTTTCATCAATCCAGCTCCAATTTAAACAAGAATATTTTCATCAATCCAGCTCCAATTTAAACCAGAATATTTTCATCAATCCAGCTCCAATTTAAACAAGAATATTTTAATCAATCCAGCTTCCATTTAAGCAAGAATATTTTCATCAATCCAGTTCCAATTTAAGCAATAATATTTTAATCAATCCAGCTCCAATTTAAACCAGAATATTTTCATCAATCCAGCTTCCATTTAAGTAATATGTTTGTGCGTTTTAAACGCATAGCTATTTAAGTGGATTCCTTAGCATTTACTTCAAAGGAATCGTTGTAAAAGTTTCAGATTTAATTATACAGGCCTAGGCGTAGGTCTAGAATTCAGGGTAGGACTTGTATGGTCATTTGAGGTGGTATGCACAGAAGGGGGGGAAATGTCCGGGGAGGTAAATGTCCTAGTCGAAATCAGGGGGGAAACGTCCAGGGGGGAAATGTCCAGGGGGGAAATGTCCGGGGGGGAAATGTCCAGGGGGGAAATGTCCTACACTCGGTGGAGCCAACCAACAGATTCCGTTGAGTCGTTGACAGCTGACATGGATGGATGATAATTGATCAGAGTATATGGACCAAGTGGCGTCGGAAGAAGAGAGCGACAACAACTGGCAGCGTTCGCAATCACGATAACAGAGTCGACGAGTAATCTCGCACTGTCGCATGTCCGGATAATCGTCATCGCACAAGGAGTGGGCTGGGAAAGACACTCATCGCGTCGGTTGCTCGAAGCACCGCCAGACTCCAGTGACTCTCGGTCGAGGTATCTCCACTCCAGCAGGTCGCGTCACTCGTCTTTCACCGGTTGTAAACAAATGGCTACCAGCGGCATACGGCGGACTCCATGAAGATGGTTTGAAATTCTTTCGTTTAGTTGCTGCAATCCATTTTTCACACAGGCCAGGATTTTTTGGAAAGCTAACAACAACACAAATAAATGAAACACAGTAAAATAGCATGAATTCCATGGTACATTATAATAACTGTCAAAATATTCGTAAACTTCTAAAGTGCCACTCAAAGACCAAGCACATGGTTTCAATTTTTTTTAAAAGATACTCATAAAATTTTTGCAATAAAGTACACAACAGTGTTAGAAGTGAGGACACATAAGGAAATGAATTAGTGAGGGCAGGATAAATAAAAACAAATTTAGGAAGTAATCCGTGCCTGTTCATCCGACTTGTATTTAACCAATGATAAAGCCCATGCAAGCGAATAATTTAGACCCCTAAAAGATAGATTAGTGGATTTTTAAATCAACAGTTTATGTAGGCGACAAATAGCTAGAGACATTATTCCACAGTAAATAACCAACATATGGGTGCGGCGCTAAGCCAGAAACGCCGAAAAGAATTTCGGCCAGATCATTTAACACATTCTAGAAGTGCTTGAAAACTGCTATTTTTGGTCGTACTGGAGTCGGGAGCATCTACGAGTAGTTTCTTTAAGAGGCGCTACATCAATACATGAATGAATGAATATCATATTCCATTCGACTGGTCGAGTTTGATCCAGCGTAATGCGCCTATGTGCACTGAAATGTTGAATCTTTACTAACCTGTGAAACGTGCCTGCTCCTCCAGTAACACGCCTTGCTGTGCACCCATAAGCAACACATGATTTAGTCATTTTCCGTACAATTTTTCATCCAGAAATCTGCGCGCTTTAGATATAAAAAAGTTGAAAAACTTTCGCAGCAATAACACACGACCACCATGCTACACGAAGCTTTCTTCACCGTATGACGTCATTTGCTATAGAGATGGTGTTGTCATCAGTTTAAATTTAGATTTAACCTAGCATGAACCATCCAGGTTTATTATATCTATGATTACTACTACTACTGTAACTGCAGGCTAACGAAAAAGTCATACATGAATCTTTTGGATTTTATCTATCTGTAGGTCTACATTCTTCATGACACCAACCCTTACACTTCCTGCCTTATATCCATCCCCCCCCCCCCGTAGCACTATCAACAAAACGTTCACCGTACATTAGACATTTTTCATCTCCTCTGGCGACAAACCTGCGCTTCTTCTTGGTTTTCTTGCTTAGCTAAAGCTCAAGGACATATGTAGCTTTTCCCCCTTTCATGCGCGTTTCTTTTTATTCTTTAGTTCCTTCAGTTTATTTTTTCCTGCAACTCTGGAGATCTAGTGTCCTTAAAGATAGTAACAGATTTGTCTGTTTTGGCTTTAGTCTCATCTGTGTCTTTCCTGCCTTTCTGGTAGCCTAATTTCTTTTTATATGCAGAAATGGCAAGAACCTCAGATGTCTGGATTTTCTTCCTTCAATCTCGTGGTTTTGGGCGAGGGTGAAATACATTCAATGAACACTCGTAAATTTGTGGGCTCAGAATCTTGATGAGTAGAAGGCGGTGTCATGGCAGGCACCGATTTTTGGCCATTTGCTAGTGGTATCAAAGACGCTCATGGTCATCTTGTAATCTCAATGCTTAGTATACATTAAAGACACCCATGGGCTACTTGTGATCTCTATGCCTCCTACCGTATGTATTCAAGACGCCCATATGGGCGTCTTGAATACATAGATGGGCTAGATAATTCTCCAGCAGCATTGCAGCGGAAACGTAGGCACCATTGTGTTGCTAGAACGCGTGTTTAGTTCACGGAACGGAAAAGTATGTAACACGGAAATTTGGAAAAGTAAGTCAGATCGATCGATCGGGGACGGACAGGGAAACCCGGGCAAAAGCCATATTTCTGGAAAGCCGTCAGGGCGCCCCGGACACGGCGGACAGGGGCCAAAAAGAGGATGTGTCCGGGGAAACCCGGACGCATGGTAACCCTACACAAAAGCATTCAGTAGAAGTGTAAAGCACGGATGCAGATATTACTTGTCAAATCCGGTTGTCTAGAAAATGCGCGTAAGAAAGGAGGTTGAAACTAAGGCTAAGAAGGAATCCGAAAGCATGAAGAGAAAATAAGTCCGAGAGATTGAGTTGCAAAACTTGAATTGCATTCAAAAATTTAGAGAAATCGCACGCAGAGGGCAGAACGCCAAAAGCGCAATCGGAATAAATTCTCGAAATGAATGAATGAACGAACATCTGGCGGCAGAAGAGCCAGTGTAGAAGACAAAATCAGAAGCACAGGCGAAGCAGATAATATAAGTAGAGTAGGCTACAACCAGGATAGAGAAAATAAATAAGCGTTTGAAGGATGCGTATGGTGGACAGAAAGTTAGACGGAAAGTTGAAAATGGAACTCAAGAATCGAAAGTGGGAGAAAATATGGTATGAGTCGGTGGTGTAACTTGGGGTATTATGGGCCCCTAACTTAAATGATCATTTCTGAACAGAATTAAGCATCCCTACAGTCAGGGGCTTCTATCCCCCCCTAAGCAACCGGGCGCAATCCATCTTCTTCCCCCCCCCCCTTTCTGGACCGGTCTTCCTCTATGTATGCAATATAATGTAATCTAACGCATGCCCTCCTCTAGTGTGGGAATGCAGGTTTGTTTGGAGGGGGACAAACGAGCATCCAGCAGACGGTCGCCGAATCATGTGTAGCGCCGAGAACGGACATGGTGTGGGGATCGAGGGAATGTGCCCTCCCCATAAGAAATTTTTGCGATTTCCGCATTGCAATTTCAGCATTTTAAGCTGTCTTCTTAGCAAAATTACTCTACTATTTCAGTGGAGGAATTGCTGCCAAAATTGGGCAGCCATTTGTTTTGCGCCTCTGATCAGTGTGCACTCGAGAGGCGTTACATAAATTTTTAGAGCACAATGCAATACAATAAAATACAATGTATTGTAGGTCCTACATTGTAAGCCCACGTAATAATGATGTTGCTTTACTAAGTGTTCAAGGACCAAATTTGACTGTCTGAAATTTGAAAGATAACATTGGAGATAAGCCATTTAGTTGTGCAAAATAGTATTTGTATTAATATTATTTTTTCCCCCAATTTTAATATGATTGCATTATTTATTAAAATAGTAAAAACATAACTATAATGATGTAATAGGAAATGTTTATTATGGTATATTTTAGCTGTTTTAGCAGTTCATGTAATTCAAAAATGCAGATAGTAGGCTAACTAAAAACTCAAGTGTATAAAGTGTATACATTTTGCTAAAAACTATTAGGCCTACCATTTTGTCCAAATTTATATCGAAGGGAAGTATTTTCTGGGGGAACTTCCTCCTAGTGATGCCTAGATTGAACGCTGCCCTCAAAGTCCGATCTTTCCCTCCCAACCGACGTGAAGTTTGGCTGTCTTCTCATTCCCCCCCTATTTTTCACTGGGCGCAAGCTGCACCCGCCATGTATAGGGATAGAAGCCCCTGCCTACAGTCCAATTAAATTTCAACCAGAAGATGTCAAATGTTTTCATCATAAAGAAGTCAAAATAGAACTCCGTGAGATCGATGACAAGGAAACACCCTGACAGATCGTCACCGAAAGTTCTCACAACCGAAAACGTTAACTTCAGCTATAAATCAAGATCGCCAAAAATCGTCTTCGTATGGCCAATGCCACCACTGGCGAGACAGACGAACACAATCCGAAATCACCATAAACGAATCACAGTATGCATGGAGTAGTCGGTACTACTCCACGATATAAGCAGCACACCGTGTGGCAGGCTTTATAATAATAAAGCCTTTATTCCACCACTAACTGAAACGAAACTGTGTCGAAACCGAAATCCAAGTGGAACCGGTTTCAGATACTGTCTCCCAAGCCAAATGGCTACCTAACGAGGGTCATAGCTACTACCACGAGTTACCGGAAAGTTAGCAAACACGTATATCGCCATTTGTGCAAGGCGGTGGCGCGTGTTCCGTTGAGATATTTTGGGCGGAAGTAGCCTAGTGGGCGTTTTGGCCGCTGACGGTATCGATCACTCCCGGGCTTCAGATTGACTCTGCCCGCTAGTGTGTCCGCAGCGTTGGTCATCTCTCCGTGTGATTCATCGGTGACGAGATGGGAAAAGGTTCGTGGCGCATCCCCGGGTTAGGCCCGTTGGAATGGCTTTGGTTCAGGGCGTTGTGGACGCCGGTAATTGGAACATGTGCTGTAGTCCCCGTTGGTGGCGAGGGTTCGGTAGCTGCCAAATGGAGCGTGGTGCGCAAGGGCACAGAAAAGTCGGGCAAGAAGACGAAGGCCGCAGCCGCGAAGAGTGGCGCACGGCGAGGGCCCTCTGCCCGTGGGACACCGAACCCTTTGTTGAGAGTCGGCCATCCTCTTACTCAGGACGTCACCTACTCGGTGACCGCGAAAGGACAGAGAGTGGGTCCGACGATACCGAGCTGTACACTCGGTCGCTGGCGTCAGTGTCAGGGTCTTCTTCGCCCGTCGGTGACGGCGGTGACGGCGCACACGCTGCCCACAGTGTCTCGGGAGACTCACGGGATCCTGGTAAGACAGAGTACCTCCCGGGTCCTGGGCAGCCGAATGCTCTCGGTGGTGCAGGGGTCACCGAGAGAAGACGGACCGGTCTGACAGAGGCGCTATAGTATATCAGGTGATAGCAGAAGGGAAGTGTCACAAGCGTTGTCTGTTGGGGATTGGACGCCACACAACAACATTACAAGCGCCACAGAGTAGTTTCTTTCTACATTGTATAAATGCTCTGAATGAATAAATGAACAGCAGCGGCAGCAGGTACTGTACACTGGCAATAATTAGGCCTATTGTTGTCTCTGTTCCTTTGTCTCCAGTGGCGTAGCAAGGTTTTTGGGGCCCATGTGCAAGGCTTCTGGAAGTTGCGCCTGTTGCGGAAACATTTATCTCAAGGCTGCTGCAGTGATCGAACACATATATTCGAACTCTTGTCAAAGTAGAAAGATGGTCGGATATGTCGGCAATTAGGCCTGAAATTGCGGAACCAAATGGCCAATGCTAGGCTTCGGCAAAAGAAAATTAAAATCAATTAAGGTAGTGGAATGCCCTCGTAATTTCAGGAGGTTTGGCAATGTTATTGGAAGGAAATAGTGAGATAGCATGCAGTTATACATAGGTACTCTGTTGGTTAATGGTGATTGACTTTTTGGAGATTAATGCTTGAAATGTTTGAATGCTTGAAATCACCCACAATGAATGGTTCCATTGAATTGTTAATCAGTTTCATATAGCCTAACAGGTTATCTCAAATCACTAAAATCATATAGGCTAAGTTATTACCAGGATATTGTGTCGACAGAGTGTTTGGCATGGAATAGGGAGCGTTAGGCCCATACGTTAAGTCACTAAAGAAGTTGAAGACAAGGTCTATCTCTGGCAGCTTAGAAGAGGGCGGTTATCGGTTTCGTCAGTTAAGAGTTCAAAGGTCCTATTCAGGCTGTCACAGGGTCACAGGATCTGCTGTATCACCGAGCATGCATAGAATTGGCGAATTGTGAAAATCGGGGATATCATTATGATTCTTGCATGTTTGAAGTGCGCAGAAAACCCAATACCGTGTAGGCCTACAATCAAAACTAACAGCAAAATATAGTACCCTCTCCAGCCACAGTCTGAGTAGCCAAACCATCTCTAACCAAATTCTCAGTGACAAAAACTTAAGACTGTCTAACCAACAAATAAACTAGTTCAGAGATCAGTAATCATAAAGATTTTCATCATTATTACTCGAATTTCTCATCAGGAATCTAAGAGCGACCCAACGATATATATATATATATATATATATATATATATATATATATATATATATATATTATATATATATATATATTATATATATATTGGAAGGTTGGTTAAAGCAATTTAGTAGTAGATAGTAAAATTATAATAATATGCTGTTGTTGTTGCTGGTGGTGTAATAGTTGGCGAAGTTGCAGTTGTCGTAGCTGTTGTCGTTGTTATTGGTTGGCCTACGGTTGTTGACGTAGTCGTCGACGTTGGATTCGGACAACGACATCTTAACAAAATTAATACAGAATCAGAATTGCTCTTACTCTTAGCTTTTGTTTAAATTATGTGTCCCTGTAAAATAATGTCAAAAACAATTGAAAGATTTTACTGTGTATTTCTATAGTTGATTCTCTCTAATAGATGTAGCCTAAACATAAAAAAAACCTGTGCTCAAACCAATCCACATGGGTGAGCAATGAACACGAATACTTGTTCATGAATAATAATTTTATATGAAACCGCAAATTAAACAATTCTAAGCGATTCGCTATAAAGAGTATTTTATTGATTTTATTACAGACGCGAAATAGCAGTGGTGTAGCGGTATGTTCTGAGCCCTATAGCTGTGGGATCACATGTTCGTATCCACATAAAACCAGGACTATCTATCTATTATATTTGAGGGCCAGGTAGGGCCTACATGTAACTGGAGACCAACTCAAACATCCCATTTTCAGGTGGCATTTTCAGGTCATTGGACCGGTAGGCTATGTGGAGTCGTGGACAGTCGTTGTCGTCAACAATATCATCATCTTCGTCGTCGTCGACATCAGCATAATCGTCGTCGTCGTCATCATCATCATCATCATCATCATCATCATCGTCGTCGTCGTCGTCGTCGTCGTCATCGTCGTCGTCGTCATCGTCGTCGTCGTCGTCATCTTCATCATCATCATCATCATCATCATCATCGTCGTCATCATCATCATCATCATCATCATCATCATCATCATCTTGTTCTTGTTCTTGTTCTTGTTCTTGTTCTTCTTCCTCTTCGTCATCATCATCATTTGCAACAGTAGACCTTACCTAACACTATATCGCCTCTGAAATTGAAGCGAAGCAGTTAAAGTTTAAATCGAATTATTGAGATGATAATTATGAATGACGAGGTTAAGTTATTGTTATTAAAATGCAAAATGGCTGTTGCAATTCAAAAACTGTAGGCCAAGAATCAGACCAATGAAACGAAAATATGGCATCAGCACCACAGAAACTTGATCACATGATCACGACATATTATTGGGACACTTAATAATTATTGTATTCATCCTAAATGACAAGGAACAACATTGGGGTGGGTACGACGTGATTACAGGTCGTAGAGCAATCATGCCACACGGAGCAGAGATCTAGCGAGTATTTTCATTGGTGGACACGAATGAATTATGCTGGTACTGAAGATGGAGAATGCGATAACCCAAAAATAGTGCCTCGGACGAGGAACAAGGAAAGAGTTGGAAGCAGTGGGAGAGAGCTACAGGACAGGAATAGAATGCAGTACCGTAGTAGCTGCATTGGAAAAAGTCAGAAGCACTCGTCGAAAGGACACACATAGCGGAGACAGGACATTTCAATCGACCTTCGAGAGATGAACCGAGGCTCAATTGTGTAGCAAATCCAAGTGTCCTCATTTAAATCCATAACTCTGATTCTTGCGTGAGACTGACCACATTATAAGTAAGTAAGTAAGTAAGTAAATACTTTAATGGACCGCCTGCAAACGCACTGCGGGAACATCAATCAGTTATGAACAACAATGAATATATATATATATGTATATATACATAACTAAATAATCAATAGGCCTAATAAAGTATAAGTGAAAATGCAGTTACATGTAATTTCATTGTTACATAAAGTATGCTAAATAGCAGAATAAACATTTCGATAGTCATTTATATATCATTCGTGTAATAAAACCTTTCCTAGTTAAGGTATCAGCATATGGAATCTCTCGATTGTGTGATCTAGGGCGGAGGGAGTAGGTAACATTCTTTATAGGAGGCAACAGGCAATTAAGAACATGGCTAGGATTGTAAAGCACAGATGAAAAAAGAGAGGAGTCAGCACGGTCACAGAGGTCATCAAAAGACTTCTGGTCTTCAGGCAAATACTTGTGTCGGACCATTTTACGTATTATTGAGTTAATACGCGTTCGCTGTGCAGTATTAGCAAAACCATACCATGCAGGAGAAGCATAGAGAAGGCGGGTCAACGTTGTGGCCCGAACAACGTCAAACAGGCGAAGATCCGCGAGTCCATGTGAAAATTAATAAGAATGCGTATTGCGTAGAGCGATTCATTCTTTTATTCGACTCTATGCTGCATTTTTATACTGACCTTTTAAAAGTAATCTTACAACGATTCATATCGTAGCATTCATTCATTTAATCATTACACGATTTGATTCAAATCTAGTAGACCTAGCCTACTGATTAAGCATCATGGATAGCAGGGCGTGCGCTGCCGAATAGCTCTGGAGTTTGACCTTAAGATCTGGACGCGCAACCACGATGCGAAGAGTTTAGAAAAGAACAGAGGAAATTTAAAAAAAACTTCAGCGTAGCCTACATAGGCTAGTGCTACAATAAACCGATAAATAGCCATACCGGGGTAATTTAAAAAATTAAAAAATAGTCTCTTTGACCTATTCATAAGTGCGAGAGCTTGCTTTTAAATTACCTGTAGACCGTAACTCCAGGGCATGGTCCAAAGTTCCAAGGTGAGTTGACGTGAGAAAATCTCACTTCAGGATCAGCGACCAATTCTCCAGGACACCCAGCACAGACGTGGTTTGAACCCGAAGTTCCAGTTAATTGGTTGATTGCATCGATTCTAGAGACGTCACCCAATCCTCCGACTGCAGGATCACACTGAACATCGGCAACATTTTAATACTTGAGGCAGAAAGCATCGCATTGCAATTTAAAATTAGTGATGATCCTGTTATTTGTGCGTGCGTGTGTGTACTCGTGTGTGCTCGTGTGTTAGCGTCTCTGACGTTCGCAATTTCGCCACAGGGAACGTTCTTATAGGATCTGGCTAATAATATGGTGACCTTTAATGACACGAGTTGAATAATAGTGACTTAAAGGCAAATGCACCTCACTAAAAAAATAATCAACGCCGTTATGCAGCCTAGCATTGGTAGGCCTATATTCCACTAACAGAGACAATTATTTACTTACATTTCTTTAACAGGTGGCTAGACGGCTAACGGCATGAGGTAAACAGCATTAACAACATGAACAGACAAATCATAGACTATAGTGCATTATTTTAACTAATGAAAACAAATACAAATCAGTTCCATGAAAGGTTAAATATTTTCATAGTCATGAATCAGGTAAATGCGCTGAATTGTTTTAAGCATTTGCAAACTGGGCCTTCTGGATAGAATTATAGGTATTGAGTTCCATACATGTACATCTGGGCAATGAATTTGATGTGGAGTCTTCGAGAGTTTAAGCGAGCGGATGTGGCACGATATCGAGAAGAGTTCCTAGTAGAGTAGTGGTGTTGGCGATTTTAGATTCTTGATGGATATACTCTGTCAGTCAATCTGTCTTTCAGAGTAATGATGCCGGTGTCACGAAATAAATTATTTTCCTCCCTAATTATCGTATCCCCCCAGACGAGGAGAAGTTGAAAAAAGCTATTTCGCGTGTGGTTATCTTGCAAATAAACGTCCAAATTGCTTTGTTTTGAATATTGCCACTAATAGGGGTATTCGGTACTGTTAGACAAAGGCGCCTGCATGGGACATCTTGGGCATATTTCTCGAATGCCGGTAGATTCTGATACTAGACAGGTTCTGCTGGCACAGTGTCCGCCTTCCTGGAAGCGCCCTACGAGAGGACCTAACACTTCCTGGCTCAGGATGATAGATGAAGACTTGGCAGAGCAGGGTACAGATCTCGACATGGCCATCACTGTGCTGAAGATCGGACACGTTGGAGAAATTTAATCAACTCATTGTGCAACGCTCCCATTGGTGGAGAAGGCGACGAATGATGACGATGATGATGATGATGATGATGATGATGATGATGATGATGATGATGATGATGATGATGATGATGATGATGATGATGATGATGGTGATGATGATGATGATGATGATGATGATGATGATGATGATGATGATGATGATGATGATGATGATGATGATGATGATGATGATGATGATGATGATGATGACTAACAATTGTGTTCATTCCTACCAGCTAGCTTTGCCTGCCTACCAAAGAGAGTACTTCGAACATTTAGAACACTCGAGAACACTTAGGAACACTCACATGTAGAGTCACTTACTAGATTCAAGTTGACTTACTATGAATATTGCTTAGTACATCTAATGCAATAATAGTCACTTTAAATTTTGATTAGAGTGTAAATTTATAAATAAAACGCACTTTTCAATATTCCTACGTTTGGGGATAAAAATGTTTTATGCTCCGGATAGCCTACTCTTCCTCAGTAACATAGACGTAAGGGACATTTCGGCAGTGGGGAAAAAAATTTGCCCTGAAAAATCTGACGACCTTTTTTTGTCATCCGCCCAAAATTCTTAGGCTTTTTCGGCCGAAAATATATTTTACCCCTGCCTGCCCGAAAAAATCCTCCCATACCTGTTTTGCCCGAAAACAATTTTCGAAATTTTTTTGCTCATCCATGCATCTTTTGCCCGAAAAACACATTTGTCCGAAATTCACATTTACTTACTAAGCATTGCGGTACACTACTGGTCTTACAGGTACGTGATGTCGACTTCTTAAGAATCGTCTGCTCTCTGTCGAAAGACCAACAGGAATCAGTTAGAACAGCTTCGGTCACGGACGGGCATCCGACACTGGAAGTTGCGCCTGTTGCGGAAACATTTCTCTCGAAGCTGCTGCTCAATATGGACAGCACCCAAGCGAAGTAGACAGCAAACATCTTCGGTCGATTTCAAAGTCGTCTTCTACAACATGGATCCTGCAAAGCCTTAAATAGAGGCTGAAACATTTCAATTAAAACGAACACCTGCATCTGTTGAATGCTACGAAAAATGGATCTAGAATCTAGATCATTATCGACAGAAGATCAATTCATTGAATCTGTTATCTGTGACGACTACCATTGTTGAGAGTCAAAAGTCGTCGTGCTGATTACTTTCACGCGGACGTCATGGATGTAATTATGGCTGCGTCTAAGAGCGACAAGAGATGAATGATAGATGGGATACAGAGAGCGTAGAAATGTGGATGTAAAGATTTAATTATTTAATTCAATTAAATGATAAAATATTGAAACTGTCGTCATGGTTTTGTTGCGTGAAGGCAATTTCCGGATATAAATATTTAGGATTGTAAATTTGTAATTCCATTTAATATCTCACAAAGTAATTCTTGACCACGAAAGGAATCAGTCGCAGCTGTAACAATTTATCAAACTTTGCGAGTAATTGTAAAACCGAATCAATTAGAAGCATTAGTAATCGTAATCGTAAATTCCAAATTTTCACGGAGTCATACGATTTCAATCCCTATAACAATCCTATAGCCTACCCATTTTTCTCGGACGCCATTAGCACCTTAGCTCGCCACTTGCATAAAGCTATGTTGTATCGTGTAGGCGTATATGAAACGTTCATTCTTACAACAAGTCATTGGAAGACCATGACACAGAAGAATTGTCCAGTATGCATTATCTAAGGCATGAATCACAATTAAATGAAAGACTCAACGATAATTAATACAGGTTGGGTAAGGGTGAGAATTGCCGGGGTTTGGGGGTTTAAACCCCCAGTCTTAATGAGAGACCCATAGCAATGTCAGTTTTCCCACCCCAATACAAAGTGGATCCAATCCTCAATTTCAAATATTTTTCAACAATTCTCACACTAGGTTGGGTGATAGGTTTTGGAAACAGACCAAAAGAGATGAGCAATTGTTTATCTTCATGCGACAAATTTCTCTGAAATTAGCTTTAGGAGCTGTTCATATTGCGCACGCAGGGAGGGAGCGGGTCTTCCGGATGCGCACAGAGAAAGGAGAGGCCTCAACAAAATGTACGTAGGGCCTATCCTACGCAGTGGCGGCGCCAGGATTTCAGTTTTGGGGCTGAATCCTCGCGGAGGAAATTTTCCATTCTTATCCGCCAAATAAGAATGTCTGACGATCTTTTCTTTCTTTAGTCATCCGGCCGAAATGTCATGGAAATTTTCTATTTTCATCCGCAAAAATTTTTGACGACCTTTTTTAAATTAGTCATCCGGTCGAAAACCGTGGAAATATTTAAGTTTTGCCTGTAAAAAAACCCGGATGGCCTTTTTAGGAGGGGGCTTAGCCCTCGGGTTGCCTTTTATAGCACCGCCACTCAGGGGCGGATCCAGGGGGGTCAATCCGGCCATGGCCCCTTCATTTCAAATCACCATGGGACGTGGCCCCCATCCATGGTGGCCCCAAAAAAATTCAGGGTGTCAGTCATGCACAGAAGAATTGATGTATAAATGTAATTAAAATCTGTAATAAAAATAATATATAAATGTAATTAAAATCTAATCCAAGTCTCTCACACAATTGCATTGGCTTAATATAAAACAACGAACAGAAACAATCTTTCAACAGTATCCAACTATGATTTATGGCATGCAATGTATGTTATTCTTGTATATATTCATAGTAAAATGTAAAAACATTAACACCAATAAACACAATTATAGCCAAGTACAACTAACTATTAATTACAAATCAAGTTAACACTAGCAACAGTGTTAGGGACGTAATTTCTTTTTTCCAGATGCCAAAAAATTTCAGGGCGAAACATGTTAAGTTTTGAGTTTTGTCTATATGTGCAAGAAACTGCGGTGAATGATCACACATGTTTTCTTCTCGTTGTTATTTATATCTTATCATATTTCATTCAGTAGTGGGAAGAATTTTATTTATTGTAGTCTTAAAAAGTAATCAGTTTTTTATATGGAAAATTGAACACCTTTTTGAAGATTTCGGACGAATGACTAAAAAATCTTCAGTTTTTTGGAAATGAAATTAAACACCTTTTTCATGATTTCAGACCTATGACCAGAAAAAGAAGAAAAATTGAGCGCCTCTTTTTGAAAATTTCGCACGGAAGACTAAACAGTCATCACTCTTTTTAGACGAAAAATTAAACACCTTTTTAAAGATTTCACACGGATGACTGAAAAGTCATCAGTTTAACTCCGTCACTGGTTGCACTCTGCCAGTGCCAGTCCAATGCCTGGATAAAGGAGGAGGGCGTCGCTAATGGTCTATAGTACCACAAAGTGACGTTAAACTGCAACTACACACACACTTTTTAGAAGGACAATTGGACACCTTTTTTGGAAGATTTCGGACGGATGACTAAGAAATCATCATGTTTTGGGAAGATTTCGGACGGATGACTAAGAAATCATCATTTTATGGGAAGCGAAGTTGAACACTTTTTCGAAAATTTCGCACGGAAGACTAAAAAGTCACCACTCTTTTTAGATGAAACATTAAACACCTTTTTTAAGATTTCTCACGGATGACTAAAATGTAATCAATTTAAAAAACTCGTCTAGTGCCTTGCTCTTAAGTGCTGTAATATGCCGAGGAAATTTCTGTCCAGGGTAACGGCCTCTGTTGTCATAAACCCTGGTCAAATTGTATCCATCCATTGGGAAGGACAATTGAACATCTTCTTTTGAAGATTGCCAGTGCCAGTCCCATGCCTGGATAAAGGAGGAGGGCGTCGCTAATGGTCAATAGTACCACAAAGTGACGTTAAACTGCAACTACACACACACTTTTTAGAAGGACAATTGAACACCTTTTTTGAAGATTTCGGACGGATGACTAAGAAATCATCATTTTTTGGGAAGGGAAATTCAACACCTTTTTTGAAGATTTCGGACCAAAAAGGGTCATCAAAATGCAACTGCATTAGCATGTTGCAGTGAGGAGACTTTAAAAAAAACTATTTTTAAAGTATAGTCTATATTTATTGAGACCTTATGGCACTCTTATAAGCACTGAAAAGTACAGCTATTTTGTTAAGATAACAGCTGAAAATGCGACCATTGCAATGTGAAAATTCCAAAAGTTTCTGGTGGGGAGGAGCATATCTCCACACCCCTCCCCTGCCACTCTCGGCGCTGCGGCCCAAAATTTTTTTGCCCCCCCTTCGAAACGTTCTGGATCCGCCACTGCCGCCACTGATCCTACGAGAAAGAAATTTATAATTATAATGACATTCGCATTATGTATGAGCAGGTGTGTGAGATCACTTGAAGGGAGGAGCCTCAACCAAATGTTCGTATCCTACGAGAAAGAAATTTCCAATTATAATGACATACGCATTTCGTATACGCAGGTTTGTGAGACTACTTGCTATCGCCTATCAATGGATAAGAGATGGGAACAGAGATATAAAAAGCGAATAATTGTTGAATTCTACACAGCGGATCTAGATTAGGCTATATCGACGGAAAAATCGGTTTCCTTAATCTGTCATTTGCGACGACTGTCATTGTTGGAGTCAAAGACGTCGTAGTATTCTGTATTATCCATTGGTCGTTCAATGGCGTTTGATTAGGCAGCGGCGCCCGCAGGATTTTTTTCTTGTACGCACAGAAATTTTAGATGGAGGGGGAACAGGAAAAAAAATTTCGTCAAAGTCGCCGAAAAAACTGATGACCTTTTTTTAGTCATCGCGCTGTACGCACTTGCGTACGTGCGTACGCCTGCGGGCGCCGCTGTGATTAGGCCTACATTATAATTAGATTCTGTTCAAATCTAGACTGTAAACCATAACAGTAAAGAAAATTGTTGCTGGCAAATAATTATGTAGACTAGGCCTATGTATGTGCTCTTGTTAACTTATAGCGCCCCTTCAATCACACTACTTAGAGAAGCTCCCGACTGTTGCAGCGCGGACACTGCATTGGAGTTACACGCAGAAGGGCCGAGCAATTATGCAAGTGAAGGACTTGCCAAAGGTCCTTACGCGGCGATTTGAGGTGGATTCGAACCTGCAACTCTCCGGCTGCTCCACTACACTACCGCGCCCGACTGTTATGACGCTTAACCAACGAATAAATAGCAGCCTAGGGCAAAATAACTGTTTTAATGATGACATTTGCTAATTAAAACATTGCCGGGGGAGGGGAATAAAATCTTATTTGCACGTTCGTTTGTTCCAACAGAGGGAATGGTCAAAATGCTTCTTTGAAGTATACGTAATAATTATATTAACGTACTCTTATCGCTGAGTTTTTCGGCAGTTGGCAATTCAACAGGATTCTCAATAAATTGTCGTCCTGAAATTCATGAATATCAGCTGAAGTAATTGAGGTGTCATTTGCGACGACTGTCATTGTTGACTAAAGCCATTGGCAATGTAATTGCTGCATTAGCCTAAGCTCAGATATCAATACTCGGAACCTGGAGAGATAGGGCGAGGAGTGCGACAAGGGTGTCCACTGTCACCACTTTTATTTAATATATATATAGAAGAACTGATAAGAGAGGCATTGGAAAACTTGGAGGTGGGAATAAAAGTGGGTGGGACACTGGTAAAGGCACTTCGGTTTGCAGATGACCAAGCAACGTTGGCAGGCACACAGGAAAGACTACAAGAGATGATGGACCGTCTAGAAAGGACTTCTCAAGAATATGGTATGAAAATAAACACTAAAAAGACTAAAGTAATGAAGATCAGCAGGAAGAAGGAAACAACAGTAACGATAATAATCAACGGAGAGAAGGTAGAACAGGTCGGAGAGTTCTGTTACTTAGGGAGTGTGGTTACAACAGATGCAAAATGTCATAGCGAAATCAGGAGAAGAATAGCAATGGGGAAGGAGGCATTCATGAAGAGGAAAGAATTGCTGAGAGGAGGATTGAGTAGGAATCTCAAGAAAAGAATGATTAAAACATTGATATGGAGTGTAACACTATATGGATCAGAAACGTGGACTCTAAGAAAAGAAGATACTAGAAGACTGGAGGCTTTTGAAATGTGGTTATGGAGGAAGATGGAGAGGATTAGTTGGACTGAACATGTATCAAACGAGGAGGTGCTACAGCGAGTAGAAGAGGAAAAAGCAATGTTGGATACAATAAAGATGAGACAAAATAAATGGATAGGACACATCCTGAGAGGAGAATCCCTTCTGAAAGTGATCATTGAAGGAAGAACTGAGGGAAAAAGAAAAAGAGGAAGACAAAGGCAGAAACTACTGGACTGGATGCTGGTTGAAGGTTATGGGAAACTGAAAGAAGAGGCTCAACACCGGGAAGAGTGGCGCCGTCGGAAGTTCGAACCTGCCGTGGGGCAGAGAACATGAAGAAGAAGACTTGCCCAAGGTCCGTATACGCGGCGACTTGGCGACTTGAGGTTGATTCGAACCTGCAACCCTTGGGCCGCAAGGCGACGACCATACCAACTACACCACCGCGCCCCACACGTGTTCGATAATTATTATTTCTACTTGTTGAATTCCGTCTATGAGAAGGTAATTAGTGCGCTCTGCTGGCTAAGGATCAAGCATGTCCTTAACAATATTTGTAAGAAACATGTAGCAGTGCGCCAGAATAAACTATTGGCCGTATTAACAACTTGGAATTTGTTCTCTGCATGGTTTTTATACGTTCTAGTCAAACTACAAGTTACGACAACGATGACTTTGAATCGCTGCCGTCATCATCGTCGTCATCATCGCTACCAACAGCACTAATACCACCACCACAATCAAAGTCATCTTTTGCTACACCGATCAGGAGTGATGTCCGATTGACAGAGGCAGACAGAGACAAAGACAGTGATGGAGACAGACTGAGATAGAAAGAGACAGAGTCAGAGACAGACAGAGACAGAGATAGAAAAAGAAAGATAGGCTAACATTCCCAGAACGAAACTAGAGAATGTTGCAAACTTCCAAACATTATCGAGACAGCAAAGAGTCTTAGACAGTTTGGACAGAACAGCGAAAGTGTCGGAGGCATGCATCCAAATGCATCTTTAAGTTAATTATCCGTGTCTTGTGGAGCGTAACGGAGGCTCCACTTGAGTGCATTTGCAAGCGCAACGTTGTCCGTTTCCGTGAGGGCTTCAATGAAAACCTGCAGCGAATATGGTCCCAGCTGCATCAGCAACTCGACTAACTGAGCAACCTGTAAGAACATGAACAAAAACGCTTTCCTGTTGACAATAATTAGAACGACATTCAACTGAGTTTCTTAATTTAACTACACTGTACTTAGGCCACTTTGTCAAGTACATGTAGGGTACTGTAACAGTTCACTGCATGACCCAATCCAATTTACAGGAACAAGCAGAGACGAAATATCCGATTGGAGAGGTACCTGTAGGCTACCTAATTCTACTAAAAGCGGAGGCAGCATTTCAAAAGTCTTTTTCCGTAAATTATCATAATAAGGCTACACGAGTTTTTTGTATTCATGAATTTGTGCCAGACTCTGCTCAGGTGTAAGTATTGTTTATCCCCAAGACCAATCGTGTTTATTTCAGTAGGCCCTATGCCTTATCTATTAGACACCGGTATAGACTACAATAGAGAAGTAAGCTTATGCCTTGTCCATTAGACACCGGTACAATAATAGAGGAAGTCAGTAAATAAACAGGGAATAAAGTAACAAAGGGAATAAAGTAAGAAAAACAATTGTTACTAAAATCAATTGTTTTGTTTTTTCTTATTTAAGTGGATAAATAACCATTAAAAAATTTTTTCCCTAGGCCAATGGTTTTTTTAACCCCAAACCCTGGCTACGCCACTGGAGGAAGTACATGCAGCCTACCCACCTGCTGCTGTCTGTTAGGTCTGCCTAGGATGAGTGCGATCATGTTTTGGTTGATGACTGACTTCTTTATTAGGATCGACAGCAGAGTGTCCGTGATGACGAGGCGGTCGATGACAGCCGACAGTGTCTCTCGTAGTACATCACGATGACTGCGTAACGGCGGCTCCTCAGGAATGGCCTTGTCCGTCGACGGAATCGCGGTCACGTGTGACGAACTGAGCTCTTCGACTGAAGACAAAACATTAAACAGGTGTATGTATGACTGCTTACAAAAACAACTTCCTATTTTCAGCAACTGAGCTCTTAGACTGAAGACAAAACATTAAACAGGTGTATGTATGACTGCTTACAAAAGCAACTTCCTATTTTCAGTTTTTGATGCAGTGTCTTTATGCAACGGTTATGTTTCAATAATAGCATTTGTGCTTAAAGTAGTATTGCATTGAATTTCCTTTTTATTCGTTCAATAGGCTAATTCCAAAACCTCTAGGCTGCCTCGTTTTTCAAGGAATTTCAAATATGGAAACACACAAAGATAATAATTATTACTCTAAAGTGCCGATTACCGTTTTTGTTCCAGATTTGAGCCATTCTTCCTAGACAATCGGCGGCGGTGTTCATCTCCAATCCCCTCAGAACTTGAATGATCGCAACGTACACAGTCGCTTCCTCCGCGTCCTCTTCGGTGGTTGATTTCTCGACGTCTGCGCGACACAACTGTATCAGTGCCGTAGCCAAATGGCGACCACCTAACTTCCCTTCACCCACTTCTTCCCCCTCCACCTCCTCCTCATACTCCTGCTCCTCTTCCTCCTCCTTCTCCTCGCCTTCCTCGCCTGGCATCGGAATTCCGTCGAGAGGCAATTGCAACTTGCGAAGAATAGCGATGACCTGGTCGATCTCTGGAGCCAAGGATTCAACCAACTGATTAGTTAAGGACTTGAGGTCGTCCGGGAAATGCTCGACCTGCGCAGACAGTTCGTGGAGGGAACCGAGACTAGACCAAGTCTCACAGTTGCTCATTTTGTCGAGTAATAGATATTGTATAGAACGATCGGAATTCTACATAATATATCACTCAGCTTGTATTTTCTAATCCTTTCAATTAAGCGGTTATCACATGCACAGAAGTGCAAACTATTTGCTTGTTAAACCCGTGCTAATACAATGACGTCTCTGACACAATAGTCGTTTCCAATAGTAACGTATAATTATATCAAAGCCAGCTCACTGAGCTGCGCTGTTTTTCCAGATTGCTAGGAGTTACGTAATAATGGTTACTAGGGGTTGCGAGAATAACAATGGTCATCGTGGTCTTTCAAGTATGATATTGGTTGCCAAGTCCAGTTAGCCTACGTGTAAAATAGTAAGCATCATTATAGTTGTACCTCCTGGCAACCAAGAACTATGGGTATAGTAATGCTCACCAAAAGTTACCAGTACAACTATGATAATGACTACCAAGGGTTGCACTTTATGATAATAATCATTTTAAAACTTATGTATAATTATGATAGCCTAATTGTTAACCAGAGTCCAGCCTCTAAAAAAATAATGTTTGGAAAGTGTTGCGTGCACAATTGTGGTTTCCAAGAGTTAGTTGGATAACAATGGTTACAAAAGGTTACACACAAGATACTGGTCACCAAGGCTGCTCCTATAATGATGGTCGCCGTGCAGAGTTACGCTTGTAGTCGAATGTTCGTATAGCTATAGGCTATGCAACTGCATGTCCCATTATGATAAAATTATGCATGAAGCAACATAATCTGTAAACCTAAAACCCCAACTTCAATTGGATTTATGGACGAAAATAACCTAACCAAATGATACGGTATGCTCATTCGCAGTATCAGATGTCAAATCTTTTAGAGTTATTTATACAAATGGTAATGATGTGGGCGTCGTGTGCTTAGATAATTAATAGGCGTATATACATATAATTAGTAAAAATTGTTACATAAATGCCAGTTGGAAGACTTTATGTCACAACAAAATAGACCACTATAATAAGGTAACCCAATGAATGCACGTGTAGATGGGTGCAATTGATCCTCTTATGACTATAGGCCTACATATTCCTGTTTCAGTACAGTAGGAGTGGCTTCAGACATCCATCTTTCCGACAAAAACGTCTCTCATCTGTACAGAAAATGGACAAGTGGGTGCTTTGGCTTAATTTATTAGCCGCCAATTACTGAGATGCACAAGGACCATCATTGCTTTTAAACGACACAGCCGAACAACCAGCGGCTAGTCCTACTCGCAACTAGTTATCTGGGACTACATGGTGCGGGACAATGAAACCCACAGAGGCTCTCCGGTTCTATCTCTTATCATTGGCATGGTGTTCTTCTGAAGGAAGGACACCTGAGGAGAGGGAGAGAGCTGCTGATGGGTTGTCGCCATTCCAATGTGTTCATCGGAGCGTCTAAAATGTCCTTTGTATGATGCTGGTCGGTCCCCCAATTATTATCACGACGGGGTGTTGCCAGAAGGGACCAGGCGGAGAATGTACTGGAGGTGTGATTACTGTCCCTCTTGTCTGTCTGCCTGTTTGTCTGTCTGACTGTCCGGCTGCCTGTCTGGCATTTTCCCTGTCTGCCTGAACGACAGCATGCATAAACTGCCCTGAACATCTCTTACTCATTTGCTCTTGCCTTTTCCTAAGACAGAATTCATCTAGTCCATAACCATTCATTATTAAATTTTGCTAAGCAGACTATTCATAACTCAAATTTGATTCCTTCAAGGGCAAATTGATTTACGAAACACTGGACATAGATTCCCCAAAGATAAGCCGAATTCAACATAGTAATTTTAAATTCTTCTTTGACAGCAAACGGATGATAAGAAACAGCCCTGAGTCCTATTTACACACAAGACGAGCGATCGTGCATAACATTACGCACAAGCATGACATAAATATCTAATAAGCTTATAGACTAAGACTTGAAACAGGAGTAGATTTTGTAAACATAGAACCTAAATACACAGCTATAATACATTATAGATAGATCTAACCACAAATTCGTCTATCATCAAAACTATTTTTATACAGGTAGATTTATCAGCAGGCAGCGTGAAGAATGTCATCTCTATATAGCAAATTGTAACCCACGGAATCCAGTACGTTTCTAGTCAACAACTTTTATACACGGCTTACAGAATGATCTAAGCTTGAACCTATTGTAAACCTGTCTAGACATTGTGTAAAATGGTCTGCCAGGCGCTAATTATGGCCTTTGTGAACGAAGGGCTTCATTAGGTTGCTTGGTTTGTAAGCTCAGATTCGCCAAGCACATTCACTACACTGCCATCGGTTTGGTCGCCCCAGGGTGTTTTTCCCGAACTCTTGCTGTTCAAGCACAAAAGCTGAGCCCCATGTCACACCATGCCATTACACGCACCTGTTAAACATGGGCACACAAAAGTTTTGCTAATACGTCTGCATGGCTCGGCTACCTCTCAAACGTCAAACGTAAAGGTCCAAACACCTGGAACATGTGTCATATGACTGTGGTTTATAGACGACTTATAACATAAACGCACACCCACATAACACGCCTCTAAGCTTCACGCGGGGCTTGTATGACTGTCTCGTGTAATAGTCGAGTTGGCAATTATAGCCCGTTTGACCCGGACATCCCGTACTTGTGCTAAGCAGTTGCTTTCGAGAGCCACTTGCGTAGTGCGTGTAGTAGATTGTAGATTAACAATAATATGAATAGGTCTTCGTTATGGAGACTCAACCCGGATAGAAATCGTAACCATCGTTGAAATCAGTAGAGATTTAGGGCGTCTATGTCCAAGGGAAAAACGTTCAACAGGTGAGCATGATGTTATTGCAATGTATATCTATGTCGGCTACTGGGCCCAGTCGTCCTAAATTCCACTATGCTCTGGAACTTTTGTGCACTCGCTTCCTCCTATTTATATCCTTCATTCTAAATCTACGGCAATATCCATTGTTTGCGTAAAAAATCATACCGTAAACTTCGGTATAAGGTAGGCTGAAGTAGTTCGATAAGATAAATTAGGATATATATCAGATCAACTGTGGCATCACAAGTGAGAATACGATGCACTAGGCCAAAAGCATTAGAAGACAACGTACCGGGTAAGGCATAAATCTAATCCAGCAACGAAATGTGGCGTTGATACGGTTTGGTGATAAATAGGTAGGCTACAGTAAGACGTGAAAAACGTTTTAGACAGTGTACGGTAAGTTGGGCTACCAAGAAGGCATCTGAAATTAAAGTTCGGGAAAGCAAGATAAATAATTCCTGGAAAGTTAACCAAGTTTATCTTATCAGTCGATTCGCGATGCAACGCCATCGAATGCTCACCTAAAATCTCAGGGGCAGCTAAAACTACATGAGAGACACAAGTTATTTTCAACACATAGCTCTTTGAATTCTGATATTAGACTTTCTTTACCGTTCTGTAACAGTGTACTTCTATGACATTCTTTGACGTTACCGGTAGACGTTCTTTGACATCAAATGATATCATGTGACATAAGATATTCTTTTACATTCTTTTATATTAGACATTCGTTTGACCTTCGACCCCACTTAACATTAGGCCTAGGTAGGCCTATTATTTGACATTTTTACATAATGCATTCTTTGATATTCTTTGACATAATGCATTCTTTGATATCCTTTGACATTCTTTGATATTGTACTTTCTTTGAAATTCTTTGACATTCTTCGACATTATAGATATTAAATTTTTCACATTCTTTGACGTTGTATAGTTCAGAGCTCAACCGCTCAGCAAAATTGTGCACCACTTTTGAATAGTTTATCGAGCGTATCTTGAAGTTATCGCTTGATGGATTTAAATAATTCCACGCACCAAAATTAAATTGAATCAATTCACATGCAATGACATAAAATAAAATATAACGCCGAATAACTGAAGACAATCCCACGAAGTGCAATACAAAACAAGTTTACACTGACTAGTAGGCCTAATCTTCAAGAAAGGCTTTAGTAATGGCCGACGCGGAAGATTTAATGTATCGTAGTCTGGGTACGCAGAAAAGGCATACAAATTTTGACAAAGAAAATAAATGAAAATTGATACAGTGTTAGGCTACCAGATGTTTACTGTTCATGATCAAACTATAGAAATTTTATGTTTTAATCTATTCTAAATATGTCAAAATATTGTTTGCTAATGTCAGCTGACCGGATATATACTACAATTTATTGCAATATTAATACAGTCTGATGCTAAACAAACCATAGAATTAGGCTAGTTATATACGATTTATGACTGGCCCCTATAGAGTTGCAAGAGAGACAGTGGGCTTGACTCCACATTAAATTTAGTCCAAACCCGGCGAGTGGACTTCAGCAATAATTAGGACACACAAGATGAACTACAGGTAGTCACGGCAAAAATGCAGGGCCATCTGCTGAATTTGAGATGTAGGCTCAGTCGTGTGAACACCATAAAAGAAGGACCTTAAAAGAAAGACCTTCAAATAACCGACATGCAAGTGACTATCCGTTTCCCCCATTGCTTATTGTAATGCATATAGGGAGAGTTGCCATGAATGGACCACCTAAGGCAAACTTAGGCGTGCTGCATAAATGCTACTGAATTTCCAAAAGGAAAGCATTCCATATGCTTGGTTGATTGTTCATCTATGTTATTAATAAGCAAAAGACAGAAAATATTCGTGGATTTATGAGAAATAACTAAACAAATCTGTACCCCTAAAAAGTCCAATCAAGGCAACCTGTTTCCTTGAATGGACCCCATGGTGGCCTTGATTGGACCATTTGCCTTGAATGGGACACAATATTTTAAAGACGTTTTTAAAAGGTAATTTTACCCAAAAAGCAAGGGAAACGCTTTAAAACACTTAGTGTCTAACCATACAGTTAAAAAATATCAATGCACAATTGGAGTAGCTTAAATCAACCTAATATATGACTGGCATAACCTCTGCCTGCAGACCAATTAGGAGTACTTTGCCATAATAACCAGTGCAGGTCTAAATATAGACTATATAGGCCTCTATATAGTGAAATAATATGGCCTAGCTAATACTGGGAATAAATGATTGTGAAGTCTTACATTAGTACTCAGTTAAATCTATTTGAGTATATCTAATACAAGAAGAATTGCACGCAGTTCGCACAGAGGAACATTATCTTCATCTATAATAGCAGTGTATTGCTTCAGAGCAACTGTTATGAAACTATTAAGCCTACAACTGACATTTATTGCATATTTTGAAATTATTCGTTCTATGCTTGTCAGAAGCATCGCCAAACCCCATGCCACACTGTCGACTATTGTTCGATAAAACATACGCCAAAAGAGGGTATTGTAATTGGTTAAAGAATCACAACAGGACATTGCAAGTATGCCGGTGTTCTTAAATGGACCACACCCAATAACATTGCAAGTACTAATGTCCTTAAATGGACCGCACCCAAATTATCGGTCCAATTAAGGAGACTTAATGTGGTCCATTTCAAGCAACAAGGACTACTTCTACTCACACTGTGATAGTTCAACAGGTGTCAGTCTTAGAGCTAAATCGAGTATTGTTGCTTAAACATGAAACCTAGCTATGATTAAAACAAACGTGGCTGCAATTTTTAAAGCTTGCCTAAATTGCCTACACTCATTGTCAGGTATAGGCAAAAATTAGATCAAAACTACGTGAAATATAGTTTTTACCGCAACTAAATAAGTGTTTAGAATTCCGTAAAACTGATTGCGGCGGTACGTTGAATATTCAATCGCGCAAGAATACAACATTTGAAAACGTAGCAAAAAATGAGTCTAGGGTGTTAAATGACTGCGGTCCAATTAAGGCAACGGTCCATTCTAGGCAACTCTCCCCTATAGACTAATAATAGGCCTATGCTTAATACTGCTGTGCGTGATGCAGTGTATCAGAATTCTTATCTTTACTGCTCAATAATGCTCTAAATAAGCCTTCGTATATAAAAATAAATTTAATATGAGAAGTATCAAATATTAGCCTACGAGCAGCATAAAAGTTTAGCATAAACAAACTACCATATAAAATGAACAAAAATGAGAATTAGATAAAATTTGAAAACAGCAAATAATGCAAGAAGCAAATGAAATAAAGTTAAAGAGCATTGCAATTAGTCTAAAAAATTAAAGTTATGATTGTAATTTAAGTATATTATAGGCCACTAAAACAAATAACGATTAGCAATGAAAAACACTCTAACCTTGTCGTGGGGAATTTAAATTATTATTACTATTTAAAAAGCCAGACTGCGGGAAAGAGCAAATTAGAGCAACATTATCAAAGTAATTATTTTGTAGGCCTACTATCGAGCCCATAGGATCAAAAATAAAAGCAACGTTTAGACGAATGAGAAAATGTAAAGTAGGTCTCTCTTTTTCTATTATATATACTAAAACTCTATAGCAAGTAATCTGCACAATTACAGTAAAATCGAAATTATTTATTTTATATAATATCTGTAGTGTTGTCAGAGCTACAAAAAGTGGGAAATGCCACTTAGGCCTTCTAGATTTGTAGAACGTGGATATTTTTGCTTGTTTGATGAATTAGGACTATGGAGGAACATGTAAGAACACATTGATGCCCTCAGCCATTCATTTACTTCTGACGAACTGCATGAGGGCCTTTTATTTAACTATATCATTAGAGGCATCCCTGACGACACTGTTTGCACACCCATGAGTCAGCAGAAGCGAACTTAAGTAAAGAAGTGGGTGTTCTCATAAACAAACTATGCATCTAGGTATAATTATGCAGCCTCGGTGACAGCACAGCTGGCCGTCACATCATAATAGTGTAGTGACTATAGTCCCTATGCTGTAGCCTCCTTTGAATGGCTTACATAATCTACAAATATATAAATGCATTATATTAATGTCTGGGTTTTACATGCGTAGGCCTATAATATTATGAACTTAAGAACAAGTCTTCACAAGTCTTACGTTTCATAGAAAGGGAGTGCATCAATGGCCCCGGCGAACCTGTGTCAGTGGCACTGGAACTGCGTATACTCTTAGGGCCTACCCAACAATCTCTGCTCTGACAGCACGCCCACATGGAACCCACATATAAATATGATCATATTCCCATAATTATGGAATCTGTTAAGAACCAATATATGGGACTATGGGCCCTGTCTAACTCCCATGAAAATGCTGGAAGTGTTATACAGGGGTGGGGTCCAGGGTAATGGTAAACACTCTACCATGGTGCACGAAGATAGTGCTGATATTTAACCGAGTAGTTCGACGTGATGGGAGGACCTGGGAGCCTTACATGGCTGCCGACAGTTAAATTCGACTCCTGTAATAACTTGCGAACATCAGTTCATTATCGATTGTAATCACAATGAGGTGTCAGTTTAGAAAATAAATGAAGACCTTTATTATCGTTGTTAGGCTAATCCATATCATTCTATATTATTTCTTTTACCTGAGGTAGGCTACCTCAGATCCCCCGGGATTTCAAAATTTAGACTTGGAGCTGCTGTTCAATGTCTAGAAAATTATTATTATTTTTTTTTTTTGGCGCCCGAGGTATAAATGATCCCTCAGGCTTTAAAAACAATAAATAATAAAAGCTTTGTACAGGTTCTCGTCTCCAACGTGCTCAAATGTGCCCCTGAATGCAACGACAATTATTATTATTGTTATTATTATTATTATTATTATTATTATTATTATTATTATAATTATTATTATTGTTATTATTATTGTTGTTGCTGTTGTTATGACATAAATTGACGACATGACTTCCGTTGCCTGTAACCAAAATAGCCAGCTAGAGTCCTAGTGATTGCGTAGTGCTGAACTGTTTTGCAAACAATGCCTCGCCCTTGCAAAATGGATGGTCGATATTGAATTCCTGACTCTTTAGTAGGATACGAACCGGTGAGTCTTGGGCAAATATTGAAGTAGATGTCACATTCGTCTAAGCAATTAATATCCAACGCATCTTGTACGCTAAGATATCACGCGTCTACCAACCAAACAGTGCAGCAGAGGGCAGACAGCGATATGCGGACTAAACATTTTTTTTATCAATATATGACCAACAGTTTTACTGGTAATTTTGGAAGGACGGATTAATCAGAGTATGGTGGTGTTGGTGGTGGTGGTGGTGGCGGCGGTGGTGGTGGTGGTGGTGGTGGGGAACGGACGTTATCCCCCGGACAACCCGGACAAAAGCCTTCCGGACATATTCCCCTTGATATTTGAGTAGGACATTACCCCCGGGACAAAATCCCCTATGTGCAAATCATAGGATGATGATGGTGGTGGTGGTGGTGATGGTGGTGGTGGTGGTGGTGGTGGTGGTGGTGGTGGTGGTGGTGGTGGTGGTGGTGGCGGCGGCGGCGGTGGTTGTGGTGGTGGTTGTCGTTTTCGTCGTCGCCGTGGCTTTGGCGGTAGTGATTATGATTCTGATGTTGATGACGACTTAAGGTGAAAACAATATTCCTTTATTAGTTCATTTTGCCTCCATCTCACTCTCTTACAATCAGCGCTGACAGTATTGTTGTTATTGTGATATTTAATTGTCTTCGACTCTGCAGAGGCAGACGGAATTAAGATGTAGGCCTAGCCTCGTTCCGTCTATACGTTCACGAGGTTTTGCGTGATGAGGCCTGCAATAAATTCGCCATTAACCAACCAGGACCTGACTTGGCCGAAGTAGGCGAATTATGTGTCGGACACAGTTCATTATCTTTACACTGTGAAGCATGGCGGCCGATTGGTTAACGTGCTTGCATTGTAGCATGGGGAGTGAGGCTATACCGTGAGAAGGCTTCTCTGGTGAGAATAATTACATGAGGATTGGGGCTTCAATCCCCAGTCATACTCAGGGTTCAGTTGTGACGTCCTCATTGCACACACTACCTCTACGTGTATCATTGTCTGAACCTACATTTCCAGTTACTGTTCTGCAATCCACATGCCGAGGCTATAATTATAATTGCGTAGTGACCTTGAGCATGTTCTTCACTCGAGGCTGTTGTGCACTGTGCGATGATGCCTGATAACTAGATATTGGCGCTCTATAAATGCATGATAATAATTATTATCTTCTCTGAACTAAACCTCTTTTGAAATCGTCTTTCATTCCTTCGTTTCTGCCTGTGTTCATCAGCTCTTCCTTCGTTCATGTTTCGCCTATTACTTCGTTCATTCATGCATTAATTCATTAATTCAGTCACTAATTCATTCATGCATTCACTAATTCATTCAATCGTTCGTTCCTCCTTTCCTTTGATTCATTTTGTCTATAGCAACCGTTGGTATGTTGTAGACGCATTGTCTATTGGACTTTGCACTCCGCCAGTTATTTGTCTGGTTCACTCACTGTCCCTCTAAAGAAGGCAGCGTCCTCTGATGAACGCCTATATGTACAGCAGGAAATCAGCGTCTTGCCAAGTGAGGTAATCGGAGCACGGCCTTTGCCCAGTCAAGCGTGGTTCCTTTGTGTTCCGAGTGCTGGGCAATTTAATAGCTCGCTGCGCAAACCACCTGCTGCCATTGTGCTACGACGGGCAAATTAAAGCAGCAGATGGCATTATGGGTTCGCCTCTTTCGGAATGGGGGAAGGAAAGTAATGGGGCTTGGGTCAAGAGGACAGAGAGAGACAGTAAGAGAGGTTGAGTTTGAATGAGAGCAGTGACATGGTTTTAGTGTTGGCTTACCGGTTGAAGACCTCGAGTGAAGAGCAGCTAAAGGAAGCAGCTCGCTCGAGAATGTGATAATGGATGAGATCGCAGGAGAGGAAAGGATGAGCGTTTGTCTGGACTCTTCTGAAAGGGTTTGAAATTGGACGAGAGGAAGGATGGGGTTTGGAGTATTGGATGAATGGACGCCTAGTGGAAAGTATTGCCAAGGGAATATTATGTAGGAGAGGAAAGAGTTGTGATGGTTTGGGATCTTCACTCGTAAAGGTCTAAAGCCGTGAATGTCTCTCGACTAAAGATAACTGACGAGTTGCTATTGGGCTTTCAAAGACTTCCTAAGTATGGACGACCGAGATGCAGGATGTCTGGAGGATCCAGGTCGGCACAGTCAGTAGACAAAACGGAGGAGACGGTTAGCAAAACATATTTGGTAGACTTTCTACCTGTCGTCTTGTTTCTCATAAACCTTTGCTCTTTAATTGATCACAATTTTCCGTTTTATGCTATTTAATTAAACGTCTATGTAAGCTACGTGTAATATTTAATATATGGTTGTGATTTGAAGCAATTGACCTGCCTAACTTCTGACTAATTTCCCAAATACAAATTCGGTATGCTGCTTGACTGAGTGAAATACTGATTTTATTTTAACCTCAGTCAACTTGGGCCTAGTCTATAGCCTATATCACAAGAGTGATTGGTTAACGAAAGTACATAGACGAGCCATCAATTTGACTGAATAATATCATCTGAAGCAGAACTTGCTCTGATAAGATCTGATTTATGGTGCGTTGCACTATTTGAGAAATCGTAGTCTTTCGTGAAATGCAGGTCGCGCGAAGTGCAAACTGTTGCACATGGTCAGATTGCACAAGCCCGGCCTGCAGGTCTGCGAAAGTACTTCGCCCATTTATCGATTTCGTGGGAGGAACCCGTGACATTCACAACGAAATTCTGTCTACAACTGTAGAAAAATAGAATTCGTTCAGATGTGGAATACCGGTAGGCCTACTGCTAATTTCTCTTAAAATAAGGAACTGGAGGATATTTTATTTATATTTATTCTCGCATTTGCTGTAGCGTCATTCAGAGGCGCTCCCAACTGCAGTGCGAACACGGCGTCGGAGTTTCACGCCGAAGCGCACGAGCAATTGTGAGTGAAGGACTTGCTCAAAATCCACACGCCGCTGTTTGAGGTGAATTCGAACCTGGAACCATCCGGCTTCAAGGCACGGAACCACCACTATACCACCGCGCCCCATGATGAGCATAGGACTGTTTCAAATCAATAGGTGTTTAACATCGCTCGTGAATAGACTGGGGCCCTGCGCTTGGCTTTCGTGTGGCGGTTTAGAAATTTAATTTGAAGATTACCATTACGAGTGTCTATCGACATAAAACGTTTCGTTGTGTTTGCCATTGTCGCCAAGATATACGACTTGCCCTTAAGAAGAGACCACCTGGCTACTGCACTATTATTCGAATCCAACCCGTGTAATAATCGAGCGTTGTCGCATTTATAAGTAGCTCACTTGAGTCGTTCTACCGGCGTTAATGGTTTACTTCAACTGAGTCGGACTATGTTAACAAAGAATTCATTCAGTTCAATTGGCCGCCGACCACAATCTATGAGTAGCCTAGCTATGCCGGAGCCAAAAAGAAACTGTGTCGCGTTCATTTTTGGTGGATTACTACAGTATAGGGCCTAGTGTATAATAGGCTATAGGCTGTGTGTTTGCTTTGGCTATAATTATAATCCATTTGCGGATGACTTTAAGGATAACTGTCACTCAACGTAAGCCTCACAATAGCTTAAGTAGGCCTATAGTGAGCTTTGGATCTTCCATATCTGCCTCTGTTTCTCTTTTGTGCAGGACTCTACTAAGGTAGTGTGTAGTTTTTCGTGAATAAGCATATTAAGCAAATTAAGCCTGTGTATGCCTGTCTGTCTGTCTGTATGTCTGGCTGGTTGGAGCCTTCGTTCGTGTAGTAAATGAACAGCATTCATTGAAGAGGTGCAATTTGTTATCATAGCAGGCCCTCGTATAAGTTTCTAAGAAGGACTCCTTCATTTGTCAGCTCTTCCTATTCTTCGAACTGTCATGTCACCCTTTGCATAGCAACCCACTCAGGCGGAGCAATCATAAGAAGGAGTGTGTAGTAGACCTACTTACACTGACCATAGGTAGGTGCGGGGGTCACAGGTTTAAAATAATACTAGCGTCGAATTCCACAAAACTCAATCAGAGTAACCTTAATAACCTTTTGCTAAATTAACCCTTTACCGGTTCATTTTTAAATTTTAAGCCCGTTTTCAGCGAATATACTCGGGGCAAACGCGTAAAGGATTAATTACAATAATTTGAGTTCAAAACCTTCTGATCGAAAAGTCTAACCACAACAGAGACCGCATTAGGTTATATCGGGTCCAATGCAGATTTCGCCTTACGAGTTCCCCACGATAAAGTTAGAGTGTTTTTCATTGCTTATCGTTATTTGTTTTAGTAACCTTTATATAGGCCTAAGCTTTTGCCACCATGCATTTGACTTTTATTTTAGTGTTGGAAAAGATTTAATCCAAGCACAATTATGACTTCCGGGGTGTGAGATTTTCGAGCTCGTTGAAACTTCAAAACTTATGCGACCAGGACTGACGAGAGAAATCCGGACCACCTAGGCCGAGTAGGCACGGGCCATTCATTATCTTAAATCTTAATCCAAACCAATAGGGCTGATAAAAGTGCATGCACGACGTACAGTCTGCAGGTTGATACAGGTTTTGGTGATGTTGCTTAGACATGGCGATCTTGGCTTCCAATCAGGAAAGCAGGTCTGTTTTGGTGCAAACTTGGTTCCATTCGTCATATTCCAATTGCACTGATCCCGGCCTGCTTGACTTGAAAATGTCTTCGTTGCCAAGTTGGCCTGGCGTTGAAAGAGCCATAATTCTGACCGACTTTCAGCCTTCAGCAACAGACTGTTCATACTTAGTAGATAACTAGATAAGTATTTCACAATTATAATTATCGTCGGCTTTGATTCTGCTGGGCGGGTTTTCTGGGTGACTTTCGATTGGGTGGTTTCGTTGAAGTTGAAGGGTTGCGTTTTGTATTCGTCTTCCTCTGTTGGCGGTTTTTCAAACTCTACAAACAGCAGTGACAGAAGTAGGTCACGTCAGTGACGAGACAGAATAATAAGTCAATAAGTTGCGAGATAAGTTAACACTCAACCTTTTTTGGCGGCTGAATTGGCATCTTTTCCCAGGAAAATTGGACGGATGACTAAAAAAAGGTCATCAGTTTTTTCGGTGACGAATAAGACGAAATTTCCACCCTATCCCACCAACAAGACCGAAAATTTTGGCCCCCCTTCGAAAATTTCTGTATCCGCCCTTGCACTCTACTGAGTTATAATAAAGTTTAAAAAGCTGCGTATAGGCCTAGCCAACGTCAATATAGCCTACTGCGATATAAGTTAATATGCTGTGTGATAAGTTACTTAGCTGCATGATAAGCTAATGAGCTGTATTATAATAGTAAGTTAATAAGCAGCGTGTTAAGTTATTAATGCCCATCAAGGGCGGATCCAGGAATTTTCGAAGGGGGGGGCCAAAAAATTTTTGGGCTGGGGTCGGAAATTTTTTCGTTGATCTTTCGCCGAAAAATCTGATGAACTTTTTTAGTGGTTTTTGGCCGAAACCAGAGTTTAATTTAGCCCACACCTCTGGGGGAATTGAGGTTTTCGGAGGGGTAGATAATTGACCGTCTGAAGACAATCATGAGGGCGCAGCGCCGATAGTGGTAGGGGAGGGGTGTGGGGAGGGGATATGCCCCTCCCCACCAGAAACTTTTTGAATTTTCACATTGCAATGGTAGCATTTTAAGCTGTTATCTTAACAAATTAGCTGTACTTTTCAGTGCTTGTAAGAGTGCCATAAGGTCTCAATAAATATAGACTTTACTTAAAAACTTCTTTCCCGAAAACTAGATGTTCTTTTTTAAGTAATCCGCCGGAAATCTTCAAAAAGGGTGTTCAATTTTCCTTCCCAAAACACTGATGAAATTTTTTGGTCATCCGTGCGAAATCTTAAAAAAGGTGTTTAATTTTTCGTCTAAAAAGAGTGATGACTTTTTATTCATCCATGCGAAATTTTCAAAAAAGGTGTTTAATTTCGCATCCCAAAAAACTGATGACTTGTTGTAGTAATCCCTGCCGAATCTTAAAAAAGGTGTTTAATTTTTCGTCTAAAAGGAGTAATGACTTTTTAGTCTCCCGTGCGAAATTTTCAAAAAAAGGTGTTCAATTTAGAATTAAAAAACTGATGACTTTTTGTAGTCATCCGTGCGAAATCTTAAAAAAGGTGTTTAATTTTTCGTCTAAAAAGAGTGATGACTTTTTATTCTTCCGTGCGAAATTATCAAAAAAGGTGTTTAATTTCGCATCCCAAAAAACTGATGACTTGTTGTAGTCATCCCTGCGAAATCTTAAAAAAGGTGTTTAATTTTTCGTCTAAAAAGAGTGATGACTTTTTATTCTTCCGTGCGAAATTATCAAAAAAGGTGTTTAATTTCGCATCCCAAAAAACTGATGACTTGTTGTAGTCATCCCTGCGAAATCTTAAAAAAGGTGTTTAATTTTTCGTCTGAAAGGAGTGATGACTTTTTAGTCTCCCGTGCGAAAGTTTCAAAAAAGGTGTTCAATTTAGCATCCCAAAAACTGATGACTTTTTAAGACTAGAATAAATAAAATACTTCCGGTACGTGACTTTTTGGCGCCGCCGTTTTGGCGCCGCCGTTTTGGCGCCGCCGTTTTTACGCCGCCGTTTTGGCGCCGCCGTTTTGGCGCCGCCGTTTTGGCGCCGCCGTTTTGGCGCCGCCGTTTTGGCGCCGCCATTGCGCTATAACATTTGCGTTTTGCAGTCTATTTCCGGTTCAGTGTATACGACGCGTGAAACAAATTGACGAAATCCTTGCTGAAATAGAAAGTGAATGTACGGCTTGTTGTTGCGTTAATTGAGGCTGGATCGATGAAAATATTCCTGGTTTAATTGGAGCTGGATTTATTAAGCGAACGCATGAGAAATGGAAGATATGATCAAGAAAAGAACGCTTGAGATTTGTAAGCTCGATGAAGAGTCTTTTTTTTGCCGGTGAAATAGAAGCTGGATTTTTTAAACAAATGCTTTATTTAATAACAAATTATAAGACATGTGAGGTAGCAGATTAATAAAGTACAAGCGATCAAAGCAGAGGATGTCACAACGAATGATTGAAAAAACAGGCCCACCAAAGAGAGAAAGTCCCGCTAAGACTGGGCCTATTTAGCTTAGTATAGAAATAAGAACTTTAAGATGACATAAGATTTTAGCACGATAGATCGAGGAAATACAGACTTTAGTGACAACAATGAATATGGTGTATTAAAGACAAAAGCGACAGTTCTTTTAAAAAGTCCATTGTTTTGAAATGTCCATAATTGCAATTATAATAAAAAGGTGTGCAACTGCAAATGTCTGCCAACACTAAAGAAGGTGTGCAATTGCCAATTTTTGCCAACACTAAAGAAGGTGTCCAATTGCCAATTTCTGCCAACACTAAAGAAGGTGTGCAAATGCCAATTTTTGCCAACACTTAAAAAGGTGTGTAATTGCCAATTTTTTAGAAACCTAAACAAATCCATTGGTTCGAATTGTTCATTATTGCAATTGTAATATAAAGGTGTCCCACTGCAATTGTGTGCCAACAGTAAAGAAGGTGTGCAATTGCCAATTTCTGCCAACACTCTAGAAGAAGGTGTGCTATGGCCAATTTTTTAGAAACCTAAAGAAATCCATTGGTTCGAATTGTTCATTATTGCAATTATAATATAAAGGTGTCCCACTGCAAATGTGTGCCAACAGTAAAGAAGGTGTGCAATTGCCAATTTTTGCCAACACTAAAAAAAGGTGTGTAATTGCCAATTTTTTAGAAACCTAAACAAATCCATTGGTTCGAATTGTTCATTATTGCAATTGTAATATAAAGGTGTGCAAGTAAAATAATGATGCTTTAAAGCACACTGCTGTTGTACAAAAAAGTTGTGCAATTGCACACCTTCTTTAGTGTTGGCACACATTTGCAGTGGGACACCTTTTTATTATAATTGCAATAATGAACAATTCGAACCATTGGATTTGTTTAGGTTTCGCAAAAATTGGCAATTACACACCTTCTTTAGTGTTGGCAAAAATTGGCAGTTGCACACCTTCTTTAGTGTTGGCAAAAATTGGCCATAGCACACCTTCTTTAGTGTTGGCAAAAATTGGCAATTGCACACCTTCTTTAGTGTTGGCAAAAATTGGCCATAGCACACCTTCTTTAGTGTTGGCAAAAATTGGCCATAGCACACCTTCTTTAGTGTTGGCAAAAATTGGCCATAGCACACCTTCTTTAGTGTTGGCAAAAATTGGCAATTGCACACCTTCTTTAGTGTTGGCACACATTTGCAGTGGGACACCTTTTTATTATAATTGCAATAATGAACAATTCGCACCAATGGTAAATTACTTCTAAAGGGAGGACAATGATATTTTGGCTAGTTTTAACTGTACGTAAGTGCTTCTACAAATGCACAAATTCGATTACAAATGCTCATTTTGTGTATAGCTGCACGTTAAAAAAGCCCTGCCGGGTACCCGGCTAATGTTCTAATATAGCGGCAGTTTTCTGATTTTATTGAATGCCAGATACGATTGCAACAATTATTATTCAAAAGCTTAACTACATGTACATCGTGTGACCACATTGACTATAGGCCTACTCACTGCCATACCATATAACAATTAAGGAAGTTTTATTACATTTCGACAAAAAATACTTAACATCAGATTTTTGAACACAGACAAACATACTTTTGCTTAAATCGGAGTTGGATTGTTCATCAATGCAACGCCAGTTTAAGGAAGAACATTTTCAGCAATCCAGCTCCAATGAAATTTAATTGTGGTATTACCTAATACGAATAAAAACCAGCTTTGACCCTTTCAGATCAAGTGAGGAGTGTACGTCGAACATACATTCTGAGCTATTTCGGGCATAACTTTTGAACGGCGTGGAATATCATCACAAAATTTAACTCAAAATGTGCGTAAATGAACCGCCTAAAATTACCTACAATTTGATAATTTTTATACTTTAGAATGAGGGAGAAAAAAATTCCGGCGCCAAAACGTCCGGCGCCAAAACGGCGGTGCCAAAACGGCGGCGCCAAAACGTCCTGCTTCGCGAATAACATACATTCCATGCCATAAATCATAGTTGGATACTGTTGAAAGATTGTTTCATTTCGATGCTTTATATAAAGACAATGCAATTGCGTGAGAGACTTAGATTGGATTTTAATTACATTTACACAGTATTTTTATTATAGGTTTTAATTACATTTATACATTAATTCTCCTGTGCATGACTGACACCCTGAATTTTTTTTGCTCCACCATGGATGGGGGGGGGCCACGTCCCATGGTGATTTGAAATGGGGGGGGCCATGGCCGGATTGGCCCCCCCCTGGATCCGCCCTTGATGCCCATGCATAATGGGATCGTCAAAAATGTCTTTGCTTTTATACACATAAGCTACATGTACATACAAGGTAGGCCTAGGCTATTCGGTCATTTTAATTATAATTGTAATAACTACGGAGGGATAACGTGGCCACGTATTAATGTAGCCTACGCATGAAAATAACTGCCAGGGAGGGCCTCAAAAAGAATGGTTAAATTTCCACAACCGAAACGTTTAGTATTTTAAGACAACGTTTCCTTGCGTGGCCCGCACGCTCATCAACCGTAATAACTCCCAGCGTAGATGATACAACGTGGTACAATAACTGACTGACAACGCCTAAAAATCTGGGTATCTGGAGACGGGCAGCTTGTCGTAAATCTCAAGCGACTTGACATGAGAGCAAGATCATCTAGTACGATATAATTATCAGTTGGAGTTTTGAGAGAGAGAGAAAAACAAACAAGTCGTGAGTGCAAGCGAGTGGAAATTGCCAAATCTATTTGACTACAGGTGCACCGGTGCAGGCAGGCAGGCAGGCATGCACATGTTCGGTTGAAATCCTGTTGAGAGATCACCTTGCTTCAAAGACCTGCATTTACTTAATGAAAATTTATATTATATTGCTGTGTGAACACCGTGCTTCTCTGAGACGCGACGTGTGTGAACCTTGAGACCGGTTCACCGTTGGTCTAAAGAGAGGGCGTGAGAATCCCGTGAGATTAGGTTTCAGCCATCGCCAGTCCCGCTTTTGTTGCGCGCAGGGTGAGACAACAAAACGATCGGCTATTGAAATTCGCTGCACGACTTGCAGCTGCACGAACGGATGTGCCTCTACGTTTCGCTGTACGACACGGTGGACGCGCTTGGTCTGTGAACCAACGGTTGCAGGTTCGAGCTTGCTGATAGTCTTCTGTGTTATATTAGCCGCCCTACGGTCCTGGTTATCTGCACATAATTATAATTATTACTTGCATCCAGCGTCAATAAGACTTAGTGGACTTCGGTGTCAATGTATAACTGGTGCAGGAATTTGGAAGTCTTCATATTGCCGAATCGATCACAAGGAGACAGCGTCAAACATGCGCAGCGATTCTGTACTTGCTGCGTTGAGAGACAGAGAGCCAGCGTAGTGTGCTATGCCTGTAAACTAAAACGGAAGCAAAACTTAGGGTTTCGATTTGTGTATCAATTTGTAACCTGTATCGTCGATTGTTTCACACTTCTGCGTAGGGTCTACTATAGTGTAAGACCTGTTCATTCGTACAATACCTGTACGTTTAGAGTAAGCCAGGGCTGAAAGTGGTTTTAGAAAATTGTCTGGTTTCTTTGGAGCCAAAGCTAGGCTTATATGGTGCTAGATGAGATATCAGTGTTCATTCAGGTGCTTATTCAAAACTGAATGCCGGGTCTCAGACCCACCCGGAAAGACCCAGTTCACTTTCAGCCCTGGAGTATAGGCATAATTACTATTATGGCTAAGATGACTGTTAATTGATTGATATTCGTTGTTTTCATGTGTAGGCTAATCAGAAAAGTCAACCCGGACCCAGTGAAGACAGCCCCTCACCACAGTACATACTCATACGATAAAGACAGCTAAAGAACGTTATCCTAGCATAAATTTAATATCAACAGAAGCGAACACAGAGTCCCAACGTCAAATTCACCCCCATAAGGTCGCCCTTATAATGGAAGATGGTAGAGACCAGATGTTAAAATCAACAACCTGGCTGGTTGAAGTGTTTATATTATCCATCTTAGACTGGTCCCTCCGGATAAAGCCTCTGTAACACAAGAGGACAAGGTAAAAGCATTCTTCCCCTGTGGCTTTCAACACTTGACACTTAGACTTTTCAGCTCCGGAACACAGGGAATAAATAAACAAATTCCAGAATTCGCTACACTCGGTAGCATATTCAATTTCAGCTTTTGTCGGCACATCTGACGCTTGTTAGTTCGTTGAGGCTTTGCGGCATCGCCTAGGGTGAAATTCGCCCCACATACGGTGTCTTGTTACCAAGTCTCCAACGAAGATTCTCCAACTATTTTGAATGCATCATAAATACTATAATAATAATTATACGAGGGCTAAACATGCACAGTATTATTAACTTCAGACGTTGATTAATTGAAGATGTGCAAGGACATGATTTGTGTGCATACTGCTGGGATTGAAAAAATATGGAGTTGGTCTACTAATGCCAATGCATGTAGTTTGTGTACATGTCTATTTGTATGTGATCCGATGGAAGTGTGTGTTTTGTGTGTGTGTTTTCATGCGTGTGTGTATGTGTGAGTGTGTGTAAGTGTCTGTATGCGTGTGTGAGGATTAAATATATCCCAGTTTCAGTAAAATTCCGCTGGCATAGGCCTAAATGACTCCATCTGATACAATTGATTAGTAACTGTTAGTAACAGATGATGAAAATAATGATATTATGAACAACAATAGGTTGAGTTAAATTGCCTCTCTACTGGCATGAGATGCATCTGCATAATATGCTCAATAATTGTTAGCGTAAACTTGGTAGACATATCTGACGTTCGGTATAAATTGATCCTGCATGGCTGGCCTGAGACTATACAGGGTCTCTGAGCTCTCACAATTAACGCCCGGGTCTTGATAATTAGGAGACTTACACATAAACATGTAGAGTGTAGAGTGCGGAGCCACTTTCTAGTGCTATATGACGTTGTACCCATTGCTAATTGTTGTTATTATTATTTTTGTTGTTGTTATAATAATAATAGTAATTGTTATTATTATTCTGCTTATTATTATTCTGCTTATTATTATTCTGCTTATTATTATTATTAATATTATTATTATTATTATTATTATTATTTTCATTATTATTTTCATTATTTGCCCTGAGGTACTTTCTTCTCCCAGGGACTTAGATATTACTATTATTCCTGGAATAAATATCTGGTGGGTCAGGGTGTGAGGCAAAAGTAGGCTACCGCAAAATTTGGAAGGGAAAATGTTTTGTGAGGTGGGATAAAGAGAATGATGAAGATCAAAGTAACCTTGGATAAAGAATTTTGCATTAGGCTATAGCTCACTAAATGAAAATGCAATGGATTTCATACACTTGTCACTTAGAACGGTGAAAATATAGGCAGGCAAAAGGTAGGCAATGTATACAGTGTAGTATGCTTAGGGCCATGTAGTATGAACATAATACTAAACAGTGACACATCTCGATATGAACCATGCAAGTGATTAATGAAAGAAATTGAAATATTATTTCAATTAACGACATAGGCTACATAGTAGTACATATGGCATATAATTTTATGCCACAGAAAGCAAAGTGGAAAAGGTAACGCAGTGTAAACTGGATGATCTATTTGGTGCGTCTAAAGAAACATGGACTTCAAGGTCATGCCTTAGCATAGTGAGTTGCATCGAGTTGTTACCTTGTGAAACTGCTTCCTCCATGGAAAAACTCGGCAGTCCGACTGGCAGATGAAAGTCGTCTTGTCCTTTCGCTCCTGTCCCAGGAACAGATAATCCTTGTTCAGTCTGTAGGACTCGAGAGCGTGAAGACCATCGCATTGACCGACCTTTTTGATCGACCGTAGCGAGGACAAAACCGTCAACGATTGGTTGATACTGAGTTGAACGGAGGAAGAGACCTTGAAGATTTCTCTGACCAGAAGACTTAGATTTAACTGACCATTCGCTATCGTCTGCACCTTCTGAAGGGTAGCACGAATAACTGCAAGAAAAGCAATTCACCTAAGCTGTCTTAGTCTTAAGAGGAAATTGTTGCCTTTCAAGATGCATACTTCTTCATCTCTGGAAATTAATTACTGGATCAATACAATACACAATTGGCAAAGAAAGAATATCAAAAGTCATTCTTCATGTGTCTCACAGATTTAAATAAGGCTTTCGACTCTGTCTCGCATGAAAGACTTTGGATGAACAATCATTGAAGATATTGGAAATGGAACATACAGGACACATAGTAAATATGCTGCTAAATCTTTAAGTTTCCCATCAATTGTCAAAATCTAAACTTAAGAATAAAACCCTTGAATGACGGCCTATAAACTGTGACGATTTGGGCGTAATAATATAAAGTGAACTTGCTTTCAAACGCTACTTGAGTCAACAATAAACAGAAGCAATTGAAGGCATCGTTTCTTGTGGCTGCATCAAATACATGTAAAGCGGAAAGCGTAACATTAATGCTCACTGACTTTTTAAACCGCGTGTTATAATAATACATAGATTAGGTTAATTTTTATCAGCACATGCCTGCACGAAATAGGCCTACTTTCAAACAGTTTATTTTTTGCCGCACATGGAAACAAAAGTTTTCGGAAAACATTGTGTGGCTCAATCACTGAGTTAAGCTTGGCTAAACCATTTGACACAATTAATAGAGTCACGTAGGAAAATGTTAGGCCTGTGATAGTCATGTTTTAGATGTCTTAGAATAATCATGAACTCCAATTTGAGGAGAAGCTGACAACAGCAACAGCAGAGCCACTCTAACGTTCTCAAAAACTTTGTCTAGAAACTGGTCAATCATTCAGATTAAAGAATCGCACCATATATTGGCAATCCAGGAAGTTTACAAATTGGTAGATTTCATCTTATGCTCTTACTGACCAAAGTGGAAAGATTTTCCATTTTGACTTTTCCTGCTGACTAGCTTGGAAAGACTTGGACAATCTACAAAGTGAAAAACGAACAATGACTGACTTGAAGTAAGTATATCGACTATATCATGTATCCGCAATGAATTTGTGAATAAAGCGGTTTTATGAATACATTAACCCACACTATTGCTCAGATAAGTAGTTGAATGGTTGAACGGATGAAGAGGCCTTGAAGATCTCTTGAAGATCCGGGGGGCGGTGGTGCACTGGATAAGACACTGACATGTAGATCAGCAAAGCTGAGTCCGATTCCCGTAGGCTAGACGTGCTTTTTAGGCTGCTATTAGCGCCGTTGCATTGCATGCTGTCTGTTCTGTTAGTAGCTAAGACTGGTATTAACTAAGAATGATTCATAACATGTAACCATGCAACGCAGGGGTTTCATAAACATAACATAATTACTATTATTGAGGTGCGGACTGAACATTGCAAACACATCAACGCAATGGAAGTAATTTTCCTTACATCCATCACCGCGAGAATTGTCGGAGTCAGGAACTTGCAATGGGAATGATTGATGATAACACTGAATATAAAGGGGTTCTTGGTTGATGACTATGATGGTAATTCATGTTAAATTTCTGCATCAATGTTATTTATGTTAAATGCCTGTATAGGTTAATTTTAAATACCTGAAAAAGTATGTCAAAAATCTGCATAGAACTAGATTCATGTCGAATGTGTGAAAAATTTGTGTTAGGCGTCTGGGTAAAATAATTCTTGTCAAAATATGTCTGCATAAATTATCATGGCTATAATTTTATAGGATGTCTCTACAGATTACATTCGATATTATAGACATGGGTGTCATCACCTGACCTCTAGGGATTGTTTTCGTGTCGTTTCCTTTGGCATGTGGCTCATTTGTGGTATTCGTTTTTCTCTTCAGAATAGTCCGTCCTGCAGAAATCGTAAATTGTAGGACTAGTTTAAATCGCCCTAGTCATCAACGTTATCATTTTCACTTACAACGTTTTCGTCGTCGTTGTTACAATTATTATGGTCTCAGATCACCAGCGACATTAATATGAATATCACTCTCCTCTATTGCATCTGTCATCATCGTCATCATCATCATCATCGTCGCCATCGCCGTCGCCATCACCACCACCACCATCACCACCACCACCACCACCACCACCACCACCACCACCACCACCACCATCATCATCATCATCATCATCATCATCATCATCATCATCATCATCATCATCATCATCATCATCATCAGTTTTATTAGCGTCGGCGTGATCAATCTAATCTCCTTGTTCTTAACTATAAGCAAAAACGCTGGCCTACATGTAGGCCTACTCTATGGTAAAAACTGTATTTCAAAGACATGCATGGTTACCTCGTGCTGGTGGACTGTTGTTGATAGCCTCGGGTGAAATACAGACTCCCGTCTCATAGGGAGGCAGGCCACCACAGTCGAGTTCCTTTGGCCAGGTGAGGTTGTATCCATCAAGGACTGGTTCACATCCACGCTTTGCCCTTAGACAGACGTCCTGGCAGGGTGGGATGACATCCTGGCTGAAGTTGATCGGACAGACGGGGGTGAAGACAGCACAGAGGAAGAAGAGAAGGACCGAGCTGCAGTTGGTCGACACGAGGGCCTGGTACTGCTCAAAGACGAGCAGGGCGTTCATCTGGTTCGAGTGGTCAAGCAGGTTCGGGATCTGCGTGATGTTGTAGGGCATAGACCGGCACATCGGGATTCGGATTGCCTCGCACGTCGTCCCTGAGACGGACCTCGACAGAGATCCAATGACCTCGAGAAAGAGGAAGGTCAGAGCGAAGACGACGAAGGAACCTGGGCGAACCACTAGAGCCATTCCCAAAATATGTCCACTCATATGCTACAAATAAACAAAGTATATCCATTCATGAATTGCAACAAAAACAATCAATCATTTTTGGACAATAACTTTCTACGCGTATGCTGTAGTGCCCTGAATTGTAAAAATTACGAATATCGAAAATCGTACGTTCAAATATTCTGATCCCCAAATCCAATTCTATAACTATAGGAATGGATATTTTGAATCAATATCATAAAATAGTGTTTTTAACTTATAGTTTCTACGTATTACACAATTAGATAGTTTAGAACGAAAAACGAGATGGCTAGTCATTTATGAAAGTTAACCGGAGGCTGGCATGACTATGAAGTGGTGACTCCACTTTTCTTTGCCTTGGCTTATCTTCGCACCAGTACTCTGCGATTATGCACTCCTTATGGCAGAGATGGGTAAGGAGCGTAGTCTAAAATGAAGCAGAAAATGTAATTTCCGATTCAATTTCTTTTTCGTTTCAAATTTTAATTGCGTGTGGGCCTAGAATATATCTTATTATTGCTATCCAGTTATTAGCAAATTCAATTAGCTTCACTCCATGCAATTAATCAAAGTATCTCGCTGCGATGTTAAGAAGGCTTAACGCTGATAGCTGGCCTAAACGAAGTAGCCTATGCGATAATAAATAGCATTAAGAACAGGACATTTGCCAATTAACAATTTAGTACTACAGTACTCTCGCCCCCAGAGCCATATATATATAATACACATACAATTATATCTACATGTAGGGCCTACAATTGTACATTGTTATGGCTCTTTGTCTGGTGGTCCAATTCCTAGCGTTTCATAATTATGACGCCAAGTCGCGACAGCATATCTCATGCCACATGCCAACCCTGCGTCAGACACTGCTTCAGAATAAACAAACATTCCCTAACCGTCATTCGCATTCACTAATCAGACCGAAGTGGGTCAGACCATGGAGGGTGAGAATTGCCGGAAGGGGCTGGGGTTTCAACCGGCAGTCTTTCTTATAGGGCCCCATTGTAAATTCTTCTTATCGCAGTGCATGCTACGTGCATCATTATTATAGTCTGCCCCAGTTATTTTTCAACATTATTCCCAAACAGGTTCAGCCGATGACAATCCACTTGTGGAAGTCTGTTCCGCATCTAGCCGGATGTGCATCTGAAGAATTTCACTTCACCGATAATCGAGTTGCATGTTGAAAAACTTGAGCTGGCGTTTTCGAGTATCAACCAAGGTGCGAGTATTGTGTGAAAAATGTGAAACAAAATAACTTGACTCAAATGGAGGCATTGGTATCATACTCCATCGAAGCGTTCTCGACCCCAACGTAAACAGCCCCACCAATCGTTCTTCCTCCTCTCTTTGATCTCCATGGCAACTGCACTTTGGACAACTCCTCTGATGTTCTGACGCAGAGCTCGTGAATAAGCTGACGCCCTGAGCTTAGCTTTAACGTAGCGCTTTAGAAGAAATGGCCTTATGCAGCGGGGGAGACTTGGTCCAGACTTTGGGGGATGGACGAGCGCCCGAAGGTCGATCGCCGAGGCGGGAAGCGCCGAGCAGGGGAGGGATTTTGGGCAGGGATATGCCCCTCCCGAAATGTCGAAAAATTTTGAATTTCCACATTGCAATGGAAGCATTTTAGGCCATCATTTTAACGAAATTACTCATCGTTTCAGTGCTAATAGTCCTGGTCTTAGACTTCAAAGTGTCACCCCATGTTGAAAATTGTTAATCTCCATACTGCAATGGTAGCAATGGTAGCACCTCAAAAAAATTTCTCAATATTTCATTGCTGAAAGACTTCAATAAATGTCTCCTCCACATTTTAATTTTTTTTTATTTCTATAATGTAATTGTAGAAATTTAAGATGTCATCTTAATAAAAAAAATAGCTCAGTTCTAATTGCTGATAGTAAAATTAGTCATGGTTTAAGACTCCACAGTGTCGCATCCCAAGAGTTAAAAAATGGATGTCCACGCTGTAACTGTAGCTTTTTAAACTGTCATCTTCACAAAATTATTCACGATTTCAGTACTCAGAAACATGGTTTAAAACTTCCAATAAATGTAATCTACCATTGTTTAAAATATTTTCAATTTTCAAACTGTAATGGTAACATTTTAAGTTGTCATCTCAACAAAATTGCTCATTATGGATAAATAGTGGATAACACTGCAGACATTTAAATATTGGGGGGATATAAGCATCTTCGTTCCCGCCACAAACTTTGGAGGGGATCGTCCCTCTGTACCCCCAAGTCTCCGTCCATAACCTTATGGAGTTTACGAAAACGATTTCGTTTAGGCTGCGATTTCACCTACTATGGCCAAAAATGCAAACAATTCCATTGCTACCCGGAAGGCTAAAATTAACCTTGCTCATTTTTCAACGATTTTTTATCGGCTGAATTTATGTTTGCGATGAGCAATGGCGATAGTTGATGTGATTGACGATAGTTTGTTTGTTTGTTTGTTTGTATGCGCACTTGTTATAGCGCCCCTTCAAGCTCTCTACTCAGAGGCGCTCCCGACTGCAGAGCGGACACTGCATCGGAGTTTCACGCCGAAGTGCTGAGCAATTGCAAGTGAAGGACTTGCCCAAGGTCCTTACGCGGCGACGTGAGGTGGATTCGAACCTCGAACCTTACGGCTTCAAGGCGACGACGCCACCACTACACCACCGCGCCCCACCACATAGTTGATGTGATTGACGATAGTTGATGTGAATGACGATACGGAAGTTGATGTGATTGTGGTCATATTTATTATATTATTAAATAGGAAATTTAGAAACAATGGTCACTATAGTTGGAATGCCGCATTTCCATTAGTTTGCAAACTAAGAGCTTCTCACCTGTCTTTAGATCTACACGAACTTCTGTTGACCATCCAGCAACTGTGTTTTTACCTCTCTGTGACAGTCCTTAGCATAACGTTTGCAAATTCCATCTGATTTTCTTAAACTGGTCTCTCTAACACTTAAAATAATGTTTGTAATCAGTAGGATAGAACGTTCCAACGAATGATTTCCTTGAAAGTCGTCGCTGTGGTCTGAATGCGTTCAGCTAAAATAGTTCTTGTATTCAGAAGAATGGTTTGAATCCTAGCTTCAAAAGCTAAAGCATTTCGATCATTTAGGCTAGTCTTAGAGCATAACTTACAGTTCACAATCGAACGGTAGGCCTGCCAGTCAAGTGCAACGCTAACGTTTATAGGCCTATATTGAGCAGACTTGAAATAGCCTTGTTAAAACGCGGAGATTATTTTATTCACAGGGCCGGCCTTAGCTATAGGCAAAGTAGGCAGTTGCCTAGGGCGCCACAGTCTTGGGGGGGGGGGGGTCGCCGCGGCACCGGCGAATTTATTTGTTTACACTACATTCTTTTAAACTCAAAACTTTCGCTAATGGAAAGAATTTAAACTAATCATGGATTCTTTGCACCTGTTCAGGCTGGCCTAATTCAATTTCAAGGACTGCATAAATTTTAAATCGACAAATAAAATTCGATTTTTAACGACATTCCGTACTCTTTGCTTTAAGAGACAGGTTAAAATACGCGACGCTCAATTTCGAGAGTGAAGATGTTGAAAGAAATGAAATGTATGAAATGGGAGTGGGCCTTGCTGAATATGAAGATGAGATAGGCTACAACATTACAGCCTGCCCTTTACTCAGATTGAAATAAAATAGTCTAGTAGGGACGACGATGAAGAAAGGGGAGTAGCTGAGGCAGGGCCGACCTATAAGGCAGCGGTTCTCAACCGGGGGTCCGCGGACCCCTGGGGGTCCGCGGCCATCTGTCTGGGGGTCCGCGAGCAAGTCCTGAAAATTATATATTTCTTAGTTAAAAACATAGAAACAGATAAATATTGGTCATTTTTTCAATATTTCTCCTTTTCAATGGCGACATGAAACCACCGGTAATAATACGCTGGTTAATGACAAATTTATTTGTTTTAGATGGGTCAGTTTTTAACTGACTCTCGATTTCGGGATGCTTTTGAGAGAGTTTCTTAGAAACACAGCCTGCAATTCATTTGAATAAGCAACTCTTGAGTTTCAACTTTGGCTTACCAGGCTGGCATTTTTAGATAAACTGAATTCCTCTGCACAAGAGATGCAGACAAATATAATCACCCTTAATGATAAAGTGTCTGGTTTTACAAAGAACCTTGATATCTGGTGCAAAACGGATAGGCCTAGTGGTAGATAACTTTGACACATTTGATCAATTGCACGAATTCACATAAAAATAAGGAAATGCTCGTTTCAATTAAATAAAATTTGTTAATTTGATTTTCGGTCAATCATAGATGGATCAGTTCAACTTCTAATTTGGTAATTTGAACGTTCACAGTTTTTCGTTGACTTCCAGTCAGTTTCTTGCAAACTTTGATTCATGGAATTTAACAACATCGGAATTGAACCAAATCATTGAAGTGACTATTTAAAATGGCATTAGGCCTACATTGAAGATGTACGCTGCATCCATCCAAGAGTATAGCATACATTTAGGCCTACTATTATATAGGATTATAGAGTCGCACAGTCACTATAAAGCGCCAAATTTCGGTGGGGGTCCGTGACCGGGATCAAAAATTAAAAAGGGGTCCGTGAGTGTGAAAAGGTTGAGAACCGCTGCTATAAGGCATAGGCAAAGCAGGCAGTTGCATGGGGCGCCAAGTTCTATAGGGCGCCATTTTCATCAAAGAGGGCGCCATTTCCACAGGAGTGCATTTTAATATTTTTTAACTTATACCATTCTCCACAAAATTTTTTTTCCAACCTTCAGTGTACTAATAAATAAATTATAATGAATTACTCAGTTGAGCGTAGGCCTACAAGGCCGTAGATAGGGGATGTTTTGGGTGTTTGAACACCCCCCCCCCCAATCAAATAATGTAAAAATGAAATAATTATGCATTTGCTAGCACATGGCAGTGTGCATGTAATGTAATTTTGAGCAGAAAATAGTCGAAAATCGCGGAAAATAGCGGTTTTTGGACGTCAGAAAATTCGACGACTAACAAAAGTCGTCAGAAAATTTCGCTCAAAAAAGTCTCCCGCAGCGTGTACGCACCTCAAAATTCACGGTCAAGAAAACATCCCCCGAAATAAAATCATGGCTATGGCCTTGTATAATGTATATATAAGCGTATAACGGCTCTGCCTAATTCATCTTTAGTTTCTAACGTGGGCAGACCAATTGAGTGGAAGCTAAGGGCGCCAAATGCAGGCCTATGCCTGGGGCGCCAAATGTATGCCTTGCCTAGGGCGCCACTTGGGCTAAGGCCGGCCCTGTTTATTCATCACAAAGAAGTGTAGGCCTATCCATTTTTCGCCAAAGAATAAAGCTCTCTAACACCTAGCAAGTTGCTAGGTGTTAGAGAGCTTTATTCGTTGGCGAAAAATGGATAGGAAAGCTGCCTTTCACGCTTCCTGCTGCCATAACTTTCAACCGTAGGCTACCCTTCGCTATGTGACGAAGTTCAGATCTAAAAAGATAGCACTAGTAATAACTGAACACAGCAGAAGCTGACTTCGAAGGTGGTGGTCCTGTTCGCAAATTGAAACTATCGGATGTCTGCAAAGACTTGGGCTAAATTATTACTCATCGAAAAATACTTTCGACTTAAATAATTTAAGTTGTTAGCCTCAGCCGACTGAAGATTGCTACATTTGGCATCAGGTTCCGTTTTTAAAGCAGACTTGTAGACCCACACGACTCCAAGCTATAAGATAAACTGAATAACAGCTGTTTAAAAAGTTTACTTGCCTGCAGCATGCATCGACCAGCGCACAGCTGATGATGTAAACTAACGAGAGACGATGATAAATCCATTGATAAGCGGGCTTTATGGAATGCCATAGGGGACATCCGCTTCAATATGATACTGTAATCGAATAAGCTTAGTTGCTCAATTCTTCAAGCCAGGTCACAGCTCAATAATCGCATCGCATCTATAGATTCATAAAGCGCGTGTCTGATATCGCTTCTCAAATTGGCAGAACAAATCAGAGGCACTTTTCGTTGCGCTAACTTTCTGATGCATAATGATAGTGATGATGCGGACTATGATTTATTTATAGGAAGCACTTACATGTATATATATAGCGACCTTCAAGACCAACTACTCAGAAGCGATCCCGACCCAACCTCGGCTAAATAGGACGGTCTTAAAGCTAGATAAGAACATGGTGGAGTGATCCCTGGGCACTACAGGCGATGCGCCGCAGGAAGCCCATTCCAGGTGGCAGTCCAGCGATTAAATTAAGAAGCACAGCGTTACCTTGCAACATGTGGAGGTCCGTGATTATGATGATGGTAATGATGATGATAATGATGATGCTGATCCTCATGATGATGATGATGATTACGAAAGTCTGAGAATCTATTCCTTGAAGAGGTGCTAAATAATTTATAAACATGAATGAATAATAAAATATGAATTAATGTAGCGTGAGCTAAACAAATATGCCAAAGGTAAATTCTCAGCCTCTCCACTGAAATCACCACTCACCCATCATCGTCATGAACATCGTCATCGCCGCCGCCGCCGCCGCCACCACCACCACCACCACCACCACCACCACCACTACCACCACCACGATCACCACCATCATCATGAATCATAAATCTCTCTCAAGCCCAACGTTCAAACCGTTCATCAGACGTTCCACTCCAAACTAATAGACCGGTGCGCTTAGACCTATTCATTAAAAATAATAGCCTTTCTTAGAAGAACTTTGGAAACATTACTTATTCGGCAAATCGTTCACTGCTGGTCAGAGCAAAAATTGTCCACAAGGCTCCAGCCCATTTAATTATAGAAACAGTGGCGTAGACAAGGGGTTTTTCGGGGGTTAAGCCTCCCATTGGCCTAGGAAAAAAAATTACATTTTTTACGAACTTAAATAAGAAAAAGCAAAGCAATGGCTTGTAGTAACAGTTGTTTTTCTTACTTTATTCCCTTTGCTTCTTTATTCCATTTTTATTTAGGCTACTGTACTACTGTTGGGTTGGTCAGAAAGGGCATCCGGCCAGGCCATAAAACCCCCAACCACCCATCATAAATTCCTGGCTACGCCACTGTTTAGAAACATGCGAGAGGAAAAAGTTGACCGAATGCGAATCCGGAAGCGTACAAGAGGCCAAGTTGATATATTAAGCACAACCGCTTTTTCTGCATTTCGTCCGAGCATTGATCGCTCTGTTTCTCCTACGATTTCTACCGATGTTCTCTTTCGTTTTCTGACGCAATAAAATAAATAAATAAATAGAAGCCATTTCGAGACTATGGAAAGACGAAGTTGCTGGCACTTGATATATTACTCACAAGCGTCTCTAGAGATTAGGCTCAAATTTGGCTCAACGCTCGTGAATAGGCTGGTGCCCTGCGCTAAGCTTTCAATTCGATTTCTGTGAAAGATTATGTGTAAGATTTCGATTGGATTTCTGTATAAGAATTTCTTTCTATTACAAATCTACAGCCTGAGTGTACATCTCCGAAACGATTACGATAATGAATACACATTGTCGAACTTCGACATTGCGCGTTCGAGCCTTAGTGCCAACCATGGAGTGCCAGTCCCTGCCCGGTTGAAGGAGGAGGGTGACGATAACGATATTTGTTATAGCGCAGTGCTGCTGAAGGTCCCATTAATAATGTTATGTCCCATGAGGTGTTTCGTAGCTCCGTGTAATTCTCCCTCCAACGCCCCCGCGGTCTCGGCCAGCCAGTGACAGGTTTTCTGCCAACAGATTCTGCAACCAACAACACATCACACCCCACGCGTATAGCAGCTGTCGGATCCACGGCCCCACCGCAGCCCCTTCACCCGCCCTGGCATGCAGGCCGTAAGCCTGTCGTCTACCGATGATCTCTGCATGCCCAAGACGTCCTGCCTCTCTCCGCCGAGTGGTGAGAGATGGGCGGCTCAGACACTCTCGCATTTCACGCATCAAGCGTGGAATTGGATTACGCGACGAAGCTGAGTGGGTTTCAGACGAGGCAGGGCTAGTCACTAGGCAGGTCCTACGGAGGCATCCAACAGTAATGTAATGTAAATCTTCGAGAATTTCTCAGCCCCCACAAAAGCCTCGTCAGGGAGACCAGCTTATTCACCGGCGCAATATCAAATCAAGTCCGCAGCATACAGAGCTGCCTTTTTCGTCCCGGTGCCAGGTCAGAATCCGGGAGGTCAAGCCGATGAGACATCGTGGTGCTACGGTTGTTGTCGGTGATGATGGTAGTTGGGTGAAACCTGATTAGAATCTAAACTATTTTGACGGAGTGCCGAGTTTTATCAGAGGCAGTAGGCACACACTTGTACGCTTCGCAATAATAACAACACGGAGCTAAGTTCATATCGTGTGTGTTTTTTGTTACTCACAAATTAATGATTGTTCAGAACAAACACTTCCTGACAATAGGTCTAATGATTATAAATTAATAAAACATTACTGCGGAATATTACATTTTATAATGTATTTTCGTAATTGGTGTATTTGTATGTTAGAAGATCTACCCAAACAGGGCCGGCCTTAGCCCAAGTGGCGCCCTAGGCAAGGCATACATTTGGCGCCCCAGGCATAGGCCTGCATTTGACGCCCATATAATTAGTTTCTCACTCAATTGTTCAGCCCACGTTAGAATCTAAAGATGAATTAGGCAGAACCGGTATACCCTTACAGGGCCGTAGCCAGGATTTTATTTCGGAGGATGTTTTCTTGACCGTGAATTTTGAGGTGCGTACACGCTGCGGGCGACTTTTTTGGGCGAAGTTTCCTGACAACTTTTGTTAGTCCTCGAATTTTCTGACGTCCAAAAAATACTATTTTCCGCGATTTTTTGACTATTTTCTGCTCAAAATTACATTACACACTGTCATGTGCTAACAAATGCATAATTATTTAATTTTTGCATTATTTCATTTGGGGGGGGGGGGTTGTTCAAACACCCAAGACATCCCCCTAGCTACGGCCTGTAGGCCTACGCTCAACTGAGTAATTCATTATAATGTCTTTATTAGTACACTGAAGGCTGGATAATATTCAATTTTGTGGAGAATGGTATAAGTTAAAAAATATTAAAATACACTCTTGTGGAAAAGGCGCCCTCTTTGATGGAAATGGCGCCCTCTAGAACTTGGCGCCCCATGCAGCTGCCTGCTTTTCCTATGCCTTAGGTCGGCCCAGCCTCAGCTATACTGCCCTTTCTTCATCGTCGTCCCTACTAGACTATTTTATTTCAATCTGAATATAGGGCAGGCTGTAATGTTGTAATCTCATCTTCATACTCATCAAGGCCCACTCCCATTTCATACATTTCATTTATTGCAATATATTCACTATCGAAATTGAGCGTCGCGTATTTTAACCTGTCTCCTAAAGCAAAGAGTACGGAATGTCGTTAAAAATCGAATTTTATTTATTGAGTTAAAATTTATGCAGTCTTTGAAATTGAGAAATTGTTCAGCCTGAACAGGTGCAAAGAATCTATAATTATCTAAAATTCTTTTCATTAGCGAAAGTTTTGAGCTTAGAATAATATAGTGTAAAAAATATATTCGCCGATGCCGCGGCGCCCCCCGAAGGCTACGGCGCCCTAGGCAACTGCCTACTTTGCCTATAGGTAAGGCCGGCCCTGTACCCAAAACAACTTAAATGTGAATGATTGTAGCCTATGTGTATGATTGTATGTGTATGATTGTATGTGGGCCTATAGGTTGCAAGTCAAGCGATCCAGCCTCACCTTGCTATGATTTTCGTCGACAAATGAACGAATTCGCGGAGAAGGAACTGACATATATGTTGAAGGACGAAACATATTCAAAAGTTGAGAAGATCATTGAAAGGCCTCGCATAAAAAACGACGAAATACATCAGTTTTGGCGAGTTGCTTTCCCCATACATAATACAACGAATAAAAATGTGGAATGGCTACGTACTAACAACTGAAAATATAGCGGATTTTGTGATCCGGGAACGGAAGAAATATACACCTGACTCTCAGAGTTCCTGCTCCAGTACCAAAACACTTCAGAATATGAAAATAAGTAAAACTTCAGGTTTTCCAATTTCCAGATTAGATTGCCTGACATATCTAATCAACATCGCTGACTGCATCGTGGCACACGATATACTTAGGATAATGTCAAAATTTCCGATGGCCATTCCACTTATAATCCAAGACATACGTGAGGATGACAAGTATATTGCAACGGTCCCAATCATACAGAACACCGTCATAAAGTGGGAGTCCACTTCTGGTCAAATCGTTGAAAACCATCTGTTCACGAGTCCATTTCGAATGGTTGCAGCGATACGACTTGGTACAAACAAAATTGGGAAAAGTACGATACTTAACCAGTTGTTTAGCAAGGAATTTATGTTTTCTTCAAACGGTGAAGCTGGTAGCAGATATGGTCGACCTTGTACCTTGGACGGTGCGGTCGAGATAGTTTGGCTGACACAGGCGACGTGTAGTAGTTCTACTTGGAAAATGATGTCTGAACATTACATAAAAGGCACAGAGGAAGTTGCTATTTTAGGAAATCTTCACGGAGAAGCCTTGCAGCATCAAGAGACGTTGAAGTATTTGGAGAAGTATGTTTGCTCGTTTCTTGTGTTCGTGATGCCAGGTTGCAGCGATGAAAAGATGAATCAATTGAAACATTGTATTAAGAGCAAAAGCACAGTCCAAGTGTTAGTTGATCCTCAAGAATACACTGATGACGAGAATTATAATATGAATACAATTAGAACCGAATCATTGTCAACTGATTATACCAGGCACACAATGATATGCTTACTGCAGGAAAGTCTAGATTTTAACATGAAAGAGGCATCTGTGGATATTGCAGAAACATGTGAAATGTATGAATCGCTAAGATATGCTGGGCCATTAAAATGTAAGCAATCAGCAGATATTGTAGAAATTGTAAGGAAGCATGGTTGTTTTAATATCAGACAGCTTTTGAGCAATGCAGATATTAAAGAACATACCAAATGGGATTGCCGTTTGAAGCGTCTGATTAAATTAGTCTTGGATATAGTCAGTCTTCCAGCAAAAGATGCCAAAAGGCGTCTTACGCATTTGGAAGCAAGTTTATCTCAAATGTCAACGAGTGAATCAGTAGGAGCTAGAGGAGAAGTAAGCGAAGCCAAGGAAAAGTTGCGACGATTTGTCAAACCTAAAGTAACACTAAACAGTCTAAATTCCAAAGACAGCGAAATCGATTCAGATTTTAAAAAAGTCCAGCAAGAGCTGAAGGTAGCAAGGGACAAAGTTGATAATGTGAACTTAGGTCAGGAACACTTCTTAAGAACTTTAGGTCATATATATGAAAACAGTTTGGGAGTTGATGAATTAGGTGACTTCACAGACGCTCGTGATCTTCCAAATCGTTGTTCAGATCTGATCATTAATGGGCATACGATTGAAATGCTAAATGGTGATTCGAATCAAATAGGACTCATCTGGATCAAAGCCATTTGTGATAGTGTTTGCAAGAGGTTGCCCAACCTAAAAGTTTTCGTCATCAGCATAATCGGTTTGCAGTCTTCTGGAAAATCGACTTTGTTGAATGCTCTGTTTTCGTGCAGATTTGCTGTTTCAGTCGGACGGTGCAGTCGTGGTCTCTTCATGAGAATGATATTTCTAGACAAAAAACTAAGAGGTTCCCATGGTTATGATGCCATCATTTTAATTGATACTGAAGGTTTGTCCTCGCCTGAAAAGATGAATGATCCAACGGCAAGTCACAAAGGCCGACTGATGGCGACTTTTGCGCTGGGAATTAGCCATCTTACGATCGTGAATATTCTTGGCGAAGGAATGACGGAAATGACCGAAATATTGCAGATAGCAATTGTAGCGATGGCTCGTCTAAGAGTAGGGGGAATAAAACCAGACATTCTAATGGTCCAGCATTTGCACGATCGCGATGTGACTAAGATGGATGAAGCAAAAGGTCAGTTTTGCGAGGCCATAAATAAGGCATTTGAACTCATCAGTAAGAGCGATGTTGAAATAGGATCAGCCTCAGCTGAATGTCTGGCTGAGCTGACTGCTCGCATTCATTCCGGGGATTTATTTCAACATTTTGGTCCTTTCAGAGATGGTTCGAGTGCAAATTCTCCGCCATTCAAGAGCTATCATGATGACGTAGTCATCTTGCTGGAAACAATTTTAAACCGAACGGCGATCTCCAAGAACAAAACCTCATTCGAACGCTGGTGTAATCATTTCGAAAGCTATTGGACGTGCGTGCAAGAAGAAAACTTTGCCCTCAATTTTAAAAATGTTAAGCATATTACCGACTTCTTGTATTTTCAGAAGAAGATTGCCAAAGTAAGGGAGCTACTTGGTCGGCCGATTCGACATCATCAAGAAATCTTTTCTAAGCAAATAAGAGAGCAAGTCAGCACTCGTATTGCAGCGAACAGAAAAACACGAGCAAACCTGATCCAACGAGAAAAAACCATTGCGGAGATAGAGCAACAAATGGAACTAATTCCGCAGTCGTGTCCCAGTAACTGTGAATTCTGCAGACAATTTAACGACTGTAATGCCGCCCTTTTAGAGGAACTCGACAACGGTGAGTGGACAGAGAGCACTGTGCTTTCTCTGGAGCGATGCAACAGAGGACTGCATGATATTACAATGAAGATGCTTGGACAAACGTTTGATGGATCCCTAGTTAGACAAGGTTGCTTTTTTTATTTTTCGCTTCGGATATCAACAGAACTGAAAGCAGCAGCACTGAAAAGGCCAAATGGAAAATATTCAAAAGCAGAACGAAAGAAGATATTATTAACGATTTGGGAAGATCTTAAGAAAATCGCAGCCGAAATGGAAACTGGACCGAACCTTAAGAGAAAATTAGATCACACACTGCATCAGGAATACAGTGGAGTTTGGCCAAGTGTCTTAAAGGACTTGCAAACCGAAATTTCAATAGAATTTCTAAATAATTCAGACGCCACTAGTTGTTTTATGCGCAAAATCGGACCATTATGCTGCAAACTCAACGGTGATCAGATGAACAATTTGATTGTCACAATTGACAAACTGGTGAAGGGTGTGTTTAGAAGCAGATGCGCTGATTTCAGTAAGGCTGGGCTGAACTTTGAAGAAGGAATGGTGTGTGATATTAGAACCGCATTTCCTGATACAATTAAGATGTTTGAAAACAGATTTCACACGAAGCTACACGATACCTTTAAAATGAATCTTCAAATCTACGCTTTACAGCATTTCATGAAGAAGATGGTGGAGTTGCAGCGGATTTGGGATCTTCAAAATAAGCCAAGTGAAATTTTGAAACAAAAGCAACAGAATTACATTACAGAGATTGAGACCAGATTGAAGTCTGGCTTCTCGAGCGCAGGCGAAGGGAAAGTTGGGGCAACGAAGCTATACAATGCAATGAAGAGAAAGGCCATACAAGCTGGTTTCGATAAAAAAGTTCAAACGATTAAAGATATGTCGTGGACCACGAACAGCGAAAGAGTGAGATTGTGTTACTTTGAGGAACTAGCTAAAGAGGTTGAGGCAGGACATAAATTTAGAGCTTTGATGTACTTCCAAAATCCGAAATATGAAATTCAGAAATGGTACAAAGAACGAGTTGACGCTTTTGATGCCAAGCTTAAAGTTGTGGATATTTACAGAACTACTCTAAAAGCGGAGCTAAACCGTGTGCTACAGAAAATTTCAAACTCTACTACGGAAGCAGAAACCAACAGAATTGTTGAGGAACTGATTAAGGCCGGAGACGACCGATACTATAGCAAACTTGATCCAAAAGATTATGATCTTGTTGCATTCAAAGACAACATCGAACACACCTTAAAGTCACTTTGTGAATTAGATGACAAGGAAGATAATATTATATTGTTTCCATTGACTTCCGACGATTCGGAGATCATGGGCAGATTAGGATGTACTGAACACTGCTATTGGTGTGGGGCTCTGTGCTGGGGGTCTCGTGATCATCAGATGGAAAAATACATGCTATCAGAAATTGAAGCGCACCATTCATGTCATCAGCCGCCGGGACTTACGGGTTCAAGACACAGACAAACAAAGAAGCTATTTAGTTCAGCATGTCACAACAGCCGCGATGGTTACCGCGTCTGGTTTGGAGAATATCAATGCGACGATGGCATGCTGTGGTCAGAAGCTAAAGAAAACCATTTTAAAGACTGGAAATTTGACGCACATTGCATAAAAAAATTTGACGAATTGATGCGCTGGTTTTTTCAGAAGCTTCATCAAGACATAGCTAAGATCAATGGTTCGCTTCCACCCGATGAAGCCGACGTGAAGAAAAATAAATGCAAGCATTTGGAACTCCACGAAATCCTGAAAGCTGTGCAAAATAAAATTTAGTTGAATAATCGGTGGTGGTGACTACCCCTAGGTTTTTTGCGAGCCAAACCCGTTTCGTCTTGATTAGATTTTGACACTTTAGGCAGCTGTAGGGGATGCATTTACACACATTTTGAGTTAAATATTTTATAATATCTCACACCATTCATGCCCAATATACCCGAAATACCAGAGGGGTTTGGGATACCATCTCTTTTATAATTATTATCCACTATACCTTATCCATAATTTAGTGTGGATAGAAACAAAATATTTTAATTACGCCATACTAGAGCGATAATGTAGGGCTATTTTTGTGCTAATTGCTTTGTATTCGATAAGCGGACGTGTTCAAAACAAAAATGTGCGAAAATAATTTATTTTTCACAACACCAACCGATACAGTCTATGCGTAAACATTTTGCCAGTAGATAAAGGACTTATATTAGCTTAAACGGATATTGATGATGGATTGAGAAATGTTAATAATTATAAATTAATATGACAGTAATCGCATTAGGCTAGTAATCATGAATATTATATAGCATCACCACAATAAAAAAGAATGGTTTCCAAACGCTTGCGGAAAAGGAGCAGAGAAGGACCAAGAAGTTCATTACGGTGACTACAAGCTAACATATCCCAGAAAGATGGACCGACCATGATGATGACTTTGCCCTAGGACAATGCATTTCATGCTAAACGGACCAATTGCAAGTCTGTCTCAACATGGGCGCTCGCACACAGGGACAAGAGGGAGCATTTGCCCCCTGGAAAATCGATTTCCTATTTCCAACTGCTACTTTTGGTTTTAAACAAATTTACCCCAAAAACGCTAGTGTTACTCATTATACACAACGTGAAACTGGGAAATTAACATAATATGGTAAACTCTGTGAAAAATAATCGTGTTTTTAATTATGTGCTTTGCATTTTCAAACTCTTGCTAAAGAAATCGACCGTGACCATTGTGCTTTGCCCCTCCTGCAAAACGTTCTGCGGGCGCCCCTGTGCCTCAAAACACTGCCTGAAGAAACTCTTCACACTAAAAAGTTAACATAAAAAGAAATTTACACCGAGAAACCTCGATGAAAGACACCAATGTTAGTAATTTCCTGCCTTACATTTTTCAAGCTCTTGCCATTAAAACAATAATTAACCATGGCAATCGTGCTTTAATTGTCTCTCCTGCAGGACGTTATGCGGGCGCCTATGCCCACACCGTGTCATTGATCGAGGGAGGTTCATGTTGTTGTGGAAAATCCTTAGAGAAAGGAGATGGAAAGAAGGTGGTAACTTCCGGGTTTAAATCCAACCGCACTCGATTTCTACCTTTTCGCTCCATGTATGAAATTCTGGTGTTATTAGGCAATTTCTCACGAAGTCTCAAACAATCAAGATGCTAAGGAAAAATCGGGTCTTTCGCTCTAACAATTATGAAAGAAAGATGTTTTGTCAACTGTCACCTTGAGCAATAAAAACTGTGGTCATGGTCATAGTTAACACCCAGACAATCCACCAAGCCGATGGTCGAGTGGTGTGGCGCATCTGCCTGACCGGTAGGCTAGTAGAAAACTGGGTGCAGGGTTCAAATCCGATTCCACTTTGGTGACGTTGAAGCCTCCAATTTTATCCAACCCCGACATGACCTCAGTCAGCTCTTCTCTGGCTTCTTTAGCGCTAGACTGCATAGAAGAAGCCAACTTCTCTGGCTTCTTTAGCGCTAGACTGCATAGAAGAAGCCAGTAACCTCTTTCTATTCTTCTCTGTTCGATTCGTTCTCCTTAACTGATTCCGTTTCGACTGATAGACTGGACTGACTCAATCGACTCGACTTGCACGAAAATCTAACCCCAAGTTATTCGCGGACGTAACGTCATAATAGTGGTTTCCTAAATTATTAGCTATGTGTTGCTGTGCATTGTGTTGTAGGCTATTATGACGTTTATAAAGCGCCTCTAAAAGGTGAGCCTTTCAAACGTGCTCCTAGTGCGCAAGGCCATGAGTGAAGAAATTATTCTTTAAGAAAAAATTGCCAGCTAGTTCCATACATAGTTTAGCTCCGATTGTGGCATAGGCACACCTCCTATTGCCGTTATTATTGCTACATTGCTGCCTGGGATAGATGTCTGTGTAGGTGGGTTCCAACTTCCAAGCTCTTGAACGGATCCATACTGACGCAGCGAACCCCGACTCTCGAACTAAGTCTTCTTATAAACTCCGCCAATCTTCAGATCCTCCACCAATTTGCCCATCACACACACACGCGCACACACACACACACACACACTTCACCATCTACTTCACGCTCCCTTATTTATCGCGACTCGGTATATTTCCACTCCGAAGATTCACCCCATTCATCCGCCTCTCAATCTTTCCCAATGCTTTTTACCTCTGCCTCCTTCTCTCCATACAGGGTCTCCTAGCTACCGAGCTTTGATCTCCACTTGGTTTCAATGGACAACTCAGTGATCGTGATCATAAGCTATTGCCAACCGCTTAACTTTCAAGTAGAGCTGTAGGAAAAATCGCAATTATTATTATAGTAATTTAGATTATTTGCCTCAAACCATTTCTGCTGCCGAACATTCTGTTTCCGAAGCAGAAAATGTAGCAGAAACTGAGAGTCGAGAAACCAACAGTTTATGCATTGACATCCCTATGGCTGTCAGTCCGCACAATTTTTAACCCATGGATGAAACCAGGGCTCAAGGTGTGCCGGTGTAAAGGTTTCAAATTACCCCCGCCTAAACATTACCCCCGGTAACTTAAAACCGGTTTCAGATTACCCCCGGAAACTACATTTGCATCAATCATCGCATTTATTGCATTAAAAAAATCAGAAAAATCATCCCGCTTCTTGTTTTGGTCTGAAGAATTTAATCCGTCATCCCACTTTGTGGTATGTTATCATTTTTTTGATCGGAAAAAATAATAGCCTCGAAGTAATTTCTCCATTGTAACTTCAGCGGCGATTAGTATTTTAGTTACAGATGAAAATATTGGTAACAAACCACGAAGTGGGATGACGGATGAAAATCTTCAGAAAAAAACAAGAAGCGGGATGATTTTTCTGATATTTTTAGTTTAATAAATACGATGATTGATGCAAAATACAGTTTGCAGGGGGGTAATGTTTAGGAGGGGGTAATTTGAAACCTTTACACCCGGACGGTCATAGACTGCGTCCAGGCACTTATCTTAAAATCTGAACACCGTCTTGCCACTTATTAGGCGCGCAGAGCAGGGAAAGTTAAGGAGCGTCCAGGCACTTTTTTACACTTGAAGCACTGGATGGAAACCTCATGACTACATGACATTGCAATTTTTCTACTCTTGCTTTTTTTTATTAAGAATTGAACAATTACTATTGTGCATCAGATAACAATAGGTTTGCAGCATCAGACATTATTATTATGAGAATTGTTGAAAATTTTATTGATAAAGTTTCATCGTTTAACGGAATGAAATAGCAGGTGCACCATAAATTTGCAAACGGCATTGAGCTCCGTAAGATCGATTGACCGAATAAGCTCATCAGAATGACTTCTGCAGTTTCAGGGACCGCATCGATCAATGCTCCAGTCGTTGCATTTGTCTCCCTCACACACATACTGGCAAGTCTCGAAAACTAAGGGATCGTCTTTACGAAAGTCCGGGTTGCATGTTCCGTTATCTGTCTCCTGTATACTTTGGTCGGCGCAACCTCTATAAGCATACTTAACAAAGATTTTTTCGTCTGAAACAAAAATACAAACACTGAATAACATAATAGTTTGTGAACCTTTCAAGTATAAGAAAACTTGTCTCCCATGGGCGGAGTTTTTAAGGGGCATGGGGCGGGGGCTAAGCCCTCAAGAGGCCTCATAGTCATGTTTTTTACCGTGTAAATGGTCTATTTTTTCGGGTTTAGCCCCCCAAGCACTTCCAACTGATGATGACTGAAAAAGGTCATCAACTTTTTTTCGACCGGGAAATACATAGTCATTTTCATGAGATTTGAACTTGGCGACTAAAAAAAGGTCATCAACTTCTTTTTCGACCGGGAAATACATAGTCATTTTCATGAGATTTGAACTTGGCGACTAAAAAAAGGTCATAAACTTTTTTCCGACCGAAACGAAAAACATTTTTGGCGCCGCGCTTTCTGGACCAAGTTCTTAGCCCCACCCCCCCCCAAAAAAACCGAAACCAAACTGCGCCCATGTTGTCTCCTGAAGTAAAAAGTCATTTTCACAAGAGGAACTCCCTAAGGTAAACAGATGGAACCAAAATTGTTGGGTTTGTAACCTACCAGAAGTATGCCGTGAAAATGTGCTTTTAGGACGCTTAAAACATAACTGCATGCAAAAACAAATCCTCGGAATATCATGGACTGAGAAAAAAACAAATGAATGAGTTCTGGAGACGGCTGGCGTAGAAAGGAGTCTACTGGAGTCAATTAAAGGAAGGAAGTTGTCATACTTCGGGCACATCATGAGGAAACATGGAGACTGCTTAGAGAAGGAGATTATGCAAGGAACGGTTCTGGGAGCAAGATCAAGGGGAAGACCTAGGAAGAGGTGGTGGGACAACATGTGTGAATAGACGGGATCACCAACAGAAGAATTGTTGAGAGCAACCGAAGACAGGAGAGGATGGAGAAGAACTGTCCAAAGTGCGACCAACCCTCATGTCGAGGAAGGTTGAAACTTTGAGGGCAAGGCAAGGCAAGGCAAGGCATGCAGAATCGTATATGGACTCCGCTCGCAGATATTTCACCAGTGGCCGCCTCGAACAGAGATAAGAAAAGACTATGCTGCCCTAGATAACACAGGGAACATGCCTTACATAAAAGAGCAAGGGACGGATCCCATGGATCACTACAGCCCCAACGCAATAACTGCTTCAGCTGAGTATCGAACCTGTACTCTTCTCGTTACAGGCTGACCACTCAAATCAGTTGCCCATGTGCCACACGAAAATCGTTCCTTCCATCGCACACGCAATCGCAAACTTCACATTTCTATTGCGCCAATTGAAAGCTACGTGAAAGGAGTCCGGTTGTCCTCGGCCGCTGCTGTGGATTCTGATGGGCAGTCAAAGAGTACTCAAAGGAGGACTGAGTCCGATTGCCAGGTCAGAAGTCCCGATCAGGAGAAGGAAAGAGCATATAGTTGGGAAGGCGGGTGTCATTTGTGTCTAGAATTGAAAGGCGGAGGGAACGACTGAGTTAGAGTTGGAATTTATGGACCGAGGGTTGCGAAAGACAGGAATAGGAACAGGATCGGATAGAGTGGGTTGGCTATTATGGTAAACAATTCGCGAAGATAATAACTCTTGACCGTCTGCTCTAATTATCGATCGAACAATAAACTCAAGTTATGTATCTTAAAATAATATTCAAGCTATTGGTTCGTTAGTAAGAACTTCTAACCTTAAGATTAGACACCGTTCGTATCCTTACTTAGATGATAAAGATGTTATGAAGAGAGAGAACCTCGATGATACCTGGTTGATAATAACTTCTCTGCTTACTTATTCCCCGTTGAGTATTGACTTATATTTGTTAGTTAAATGTATGATCCGTATAAGTCAACCAATCGTATCTCAGTCTGCTAGTTGTGACTGGTGAAGAGATGAAGTGAAGTGGAGTTGAAGAGGAGTGGCCTTCCTTAGTTGTAGCCAATGATATATGAACTGAGGTCAGTTAGCCCAAGGAAGATAAGCATTCATTTATATGTCTTACTGTGTGAAAATATAAGCTTACTGATGATGAGAAGAGGACTGATCTCCAACCTGTATCCTTATATATATATATATTATATATAAATATATATATATATATGCGTATTTTGTATATAACTAAGATTCTACAGGTGGCTAAAAACAAATGTACCACCGGGGAAAATGCGATATCTTCGCAGACGATTGAGCGTTTTCTGCGAAAATTTCACAATTTGCAGGGGAATGAATTTCCAACAATTCCTGAAAGTTTCATTTGAAACCTTTCATGTTTGCAAAAGTTGCAGCTGTTTAAACTTAAAATTTCGTTTTTTCAATTATCCGGATTATCATGCTCCAATACATGTGATTTTATTCAGATTAATTTTTTTGCAAATTACCACACTTAAATTGATGATGATGTCACACGACCTCACTATGAGTTCTAAGGAAGCTGTTTATGAAGCAAACTGTTGGTATTTAGTGATATTTTATAGATTAAGGTCTCAATTCGTGAATCCATTACTGAACGTCATGGGCAAAGTTTCTGCGGAAGATACCGGTAAAGTGGGAACTCAGACGTTGCGTGAACAGAGACTGGGACATCGCGTAGCCTATTCATAGCACAATACCCAGTGAAAAGTGGAGCCTGAGCATATTGAAGGCTATTTGTAAACGTCTTTATGTAACGAAGATCAGATGTCGGAAGAGAGGCAGGAAATGGTCGTTTGGTCTGACGGAAAAAGTGCGATTTTCACGAAAATCGCTTGGTAATCGAAAGGGTCAAGTGCAAAGCACATCATGGTTTCGACATGAGATATGCTGGCGAGTGTTACGGTTGCAAGAAAAGACTGCATTTAATCCAATTCAGTTGGTTAGATGTCAGACTCATCGTTGAACTCTCTTACCCAGACTCATTGAAGACCAGATATGCTGTAACATGATCTGGTTTTATTTTCCAGCAGGACGGTGCGCCTGCTTGCTCGCACGGCAAGGTTGTTTATGATGCGCTACCTTATTGTCATCAACTGAAGTAAATGTATTGGCAAAGATGACTAACAAACTCGCCAGACCTTAGCCCTCTTGCTTATCACGTCTGGGGAGCTATGCAGGAACGCTGAAAGACATTTCATCACAAGTTGGAGAACATTTGCAAGCTGAAGGGAGTCTTGCTGCCAATGTGGGATCAGTTGCTGCAGGGCCCCGTCAACAAGGTCATGCTGAGCTTCACAAAAAGAATTCGAGCTAGTGTTATGGCAGGGAGTGGGCACTCCCTTTATACCTTACAATAAACTGCAAAACGAAATTCTGAGAACGTAGTGAAAGGTGATATCATTTGACGTGGAAATCTACAAGTGACGTTCATTTTCCGCGGAAATTTGAAAAAACTAAATTTTAAGTTTAAACAGCTGTAACTTTTGTAAACATTAGAAGTTTCAAATGAAACTTTCTGGGATTGTTGGAAATTCATTCCCCTACAAATTGGGAAATTGTCGCAGAAAAAGTTCAATCGGCTGCGAAGATATCGCATTTTCCCAGGTGGTACTTTTTTTTAGCCACCCTGTACTTCATGATAGAGGCTTGCATGAAGCAGAGGCACGACAGGTTGAACATGGTGGGAGTTAGAGAAGAGGACGGACAGGTCAAAAACAATGCAGATATAAGGACAAGGGTCAAAAGGTAAAGATCTAGTCAACAGATTGAGAGTGGGTCAGAATTTATTTTTATTTTTCCATGAATGATAAGTATGATGAATTATGTTTGGAATGACAAACATTTGGAAAGAGTAGGCCCACAAACGCAGTCGATGCTCAGGCAATTGGCCAGCATAGATGACATGGCATGTTCTTACCAGGCAACAAAATTTTCGCACGAGTTTCCGTCACGATGCAAAATTTTTGCTCCTCAGAACAGATTTTGCTCTTAGCACGTTTTGTATCGCAGCAAGCAGTAGGCTTAGTCGCTTCCATGTCGCAAGAGAAACATTCAAGGGCTATAACAACAGAAGGCATGTTTAGCAGAATGATTCGCCATAATTCATCTAATGAAATGACTATATCAAATCGTAGACATGTGCTATAATAATAATAATAATAACAAAAATAATAATAATAATAATAATAAATGTGTGTTATAATAAAAAAATAATAAAAAAATAATAATAGTAGTAGTAATAATAATAATAATATTATTATTATTAATATAATAATAATAAAAATAATAATAATAATAATAATAATATTAATAATAATAATAATAATAATAATAATAATAATAATAATAATAATAATGGTAATAATAATAATAATAATAATTATTATTATTATTTTCCAGCGGATTTCGGTTGCTCTTCAACGGGGGAACGCCATCTGCCTCTCCGGAACTTTGCCACCGCTCCCTGATCGACCTGAGAAGGAGATTTACAATCCGGCAAAAAGAGCCGTGGAACGACAGAATGAAGCGACCTTCGGCAGATGAGACTGTGTCGGCCGATTAAGATCAAGGATCTGACTTAATACACTGCACTGCCATAATATTAAAATAATTATAATAATAATAATAATAATAATAATAATAATAATAATAATAATAATAATAATAATAATAATAATAATAATAAACAGGTCTATGTAGCCTCTTCAATATTGACATAAATGATGATCAGTGGATCCAGTCATCGTTTCCAGTGAGAAACGGCGGTCTGGGGATTCGCAATGCTGATATGCTGGCAACTTCCGCCTTTTTTAGCATCAGCCGCTGACACGCGAAGCCTCCAAGACCACTGTTACTCGCTGTCTCTGTAATTTCTACAGATCCTTTGGTTGAGGAAGCGTCTAGTTTGTGGATGATGAGTTCGAACGCACTTCCTCTCACCGAGCTGAAATCATACATGCAAAGAGAATGGGGCAAGGCCCTGATCTCGCATATATTTAAAGGACTTTCAGAAAGAGCTACCGATGCTGATTCTAAATCAAGATTGTTAGCAGTACAATCGCCACATTCATGAGACTGGCTCCATGCACTTCCAATTGCAGCAGCTGGATTAAGGATGACCGGAGAAGTGCTTAGAATAGCAGTAAGCATTCGTCTTGGTACTGTGTTGTGTGAAAAACATAGTCGTGTAAATGTGGTACCATAGTGGAACCCTTAGGCCATCATGGATTTTCTTGTCCGAAAGGTACTGGACGACAACAACGGCATGCTATGATAAAAGACGTGATTTGGCGGGCTTTCACGAGAGCTAAAATACCGGCCATCAAAGAACCCAATGGTCTTCCCAGATCCGATGGCCAAAGACCAGACGGAGTTACCATAATACCGTGGTCCAGAGGTCGTTGCCTGGCTTGGGACGTCACCGTGCCGGACACATTTGCAGCCTGATATGAGCATCTAACGTCACAAAACGCGGGTGCTTCCGCGGAAAGAGCAGCTCGCAATAAGGCCTGCAACTATGCCGCTATCTCACAGTCGCATGACTTCGTCCCTGTGGCCATCGAAACCGGAGGAAGCTGGCACCCCGAGTCCCTGGAATTCGCTCAGGAGCTAGGCGGCAGAATTTCTATAGCGACCGGTGACCCGAGAGAGACCAGCCATCTGCTCCAGCGCATTTCGGTCGCGCTCCAAATAGGAAATTCGTTGTCTTTGTTGGGCGCGACAGAACTGATCAGTCAAGTCACAGGGAGGCTTATAGGACCTAATGTTGAAAACGATCATTTTACTTGTCTGTATAATATTTTGTCTGTTGTCGAAGAAATAAATGATAATAACAACAACAACAACAACAACAATAATAATAATAATAGCAACAACAATAATAATAATAATAATAATAACATAAAAAAATAATAATAATAGCAACAACAACAGCAACAGTTCTTTATCTACATCATATTTACCAGTAGGCCTAACTTCAGGCGCCGTGCGGAGCTGGCAACTGTTCGAAATTACTGTAGTTACCAACCATCAATCAATCATTCATTCATTAAATGCATGTCTATCCCGGCCCTCTTCGAGGAGACTTCTGATAGGCGCTCCCAAGGTCCAAGCCAGTGGCGGATTTAGGTTTTATTGCATGGGGGGGCGAGGAGAATTTCAAGAGGGCGCCTGTACTTACATGTACATAGTTAAAAACAGTAAATTAATTTTAATTCGTCCGATTTAGCCGAAAACATCAAACCGAATCAAGAATCTAAAACAGAAACTTTTTCAACTTGTGCACTTGACTACTTTCAAGAGTTAGGCCTACATAAATTTATGTTTAGGCTATATAATTATAACAAATACTTATTAATGTTATTTATTGGACATTGATCCAGGTAAACGTGTATTTTAGCGTCGTAAAATTATTCGCTATTGCATGGGTTTCAGCATGGGTCGAGTGCAAGTCGCATTGAGGCGGCCCGTGTAAAAATCTGTCTAAAGTTCTGTGACACTATGGCAAGGGAATGAAAATTTATAGTGAAAAAAATGGGTTTTCGTCCCCCGCCCACCATGGAGACCAGGGTGTGTGTGGGGGAGAAAACCCATTTTCCTCTGGCCCCATGGTGGTAGAAAATCGCCAACCCATCGTTGGGGTATCTCCTGCCGAGACCTACACAGTAGTGAAGGTTTGGAGGGAAAAGCTAAAAAAAACTGTGGAAATGCATCCCCGTCAAACAGACAGACAGAATCTTCTCTTTAGGTTATATAGATTGACAAATTATGTACCTGTTGCCATCTGTTTTTCTTCTAGTCTATTCGTCATTAATCATTAAGCTACTTAATCTTAATTAACAATAAATTAAGTATGATTAATTGATTATTAATAATTAAGCTATTGTTAATTACTAATTATTAGTCTGATCTACTGAGATTTATTTATTCATAATTCCAAATTTCCATGTTAACTTCCTACAAAAATTCTTAATCTCCGAGTAGCGATTACCTTTCAATTATATAAATCAGATGTCAAATTTAGATCGTTGAAAGAATTAAAATATTCAACCAAACCTCTGCAGAAAATCAACACATGACGAGGAACTGCCAAGAACAGCAAGCAGACGATAGGTCAGGGTTGCTTACGATATCCGGTTTAATAAAACATCATTTATTTATTATAAATTTGTATAACAGCAAGTTGAATTTTTTCATATAGGCCTACGCATTGTACGCAATGCGATGTAATGGACCGTAGCCTAGTAATAAAGAAAAATTAGTAGGCTAATGGCAGCCATAGAAAAAAATAAAAATAAGTAATTATGTAAAGAGTGTTATATTCATGGTGTGATTGCGTAAAGTTGTTAAAAAATTATAATATTATAATTAACTGGTAAAAGTATGATAATTTAGTTTCCATGAACAACATTTTAAGTTTAAGTAATAAGTACGGACCGGCCGCGAGGGGGCGCCATTTCTTACCCAACAGGGGCACGGGGGGGCGACCAGACCCCCCAGGCCTGGACTAAATCCGCCACTGGTCCAAGCGTATAGGCCAAATATAACTGTCTCAATTAAGATAAGAGAAAATGTGTGAGAAGTAGTTCCAGAAAGGGAGCGCCAAGGGAGGCCATTGCAGATCAAAGGTCCTACCACGGAAAAGTATTGTTCTGCATACAGAAGGTATGAGTAAAGGAACGGAAAGAAAACTTTGTTCAGTCAAACGAAGGGAGCAGATGTGGCGAGCACTGAGTGCAAGGATAGGCCTACTGTAACAGTCTACAGTCCTCGCAAAGGTAAGAAGGAACGAGGCTTAGTAGGGCAGTCGAATCGTAAGCACGATTCACAGTAACAGGATGGTAACAAGGAAGGTCCCAAGGGATGAATAATATCCCGCTAACAAAGATACCCATTTGCTAGTACTGCATTAATACTTACCTATGGCCATTGCGGTTAGCATCGAGACCGTCAGAAGAGCAACGATAAAGCGAGCCATTGTCAACCACAGTCCTTCGTATAGCCTACGGCAGGCAAATGCAATCTGGAACCGACCAACTGGATAATCGCATTGCCACGTTGCAATGAGTATTTATAGCGAAAAATTTGTAAATAGTTCAATTAATTTTGCACAAACAAAGATTGGCTTTGAGATTAAACTGACATCGTGTGCTCCGAAAAATATTTGTAGCCGATCTGGAAAGAATTGGCCTATAGGAGAATCAGCTTGTAACTAATAAAGGAAATCAGTTTTCTTCTGAAGAGTCGAGAAGGTTTGCTAAGGTTTTCAGATAGCAGACCTAATACAAATCTGTATTTTAATTAAAAACGTGCTTGCACCTGTCGCTGAATAACCTAGTTGGATATGATTGATCGAACCTTCAAACGACTCCAGCGGATTTCGAGTGGCCAGACTTTTTTATCACAAGGAAGATCACTCGAACAATTTAGCGGCAACCACCAGGTGGTCATGAAAAATAATATTATGTTGTCTCTTCATTTTGACAATTTAATGGATTTATTTTTTGTCTTTCTTTATTGGAAAGAACTCGTACCACCTTTTGCTGGATTCAGGCCTACTTGTGAATTGAAAAGCTGTACACTGTTACCGCTTAGGGCCTCAGAAACCGCGAGGTGTGACAAAGTATATTTTTGGGGTTTGAAAAAATAGGTGATATAAATAATTATTAAAGAATACTAGCTGGGGTGCCCGGCGTTGCCCGAGAATTTTAGGATTCGGTCGTTCCATCCCTCCCTCCCTTCGTCCATCCCTCCGTCCCTCGCTCTCTCCGTCCGTCCGTCCGTCCGTCCCTCCCTACCTCCCTACCTCTCTCCCTCTCTCCCATTCCTTCCCAAGTGGAACTGATAAATTTACACTAAGAAACCTCAGTGAAAGATACCAATGCTAATAATTTCCTGCCTTACATTTTTCAAGCGCTTGCTATTAAAACAATTAACCATGCATGGCAATCGTGTTTTGTCCCTCCTGCAAAAATTATGCGGGCGCCCATGCCCACGCCGTGTCATTGATCGAGGGAGGTTCATGTTGCTGTGGAAAATCCTTAGAGAAAGGAGATGGAAAGAAGGTGGTAACTTCCAGGTTTAAATCCAACCGCACTCGATTTCTACCTTTTCGCTCCATGTATGAAATTCTGGTTTTATTAGGCAATTTCTGACGACGTCTCAAACAACCAAGATGCTAATGGAAAATCGGGTCTTTCGCTCTAACAATAATTTATTATGAAAGAAAGATGTTTTGTCAACTGACACCTTGAGCAATAAAAACTGTGGTTATGGTTGTGGTTAACACCCAGACATTCCGCCAGGCCGATGGTAGTGTGGTGTTGGGCATCTGCCTGACCGGTAGTAGAACTGGGTGCAGGGTTCAAATCCGATTCCACTTTGGTGACGTTGAAGCCTCCAATTTTATCCAACCCCGACATGACCTCAGTCAGCTCTTCTCTGGCTTCTTTAGCGCTTGACTGCATAGAAGAAGCCAGTAACCTCTTTCTATTCTTCTCTGTCCGATTCGTTCTCCTCAACTGATTCCGTTTCGACTGATAGACTGGACTGACTCAATCGACTCGAATTGCATGAAAATCTAACCCCAAGTTATTCGCGGACGTTACATCATAATAACGGTTTCCTACATTATTGGCTATGTGCTGCTGTGCATTGTGTTGTATTATGACGTTTATAAAGCGCCTCTAAAAGGTCAGCTTTTCAAACGTGCTCCTAGTGCGCAAGGCCATGAGTGAAGAAATTATTCTTTAAGAAAAAAATGCCAGCTAGCTCCATATATAGTTTAGCTCCGATTGTGGCATAGGCACACCTCCTATTGCCGTTGTTATTGCTCTATAGCTGCCTGGGATAGAGAAATGTGTGTGTAGGTAGGTTCCAACTTCCAAGCTCTTGAAAGGATCCATACTGACGCAGCGAACCCCGACTCTCGAACTGAGTCTTCTTATAAACTCCGCCAATCTTCAGATCCTCCACGAATTTGCCCATCACACACACACACACACGCACACACGCACAGACACACACACACACACACACTTCACCATCTACCTCACGCTCCCTTATTTATCACGACTCGGTATTTTTCCACTCCGAAGATTCACCCCATTCATCCGCCTCTCAATCTTTCCCAATCCGTATTAACCTCTGCCACCTTCTCTCCATACAGGGTCTCCAAGCAACCGAGCTTTGATCTCCGCTTGGTTTCAATGGACAACTCAGTGATCGTGATCATAAGGTATTGGCAACCGCTTAACTTTCAAGTAGAGCTCTAGGAAAAATCGCAATTATTATTATAGTGATTGCGATTATTTGCCTCAAACCATTTCTGCTGCCGAACATTCTGTTTTCCGAAACAGAAAATGTAGCAGGAACTGAGAGTCGAGAAACCAATACTTGATGCATTGACATCCCTATGGCTGTCAGTCCGCAAAATTTTTAAACAATGGATGAAACCAGGGCTCAAGGTGTGAGCCATAGACGGCGTCCAGGCACTTATCTCAAAATCGGAACACCGTCCTGTCACTTATTTGGCACTTTTTATACACTTCAAGCACTGGATGGAAACCTCATGACCAATTGTTCTACTCTTGCTTTTTTTTATCAAGAATTGAACAATTACTATTGCGCATCAGATAACAATAGGTTTGCAGCATAAGACATTATTATTCTGAGAATTGTTGAAAATTTTATTTATAAAGTTTCATCGTTTAACGGAATGAAGTGGCAGGTGCACCATAAATTTGCAAACGGCATTGAGCTCCGTAAGATCGATTGACCGAATAAGCTCATCAGAATGACTTCTGCAGTTTTAGGGGCCGCATGTATCAATGCTCCAGTCGTTGCATTTGTCTCCCTCACACACATACTGGCAAGTCTCGAAAACTAAGGGATCGTCTTGGCGCATATCCGCGTGGCATGTTCCATTATCTGCCTCCTGTATACTTTCGTCGGCGCAACCTCTCTTAACATACTTTACAAAGATTTTTTCGTCTGAAACAAAAATACAAACACTGAATAACATTATAGTTTGTAAACCTTTCAAGTAGAAGATACTTGTCTCCCATGGGCGGAGTTTTTAAAGGGTATGGGGGGGGGGGGTAAACCTCCAAGAAGCTCCATAGTCATGGTTTTTTTTACCGTGTAGGCTAAATGGTCTATTTTTTCGGGCTTAGCTCCCCAAGCACTTACAACTGATGATGACTAAAAAAGGTCATCAACTTTTTTCCTGCCGAAATGAAAAACTTTTTCCGCGCCGTGCTTTCTGGACCAAGTTCTTAGCCTCCCCCACCCAAAAAGGAAACCAAACTCCGCCCATGTTGTCTCCTAAAATGAAAAGACAAAAGTCGAACAGTCATTTTCACAAGAGGAAGAGAACTCCCTAAGGTAAACAGATGGAACCAGAATTGTTGGGTTTGAAACCTACCAGAGGTAAGCCGTGAAAATGTGCTCTTAAGACGTTTAAAACATAACTGCATGCAGAATCGTCTATAAACTCCGCTCGCAGATATTTCACCAGTGGCCGCCTCAAACAGAGATAAGAAAAGGCCATGCTGCCCTAGAGAACACAGGGAACATGTCTTACATAAAAGAGCAAGGGACGGATCCCATGGATCGCTACAGCCCCAACGCAGTAACTGCCTCAGGTGAGAATCGAATCTGTACTCTTCTCGTTACAGGCTGACCATTCAAATCAGTTGTCCATGTGCCACGCGTTAATCGACCGCAGTGCAACACACGTTCCTTCCATCGCACACGCAATCGTAAACTTCAAATTTCTATTGCGCCAATTGAAAGTTACGTAAAAGGAGTCAGGTTGTGCTCGACCGCAGCTGCTGTCGAGTGTGATGGGCAGTCAAAGAGTACTCAAAGAAGGACCGAGTCCGATTGCCAGTTCAGAAGTCCCGGTCAGGAGAAGGACTGAGCATAGGCCTATAGCTGGGAAGGCAGGTGTCATTTGGGTCTAGAATTGAAAGGTGGAGGCAACGGCTGAGTTAGAGTAGGAATTTATGGACCGAGGGTTGCGAAAGACTGGAATAGGAACAGGATCGGACAGAGTGGGTTGGCTATTATGGTAAACAATTCGCGAAGATAATAACTTGGGTCAAGAGTATTGCAGGGAGCAGTAGGCCCTAGGTTAGTAATACGATACGAATTGTATTCGCTCTGAGATTTATAGCGATGGAGTGATCACTTTGTGTGTGAGAGTGATAATCAATCAATCAATCAATCGTAATTTATATAGCGCCCCTTCAGGTACCTATTCAGAGGCGCTCCCGGCCGAGATCAAGCGAAAAAACAGTCTTAATAATAATACTAATAACAGATAATAATGGTGATGTTTGGGAGTTCTGGTGACAGCTCGAGCCTCGAGCTTTTAAATTTTTGACGATGTGCAGTGACCTAGTTTCTGTCGAGTGGATTCTATGTCATGGAAGAGGAATAATTGCAGTCATTGAGGTTTGAGTGGACACACTGAACAGTGGAGCCAGCAATGACGGCGGCAGTTTTGAAGTCGAGCTTGCCAGGATGCGGCAGACAAGGCCGTAGCCAGGATTTGATTTCGGGGGGTGTTTCTTCAGTTTCCCGTCCAAAAAACTGATGACCTGTTTTTAGTCATCCGACCGAAGTCTTCAAAAAATGTCCTCAATTCCTTCAATTTTTTCACATTTTTCATTTCGGGAGGTGTTTTCATGGTTTTATTTCGTGGTTTTTACATCATGTGCTAGTAAATGCAATCTATTACTTTTTATATTTTCCATTTCGGGGGTGTTCAAACACCCAAAACACCCACCTAGCTACGGCCTTGGCGGCAGAGGCATGCATGAAGCAGAGGAGCGACAGGTTGAACATGGTGGGAGTTAGAGCTGAGGAGATGTGGATCAAACACAATGCAGATATAAGGACAGGGGGTCAAAAGGTAGAGATCTAGTCAACAGATTGAGGGTGGGTCAGAAAGTTTTTTATTTGCCCATGAATGATAAGTATGATGAATTATGTTTGGAATGACAAACATTTTGAAAGAGTAGGCCCAAAAACGCAGTCGATGCTCAGGCAATTGGCCGGCATACATGTAGATGACAGGGCATGTTCTTACCTGGCAAATAAACTTTGCCAAGAGTTTCCGACACAATGCAGAATTTTTCCTCCGCCGAACAGGTTATGCTCTCAGCACGTTTTGCATTGCAGCAAGCAGTAGGATTAGTCGTCGCTCCCATGTCGCAAGACCAACATTCAAGGGCTATAACAACAGAAGACATGTTTAATGCGCCATAATATTATTCATCTAATCGAACGACTATATCAATTCGTACACACGTGCTATACTACTACTACTACTACTACTACTACTACTACTACTACTACTACTACTACTACTACTACTACTACTACTACTACTACTACTACTACCACTACCACTACCACTACCACTACCACTACCACTACCACTACCACTACCACTACTACTACTACTACTAATAATAATAATAATAATAATAATAATAATAATAATAATAATAATAATTATAATAATAATAATAATAATAATAATAATAATAATAATAATAATAATAATAATAATAATAATAATAATAATAATAATAATAATAAATAATAATAATAATAATAATAATAATAATAATAATAATAATAATAATAATAACTTGGTCGCTTTTAAAGGTAGGCTACTTTCTCTTCAAACCCTGAAGACGAAACCTGACAATTCCGGACTAGTTTTTAAACAGCAATGAAGTCCCTGCAAAAAATAATAATAACGGACTCCAGGCAAACATACTGCCTCCAGAATTAACTGACACCTCAGACGACCTAGTGGACACAGTGCTAACAGCATGGTCAACACTCACGGGATCCGAACCAACATCCAGATTAGGAGCTCACCGTAAAAAAAGAATGGGATAGCCTATGGATGACGATGGCATGGGCAACTCTGAACGAGTGTGCGAATACTGCACTTGGCCGGGCTCATCTCTTAACTTCTCAGGCACCACACGCGGGAGATTGGTTGCTAGCACCTCCGGTAGCCTAACTGCCCTGGGTCTGCGCCTGTCCGACGAAGTGATAAGAATTTCGGTTGGAATGCGACTCGGAACAACCCTCTGCGGACCACACCTCTGTCACTGTGGCGAAAGAGTCGACGCCAAAGTACTTCACCATAGGCGTAACTTTCTATTGTGACGGTGGTGTCCAGTCACCACCACTTTTTGGTCCGGCAAATAAATATTTCTTTTGATATGCATGAAAGCACTTGGCTGTCTAACATACATTCATGCAACATCGTAATGGCTCCAATGCTGATAGAGCCGAGTGGCCTCCATAGTGTGTTCGCTGTCCCCAATCGTATCCGTAAATCCACCTTACCTTGGGGATGGAACGTGAAGTAATTCCTTCCCACAAATCGTTATGGCTCCGAGGCAGTGGCTCACAAAGCCATTCGAAGTCATTATTACTATCACAATAGCACAGGTGGAACCTCCGTATCTTAAACTAGCAAACGTTGGCTCAGACTTTACGGAAGGGAGAGCAGGCAAGATGAATGTCTCTTGAATGATATAATTGCGTGAATGAATGAATACTGGGACCTTACACTCAACAGCGGCTCCTCACGCCAGCGACTGGCTATTTGCGCTGCCGGTGTCATCATGTGGACTGAGGCTGGACGATGAGACCGTCCGAATAGAGGTGGGCCTTCGCTTGGGAATCCAGATCTGCGAGCCACACGTGTGTCCTTGCGGAGCAATGGTAACAGCGGACGGCTCTCATGGTCTGTCATGCGGCCTCGGTCCAGGCAGAATCGCTAGACATGCCATGCTGAACGACATGATAAGCCGCAGCCTCTCTCGCGCGGGTTGGCCTAACATCAAGGAACCAACGGGATTTCCAGAACAGACGGAAAGAGACCCGACGGACTGACGCTGATTCCATGGCATCAAGGACGCAGTCTCGTATGGGACGCCACCGTAATCGATACCGTGGCGCCATCTTACCTGCAAGCGACATCGGCCAAGGCGGGCGCAGCAGCGGAACTGGCAGCTACAAGAAAAGTTACGAAGTACAGCCAGCTTCTAGCAAACCATCTCTTTGTCCCCGTGGCTCTGGAGACCCTTGGTCCCATTAATACCAGTGGCATGAATTTTATCAGAGAGCTAGGGAAACGATTAACTCTAATCACCGGAGACCCTAAGGAGACTTGCTACCTCTTCCAGCGCCTCTCTACTACCATTCAGCGCTTCAATGCGGTTGGCTTCAGGGGAACTTTTACCCCGCATACTCTTGACGAAGATGAGGCCGTTCCAGAATAACACCAATCCCATCTCCGGATAATTTTTTGAGCACCTGAGGGATCATAAATACCTCGGGTAAAAAAAATAATAATAATAGCAATAATAATAATATGATGATGATGATAATAATAATAATAATAATAATAATAATAATAATAATAATAATAATAATAATAATAATAATAATAATAATAATTATAATTATAGTAACAATTCTTTATCTACATCATACTTACCAGCAACTTCAGGCTCCGTGCGCAGCTGGCAACTGTTCGAAAATAGGCTATAATTATTGTAGTTACCAACCATCAATCAATAATTATTCATTCATTAAATGCATTTCTACCGTGCCTCTTCGAGGGGACTACTGATAGGCGCTCCCAAGGTCCAAGCGCAGGCCAAATATAACTGTCTTAATTAAGATAAGAGAAAATGTCTGAGAAGTAGTTCCAGAAAGGGAGCGCCAAGGGAGGCCATTGTAGATCAAAGCTCCTACCACGGAAAAGTATTGTTCTGCATACAGAAGGTATGAGTAAAGGGACGGAAAGAAAACGTTGTTCAGTCAAACGAAGGGAGCAGATGTGACGAGCACTGAGAGCAAGGATAGGCCTACTACAGTCTACAGGCCTCGCTAAGGTAGGAAGGAACGAGGCTTAGTAGGCAGCGCGAGACTATATTACAGAGCCGACGAATCATAAGCACGATTCACAGTAACAGGATGGTGACAAGGAAGGTCCCAAGGGATGAATATCCCGTTAACAAAGACAATGCACTTGCTAGTACTGCATTAATACTTACCTATGGCCATTGCGGTTAGCATCGAGAACGTCAGAAGAGCAACGATAAAGCGAGCCATTGTCAACCACAGTTCTTCGTGAACGGCAGGGAAATGCAATCTGGAATCGACCAACTGGATAATCGCATTGCCACTTTGCCATGAGTATTTATAGCGCAAAACTTGTAAATAGTTCGATTCATTTTGCACAAACAAAGATTGGCTTTGAGATTAAACTGACGTCGTGCGCTCCTAACACATTTTTTTAACCGATCTATAGGAGAATCAGCTTGTAACAAATGAAAGAAATCAGTTTCCTTCGGAAGAGTCGAGAAGGTTTTCAGATATCAGACCTAATACAAATCTGTATTTTCATGAAAAACGTGAGTGCACCTAGCTGGATGAGCTATGGCTGGATGTGATTGATCGAACCTTCAAACGTCTCTAGCGGATTTCGAGTGGCCAGACTTTTTTTATCCCAAGGAAGATCACTCGAATAATTTTGCGACAAACACCAGGTGGTCATGAGAAATTATGTTGTCTCTTCAATTTCGTCAATTTAACGGATTTCTTGTTTCTCTTTCTTTATTAGAAAGAACTCGTCCCACCTTTTGCTGAATTCAGGCCTACTTGTAAGCAGAGCTCTGCGCCCGACACAGCCATCGATTTTTTTGGGGTCGGCACGCCGCCGCCGCCGAACATTTTTCGGCTCGCCACCGATGCCACGTTGGTTTGTTTATTTTTTTGCATTTTTCAACTCTTGCACTATTTCGCGAAATTTTTTTATTGCATCAGTGGAAAATGGACTCCTCTTCTTATCTACTTCGATTTTTTTGGCGGGTCGTATGGCAGGTCAAGATTGAAATAGGCAGTTAGCGCAACCACTACGCAAGAGTTATTAAACTTCTATTAGTAGGTCACGCAAGCTGGAGGCCTTGGTTTGGAAACGTTGTCATGTGGTTTGATAATCAAGTCTTTCTAGAATTTGTAATTGAACGTCTATTCCAAGAAAAATTATTTCTCATGAATGTTAATTTAAGACCAGATAACCGCCAAAAATAACTGCAGAACACGCATATCTTTATTACACAGATTGATTGTGTGACAACTTTTAAAATCACTATGCTACTCTGGAACACTAATCCCACGACGCCGCGCCGCCGACGCCGACATTTCAAGGATGCCGCCGCCTCCGATTTTTTGGTCGGCGCGCCGCCGCCGACCAAAAACTCTTCAGGCGGCGGACACCTCTGCTTGTGAGTTGAAAAGCTACACTCCAACCGCTTATGGCCTCACAAACCGCAGGGTGCGACATAACTCTATATTCAGTATAATTTGGGTTTTTAAAAATTAGAAGGTGATAGGCCTATAAATTATAGAAATAAGTAGAGAGAGGCAGAGCGAGACAGACAGGCAAACAGACATAGAGAGAAGAATAGAGAGACAGAATGATGGACTATTTTTAAAAGCTTGTGTAGCTAATTCGATCTCGCTTGAGCAGGCTAGCTATTATAATATGCCAAACGGTTAACAGTGTGAGTGGTAGGAATATTATACTCTACTCTTCCTCCAAATTGTTTTGCTGGCTTACCTTTCGTGACCTTGGACGACACTTGTCCACAATGTCCAGCAGCTTAGTCTTTCGCAGAATATGAAATCAACTGTATACAGAGATAATAAAGAACGAAAGAAAGGACAGGGAACGCCTCGGAGTAAGATCTTGAAGGTTCCTGCATAAATATCTGGAATGAATGAAATGGTTGAAATACTCATTCATTCATTCATTCATTCCGAAAACTTATATAGCGCCCCTTCAAGAAGTCTACTCGATCAGAGGCGCTCCCAGTCCAGCCACAGCTAGAAAGATAGGTCTTGAGCAACTTGTAGAAAGCAGGCAAATTATTCCGAGGTAGTAAGCGTAGTGCAAGCGGGAGCCCATTCCATGTGTACGGGCCAACAACCGAGAAGGCTCGACGCTGTCTGGTAGCAGAGCGGGTTCGAGGGACCAGCAGCTCCCCATTGGCCGAAGAGCGTAAAGTTCTACGGGAGGCTACGAAAGAGACCAGATAAGTAGGAAGGAGCACTACCAATTAAGGACCGCCAGACAAGTGCTGTACGAGATGCGCTGACTTCCCTCAGTCATAACAAAGACCCTGGGATCTGATCAGCATATCACACCCATATCACATTCATTGCACTCTCTGCCCATTGAGCAAAGAATCCAAGCAACAGGCCAATCAACCAAGCAATTCACTCATCCATGGCTGTTGTTGTATTATTTATTTATTTATCCATTTCTATGGCGCTCCGTCATAGGTGCTCTCGACTACACCGCGGACACTGCATCGAAGTTTATGCCGAAGCGATCGAGCAATTGCGAGTAAAGGACTTGCTCATAGTCCCAACGCGGCGGCTGGAGGTGGATTCGAAACTGGAACCCTCCGGCTCCAACGTACCGACGCCACCACTACACCACCATCGCGTCCCACGTATGTGATAGACTGAAAGAAATGCCACTTAAATTATTGATCTGAAAGGCCTATGTAAAACAAACTAGGCGCATAATAATTATGCAATCAAGCTATCATTGACGCTATACTTACAGAGAAGCATTTTCATGACATTTACGGAGACAGTCACAAAGCAAAGATAGAATTGAAATAAGTTAGTCGATGTGTTATAAGGAATATGAGAAATGATGTCATGCATATGCGCAGCCACCCTATGGTACCCGCTGGACGCGGTCTTCAACTTTTAAGAGGCCTGGGTTGGTCCCCTTCAAGGCTTCAACTTTCAAAGAGAGGCATGGGATGGTCCTTCCCAACTTTTGCCACCGACTGCTGCTACATGTAGTAGTCGTTTCAATATAGATTGGCACATTAAGAAACCAGCTCTTGCGGATTGATCCTGGATAGCCCATTCATAACTATGAAAAATTAAACTTTTCGAGCTATAATTATGGAATATAGCCTATGCACTTATCTGTTTTTGATTGTTTTGTTTTTATTAGTTAAATTCATTACATGATTGATCTTTTCATGCTGTTTATGCTGTTCAATTCATGCCATTATCCGTGTAGCCACCTGTTAAAGTAGTGCAAGTAAATAAGTATCCCTGCTAGGGCCTTAATTCATTGTTACCATCCGGTAATGTGAAGCATGCATGATGCAGCTATGACTAATTGCTGATTGTTACAATAAATTGAATTGAATTGAAAAATTATCTTCTAACCTTGTTTCACCTGCTTCAAAAGGCCAGCCAATATGATTGACCTGTGTAGCCTACCATATGACATCACTATTGAAAGGTCATACTTCCAAAGATAAAACGATAACCAAAACTTCCTACGATCTCAACCAATTTATGAGCAGTAATTTCGAGTTAATGAATCTGATGTGTGGGAGGACTCTGACAACATTTCATCGACGATGACCTAAAAACAGCGGGCCCGTGTGTATGCAGCACCCTTAGCACCCGCCTGTGTGTTGCTCGTTTTTTTGGTTAAATTGTGTCCTAATTTACATTGAAACCACTAGATACTTATTGCATGACAATGTTTTGGGATGTCTTTTAGCTTCCGAGGGAATTGGTCACACTAATTAACAGGGTCCCTGTCCTTTTTGAGCCGCTGTACCACATTCTTTGCATGCGGTATCGATTTTTCTATGTTTTTGGATCAAGAGCCTGACTGTTTGATGGATTCCACCCATCAACTAAACTTAAAACCGTCTCATCAAATTTCACATAGCAAACCTTTCCACTTTCCAGCAAAGACCTTGATAAGGCTTTCAGTTTACCATGGTTATTGATGTGATAGTTATTTCTTTTATAGGGGCGTGATTCTATACAATTCTCTGTCAGTGTTGAATTCAAATGGGTTTGAATATAATTGTACATCGAGGAAAATAAAACTATGACAATTTACAGCTATCTAAAACAACGGGACGACATTTTAGGCCTACTCAGCATAAATCGAAACAACAATTCACGTGAATGTAGATCAGTAACTAAAGAGAAATTTAGGACTAGGACTTGGTGTGACCCTGAGCGGTATCCGGACTTTACCCCCCGGCCCATTACCCCCCTGCCATTACCCCCCTGCCATTACCCCCCGGAGACAATTACCCCCCGTCATTACCCCCCTGCCATTACCCCCCCGCCATTACCTCCATAGATGAAAGACAAATCATATAAACGGAGTTTATATTCTAAATATCAATCCAACTTCCATTTAAATTACTATTATTTTTAAGCCAGAATATTTTCTTCAATCTAGCTTCCATTTAAGCAAGAATATTTTATTCAATCCAGCTTCCAGTTAAGCAAGAATATTTTATTCAATCCAGCTTTCATTTAAGCAAGACTGTTTCCATTCATCCAGGTTCCATTTAAGCAAGAATATTTTCTTCACTCCAGCTTCCATTTATGCAAGAATATTTTCTTCAATCCAGCTTCCAGTTAAGCAAGAATATTTTCTTCAATCCAGCTTCCATTTAAGCAAGAATATTTTATTCAATCCAGCTTCCATTTAAGCAAGACTATTTCTTCAATCCAGCTTTCATTTAAGCAAGACTGTTTCCATTCATCCAGGTTCCATTTAAGCAAGAATATTTTCTTCACTCCAGCTTCCATTTATGCAAGAATATTTTCTTCAATCCAGCTTCCAGTTAAGCAAGAATATTTTCTTCAATCCAGCTTCCAGTTAGGCAAGACTATTTTCTTCAATCCAGCTTCCATTTAAGCAAGAATATTTTCTTCACTCCAGCTTCCATTTATGCAAGAATATTTTCTTCAATCCAGCTTCCAGTTAAGCAAGACTATTTTCTTCAATCCAGCTTCCATTTAAGCAAGAATATTTTATTCAATCCAGCTTCCATTTAAGCAAGACTATTTCTTCAATCCAGCTTTCATTTAAGCAAGACTGTTTCCATTCATCCAGGTTCCATTTAAGCAAGAATATTTTCTTCACTCCAGCTTCCATTTATGCAAGAATATTTTCTTCAATCCAGCTTCCAGTTAAGCAAGAATATTTTCTTCAATCCAGCTTCCAGTTAAGCAAGACTATTTTCTTCAATCCAGCTTCCATTTAAGCAAGAATATTTTATTCAATCCAGCTTCCAGTTAAGCAAGACTATTTTCTTCAATCCAGCTTCCATTTAAGCAAGAATATTTTATTCAATCCAGCTTTCATTTAAGCAAGAATATTTCAGCCATGGTACAAACTGCGTGAATAAGGTGCGAATTTATTGGTTTTAATTGTTAATAGGCGCTAAGTACATTGTAGCCATTAGGTGTCTACGGCCCTTCTACTCTTCCGTACTCTTTCTGTCTTGGGATGCGTGGGTGTATTGAGGGTTGGGCATTGCCTATATAAGCCTTTGCTTTCGTGGCAAACGTCCCTGTCGCCCTGTTCTGCGGTTGTGGTGATGGGTGAGGCGTGTGGGTTTGATGTCTCTCGTTGAGCGTGTTCCGTCTTCTACGTCGCCGTCTCGCCCTGTTGGTGTTCTGGCAGTTCATCCGTCTTCCTTGGCTTCGTTAGCCGTTGTCTGCTGTGCTGTCGTCCGTACTGCTTCGTCTGGTTTGGTCAACTTTGGTTCTACTAGACGGTAACCTTTGTTATTCGCTGTAAATATTGCTTGTATGAATAAATCGATCTTATTTTACAAAAGTTGGGACCTTATCTTTTTGATAGTCATCCTCGTAGACGGCCCGTGAACCTTACAAATGGGGGCCCTCCGTGCTTTTGCTCGTTTTGGGTGTTTTTGGTGAATGTTTGTTGGTGTAATTCCGTTGGGAAATTTCGGATATTTTTTGGTCCGTGTAGTTCGCCGGAATTTTGAGAAATTTGCCGTATTTGTCGGAAATTTTGCGGTGTCGCATTTCGTTTTGGGGGCCTGGGCTATTTGAATTTCGTGCGTTGGCAGAAATTTTGTGCGTTGTTCGCATTTGTGACAGTTTTGAAGTGGACTGTCGTGAGAATTGGGAATTTTGGGGAGAATTTTTGGTCTCCGTGGTCTGCGCAGGTAGACTAGTATGGCGTCCTCAGAGGAAGTTACTCTTCTGGAATGGGACGAGATAGTGGATTTGCCGGTGGACGAATTGAGAAAATATGTTGCGACGCTGGGTGAGGACGTTAAAGGGTTAACGAAAACTCAATTAATGAAGTTGGCTAGAAAAGCGTTGTCGCCTAAACAAGGAAGTGAGGAATGGAAACTTCGGGCACAAGCGAAGAGAGAGATAGTTGAATTGGAGCGACTGAGATTTAAGGAGGACAGCGAATTTGAGTGGGAAGTAGAGAAAGAGAAAATGAGACTGGCGGCGGAGGTAGAGAAGAGAAAATGAGAATGACAGCTGAGGCAGAGGAGAGAAAAATGAGGATGGAAGCTGAGGCAGAGGAGAAGAAAATGCAGGCTGAGGAGAGGAAATTGAGGATGGAAGCTGAGGCAGAGACAGAGAAAATGAGAATGGCAGCTGAGGCTGAGGAGAGGAAATTGAGGATGGAAGCTGAGGCAGAGACAGAGAGAATGAGAATGGCAGCTGAGGCAGAGGAGAGAAAAATGAAGATGGAAGCTGAGGCTGAGGAGACGAAAAGGAGATTTGACATAGAGGAGAAACGGATGTCTTTGGAGGTAGACAAACAGAAGTTCGATATTGACTTGCGGACGTTAGAATTAGGAGGTGTGCCAGACCGTCCTGTGCAGCACAAGGAGGATTTTCGTTTTGGGGCGGCAATGAAATTTGTTCCTAAATTTGACCCCTCGGATATTGAACACTATTTTGCGGCGTTCGAACAGGCAATGGCTTTGCATAAAATTCCGATGGAAAAATGGTCATCCCTTTTGCAGCCACAACTATCAGGAAAGGCGGCAAATGTATTTGCGTCTTTGTCTTTGGAGGATTGTGTGAAATATGATGTTGTTAAATCTACACTACTCACAGCTTATGAACGGATACCGGAGTTCTATCGGAAGAAATTTCGGGGGTTGAAAAAAGAACCACGGGAGACTTTCGCAAATTACGCGTATCGCTTGCAGATACCTTTCCAACGTTGGGTAGAGGGTACAAATTCGTGGGATGATTTGGCTAAATTTAAAGAGGTCATACAGATGGAGCAATTTGTACAAGCGTTGCCGCTAGAAGTACACAAGTGGCTTTTGGACAAAAGTCCTGAGACTGTAGCGAGTGCTGCACGTTTGGCAGATGAATACGCTGTTTTGTATAAACAGGGGCCGAGTAATTATGCTGGGGGATTCCAAAGGAGTTTTTCTGAGCGTACAAACCGCTTCTCATGTGACGATAGTGAGAAGAAAGACGTGTGGGAGCGTCAGGGATCAGGGTACAAGGAAGGTGTGCGCAATGAGTCAAAATGGAGTAAGCGTTCGCCTCAAAGAGGGACGTATGGCTTTAAGCAGCAAAATCGTAAAAATGATGACGTTGAGGGGTTTGGAGAGCAGGTCACGTGCTCGTTCTGCAGAATTCCTGGGCATTTGAGGTCCCAATGTCGGAAATTACAACGAAAGGAGGGGCCTGACATTGAAAATTGGAGGGGTCCGAAACCCGTGGGTTTAGTACAAACTTTGTCGGCGCCTGTTAAGGAACAGAGTTTTCAGAAGCCTATTGAAACTGTTGATAAAATGTATGCTCCTTTCTGTGTGAATGGGTGTGTCATTAATGATTTGAATGAACGCAAGGATGGTGTTTTTCTGAGAGACTCAGGTTGTCTTCAATCTTTAGTATCGGCTGAATGGTTGGATGAACATGATTTTGTGCAGTTAAATGAGACACGCCTTCTGAGAGGTATTTCTGGTCAAATTATGGAGCGCCCTCTTGTGAAAGTGAACGTGGAATGTGCATTTGTGAAAGGCGAAATTCTCTGTTGTACGCTGAGTTCTTTTCCTATGCATGGTGTGCACGTGGTGATTGGTAATGACGTTGCGCTGTCGGGTGATATTGTGGATGTGGCTATTACGACCCGAGCTCAGGCTAAGCAATATGCAGAGGAACGCAGTGCGACAGCGAGTGCTGTGTGCAGTGAACCGACGCGTTTGGAGCCGACGATTCTGGGTCAGAGTGCAGAGTCGGTCGATCGGGCAGTATTGACAAATGATTTAATGTGTACGTCTAATGATCAAGCGAATTTAGACGAAGGTGATTTAGACGCTCTATTCGAGTCGAATGAAATTGTTGACACTGACTGGCAGGATGTCTGTGTTCCGAGATCAGAATTAATTATGAGGCAGAGAAATTGTCCTGATTTGATTCCGATGTTTGAGCTGGCGGAGAATAAATCGAAGGGCGATGACCGTGTACAACCGTATGAGTTAGTGGAAGGTGTGTTGATACGTCGTTGGGACGACAAGTTAACACCATTTAAGATGGTTGTGTCACAGATTGTAGTTCGACGTCAGTTGAGAATGAAATTGCTGCGTGTGGCACATGATATACCAGCATCGGGTCATCTGGGTACACAGAAAACTTTGGACAGACTGTTGAAGCATTTCTGGTGGCCACTGGTGAATAAGGATGTACGTGAGTACTGTCGTTCATGTGATGTTTGTCAACGGTTGGGTAAAGGTAACAGAAATTATAGAGCGCCTATGGTTAGTGTGCCTGTTATGCAAGAAGTGTTTGAACGTCTAGCGATGGATATCGTTGGTCCTTTAAGTGTTTGTGCCTTAACGGGTAACAGATTTATCTTGACTGTGATTGATTTAGCATCGCATTTCCCATTTGCATTTCCGTTAAAGACGCATACGGCCCAGGATGTTGCGAAATGTTTGTGTGAGGTGTTTACGATGTTCGGTTTTCCGAAAGAACTACTTTCTGATTGTGGGACTGAGTTCATGTCTGATTTGATGCAGGTGTTTGTGCATGAATGTGGCATTGTACAATTGAAGACTAGTCCTTATAGACCACAGACAAATGGTTCGTGTGAAAGATTCCATCGTACCATGAAAGATATGTTGAAAGCGGTGGCTGAAACGTATCCGGGTTCGTGGGATACCATGCTCCCTTGGATTTTGTTTGCGTATAGGGAAGTTCCTGTACAGGGTACTGGCTTTTCTGCCTTTGACTTAATGTATGGTAGAGATGTGCGTGGAATGCTTCAATTAATGAAAGAGGCATGGTTGTCAAAAGATGTTGCAAATGAAGTATCTGGAAAGAATGTGATTGAATATGTCTTGCAGTTGCGTGAGCGTATGCGTGTTGGGTTGCACATGGCAAGTGAAAATGCTGTTGTTGCTAAGACTAAGTCGAAGCAAATTTATGATAAACATTCGAAGGTTGTGACTTTTGAGGAAGGTGAAAAGGTGCTATTTTTGATTCCATTGGTGGGTAAACCCTTACAGGCCAAGTATTGTGGACCTTATGTGGTATTACGTCGTCTGGGTCCGGTTGATTATTTGGTATGTACACCGGATAGAAGGAAAACAGAACGAGTGGTACATGTGAATTTGATGAAGCGATATGTGGATCGTTTGGATGTGATGCATGATGTATCGAAAGATGATGTGATTGCTTCTGTGTTGTTGGTGGATACGGATGTGAAGGTGACTGAGTTGACTTTAGAGGATAAGGTCTTACAATGTGATGTGTCTGCTGAATGTCGTGATGAATTACGTGATGTTTTGCATGACTTTGCACATGTCTTTAGTAAGTCACCGGGTAAAACCAACATGGTGTCACATAGGATTGAGTTGGTCGAAGGTGCTCGTCCTGTTCGACAATCACCTTATAGGTTGAATCCTGAGAGGATGGCTAAGGTGGAGAAAGAGGTGGAACAGTTGTTGAAGGCTGGGATTATTGAGGAGTCTGAGAGTCCTTGGGCGGCTCCGATCGTTATGGTTCCTAAGCCAGACGGTACGGATCGCTTATGTTCAGATTTCAGAAAACTGAATGGGTTGTCCGTAGCGGATCCATTTCCAATGCCCCGGGTGGAGGTCTTAATTGATCGACTGGGGAAAATCCCGTTATTTGACAAAATTGGATATGACAAAAGGGTATTGGCAGATTCCAATGCATCCTGATTCAGTCCCGTTGACTGCTTTTGTTACACCGAAGGGTCATTATCAGTGGAAATATATGAGCTTTGGCTTGAAGAACGCTCCTGCCTCATTTTCTAGATTAATTACGAAAGTTCTGAATGGATTGAATGATTTTTGTGATGCATATCTGGATGATATAATCATTTTCAGTTTGGAATGGTCTGATCATTTGATACACTTGAGGAAGGTGTTGAGTAGGATTGCGGATGCATGTTTGACTTTGAATCTAGCTAAATGTGTATTTGCAAATGCTGAAGTGGATTTTTTGGGTCACCACATTGGAGTGGATGGCGTCCAGTCACGGGTAAAGAAGGTGGAAGCGGTGTTGCGTTTTCCCAGGCCATGCAATAAGAAGCAGGTGCAATCGTTTCTCGGGCTTGCAGGGTATTATAAGCGTTATTTACCTCATTACTCTGACATTGCTTTGCCGCTGACGGCGTTAACGAAGAAAGGGATTCCTTTTCGATGGAATGAGGAAGCAGAGAGTGCCTTTGTGGATTTGAAATCTCGTCTTGCTTCTCGACCTATTCTTATACCTCCTGACTTTTCTAAACAGTTTTGTGTTGGTGTTGACGCATCTCAATTCTGTGTGGGAGCCTGCTTGTTTCAGATACATGAAGAACTGGAACATCCGATTTGCTACATCAGCAGGAAGCTGCTCACGCATGAGGTTCGATACTCAACCATTGAGAAGGAGGCGTTGGCGCTGATGGTCGCGTTACGAGCCTTCAGTGTGTACTTCGGATCCACACTGGTCCTTGTCTACACGGATCACAAGCCTCTGCAGTTCATCCGGCAGATGGCTAATAAAAACGTGAAGCTCTTGCGTTGGAGTTTGGAACTGGAGCAGTATAATCTGGACATTCGGCATCGTCCGGGCAGGTTAAATGTCCTCCCGGATATTCTCAACCGTCCGTCTCAGTTGTCAGAGGAAAGCAGCAGTTCAGTCACTGCCAAAGTACAAAATAATAAAGTCGTCACGTTGTCAAATAAGGACGTCCGTCAAGTGAAAGTTTCGAAAAGCACACTTCAGTGAGTGTCTTGTCTGCGTGTAGCAGCCACTTTCCAAAAAAAGTGGTGGAAGCTTCATCGCCTTTTTCAAGAAGTACTCAAGAGTTGGGGGTTCTTGTTGGGGGTTCTTGTTGGGGAAATTAGGTTCTCTGTTAGCTTGCAGTGGTTGACACTGTTCTCGTTCGTCTCGTTTGGTTTTGGCCAATGACATGTTAAAATTTTTGGCTCATTTTTGTATACACGTTGAGTGTCCAAATTTTTTTTCGTGTGTTATAGTTTATATGATTCGAACTTTTGAATGACTTTGAATTATATGAACTCTCAGTTACTTATGATGATGCTTTAGTTAGTAATTTGTGCTGCGTTAGTTGTTGCAATGAATTGCTTAGTACGCTTACTTGTAACGATTTAGTGCTTTGCGATTCTTGATGCTATGAACTGATAGGCGTAGCGTTTGTTGCTATATTTCGTCGTCCCTTAGGACTCCTCATGCTTTTGGGAGGGGGATATGTAGCCATTAGGTGTCTACGGCCCTTCTACTCTTCCGTACTCTTTCTGTCTTGGGATGCGTGGGTGTATTGAGGGTTGGGCATTGCCTATATAAGCCTTTGCTTTCGTGGCAAACGTCCCTGTCGCCCTGTTCTGCGGTTGTGGTGATGGGTGAGGCGTGTGGGTTTGATGTCTCTCGTTGAGCGTGTTCCGTCTTCTACGTCGCCGTCTCGCCCTGTTGGTGTTCTGGCAGTTCATCCGTCTTCCTTGGCTTCGTTAGCCGTTGTCTGCTGTGCTGTCGTCCGTACTGCTTCGTCTGGTTTGGTCAACTTTGGTTCTACTAGACGGTAACCTTTGTTATTCGCTGTAAATATTGCTTGTATGAATAAATCGATCTTATTTTACAAAAGTTGGGACCTTATCTTTTTGATAGTCATCCTCGTAGACGGCCCGTGAACCTTACAACATACATAAGTAGCACTGCAACTAGCGGGTGATAGCGGGGGGGTAATGGCAGGGGGGTAATGGCCGGGGGTAATTGTCTCCGGGGGGTAATGGCAGGGGGGGTAATGGCAGGGGGGTAATGGGCCGGGGGGTAAAGTCCTAGACCCTGTGTGAGCTAACATGGTTTTAATAACTCAGTTTCAATAGACAGTCATTAGCATTTATTTTCAACTGCAGTGCCTATAATCTAAGTTATAAAATTTACAAAATCTTTTCGCTTTTTGTATAGCCTATCTTTAAATTTTCTTTTTCACGTGTCTGTCACGCTGAGAGCGCTTCTCGATAGGGCCTAACTGTGCTGCGAGAAGCGTTTTTACAAATGTCCATATAGGATTAGATAAGACAAAATTAAAGAACATGAGTCAACAAGATTGAAATAGGCATTGAAATAAGATGTTTGGGTACAAAATTTTTAGGTCACACTTGATAACTCGGTAAAATTAAGAATTACAAATCCTCCGTCACAAAGACCTTCTTCGTAAAACCAAATTCAATTATAGTCTATCAGCCACTTTAAGTTTTATGCAAAAGGAGAAGATCAGCCTTAATAAAGCAAAACATTTTATTTATGGGTTCCTGATTCTTCTATGTTCGTAAATTGCTCACTTAGAAATCAAAAATCAAAATTCGTTCATCTGCGAATGTCACTTCCTCGGAGTTCCATTCATTCTCAGCCACAAATAGTCGACCATTGGACTTATCCAGAAGAATCCTAGATGGCTTTCGCAATCCATGTTTTTCTTTTGTGAGAATTTCTCTCTTAAATTCCAAATCTGAATCCAGTAAAATAACTCGATTATTCTCTCGATCAGCGATCATAATGAATCCATTTCTGTCGATGGACAAATGAATTGGATCATTCAGTTGTCCGATGGCAGATTCACGTTCTCCACCGAATGACTTCTTAAGTTTTCCATCTGCATCCACTAAGCAAACTCTCTGACGATCATCGTCATCACCATCATCCTCGTCATCTTCATTATAATCGTAATCGTCATTATCAACATCAACATTAGCATCATCATCGTCACCATCTTCAATTCCATCATCAAAGTTACTATGACTGACCAGAAAAAGATCATTGGTCAGTTTTATAGCATGCCTTGGATAACGAATGGCTGCGTGTGATGAAAGATTTATTGGCGCCGACAAAATTTTCATCGACCAAATTTCCGATGACTTTTTAGTCCTTCGGTTCGAAATGTCACGAATATATACCATTTTTTACGGCCAAAAATCTCACGAAAATAGAAAAAAATATGCCATTTTTGCCGCACATTTTTTATGGGCCTTCTTGGGTCTACCCCTAGCCCCTGATAAAGTCCGCCCATGATAGTAGACGGAGCCTGCACCTGGTATGGTTGCAACTTTGTGATATAGATATTAGATGTATTCTGTTATTTGCGTTCTTGTAAATTGTTTGAATTGCATAGCTTGTCAATGAATGTAGTCATACTGCGCAAAGTCGTGGTCAGGACTTTGACACTTTGTTCGATTCTTTTTGTTGAAGATCTGGACGAGCCCCTCTCCAATTTCTTCCCTCACTTCATGCAACACCCAAAATGTAGTTCATCTATACTCTATAGCCTATGCCTGACTCTGGTAAGTTTTTAGCTTTTCAGTTGTTCCATTACCTTTTTTAAATCACCATAAACTGTGCTTACCCTTTTCCACCATGATTGTCTAAATATGTTTGTTTGGTTTCAAAAACATTCTAAAACCTTCTAAATTATGTAAAAACTCAGCTAAAATAATTATTCAGAGCTTCAGTAGGTTCAATCTTCGTGATTATTAAAGACGCATTATTTCATTTCTCATCATTTCATTTCGAGCACTTGGTGTTCAAACACTCAAATACGGACCTAATACTGCGTTGTGTCAGTTTGAACAATAGTCGAAGATTATTATAATTAATACAAAGTCATTTAAGCTAGGATTTGGCCTACTTAGCATGAATGAAGACCCAAACTGAAAATAAATGCAGATCAATAATTGAATAATAGAAAAATATTAAATGAAGTAGGCCCAATAGTCTTCGACTCCAAAATGTTATGTATGCCAAACACGTGATTAGTCATTAAAGTTAAGAATTAGAAATCTTCCATCTCTGACCATTTTCTTCGTAACATCGATTTCGACATCGGCCACTTTGCGTTTTACGCTAAAGATCAAGATCAGCTTTGATAAAGTAATATCTTTTGAGTTCCTGGTTCTTATGTATTTGCAAATTGCTCATTTAAATATCGAAAATCAAGATTCGTCCATCGTTGAATGTCCCTTCCTCAGAGTTCCACTCGTTGTCAGCCACAAACAGTCGACCATTGGACTCTTCCAGAAGAATTTTAAATGGATGTCGCAATCCGTGTTTTTCTTTTGATAGAATTTCTCTCCTAAATTCCAAATCTGAATCCAGTAACATAACTTTAGAGTTATATCTATCAGCGACCATCACGAATCCATTTCCGTCGACAGCCAAATAGATTGGATCATTCAGTTGTCCGATGGCAGATCCACGTTCTCCGCCGAATGACTTCTTGAGTTTTCCATCTGCATCCACTATACAAACTCTCTGACGATCATCATCAACATTAGCATCATCATCGTCACCATCTTCAATCCCATCATCAAAGTAGCCATGACTGACCAGAAAAAGATCATTGGTCAGTTTTATAGCATGCCTTGGATAACTAATGTCTGCGTGTGATGAAAGATTTATTTCATTAATCAATTGTCCCTCTGGTGAATATTCAATTAATTTGCTTCTATAGTAATCGGTTAAAATGACATTCGATTCATCGGTAACAGACAGAACACTCCAAATGTCTCGTGTTGACCATTTCTTCATTAATTTTCCTTTTGGATCAACTCGCAAGATTTCCATTTCTGTCGACTGACCAACGTCTTTGTAGTCCATGATATACAGACATTTATTTTTGATGCAGGATCCTATATCAACTGGATTAATTAATTCCTTCAAATTCCATCGACGACTGAAACGGAATTTAATCGAATCGTAAACTTCAACTTCTGAACTTTCTTTACTCACAACAAACAATTCGTTGTCTAAGATGGTCAATCCAAAGATCGCTTTCTTTTCATCTACTGCTACTTTTGTTTTAATCGTTTGAATCATGACTGGATCCGATGTATATAGAAGCTGATCTGAAAGAATTTAGATCATCTGGCAATTTTGAACTTCATCATTTAAAAAATTAAAAATATTCTAGTTTAATTATAGGTCGTTGATTTTTACTAAAGTGTAAGGACCGATTGCATTAACATAAGAAATCAGATTTCCCCATCAGTGTTATAATTAAAATAAATTCGAATTAAAGGGATACAATGCTACCAAAGATCAGTTAAGACCATGGCATGGTTGAGTGACCTTCAAAAGGTTATCTGGAGACCGGTGTTTCACCAGGAATCTCTTCTCATTCTTCACAGTGCATTACCGCACCCCTAAGTCCAACAAATTATTAGACCCTTCTTTAATCAAAGTGCGAACAAATATTGCACTCAATCCAGGATTTTTATACCTCTGCATCATGCATTGCCTAGGACAGTGTCGAACATTAGGACTCTCTCACTCGTAGTCATAAAGCTACCGAAAGCTCATGTACCGGAAGGTAGTATATAAATAGTCCCCGACACTCATGCTGGTATAAACTTAAGAATCATGTGTTTAATTTCTAATCTACCAACCCAACTGTGTAGTGCATAGCCTACCCTTAAAACCTGAATTCTTGTTTATCCAGTTAACCCGATTTCGACGGGACAATTCCATTAATTATGTAGGCCTAGACATCAATACTTCTTTAAAGCTAGTGATTTTCAACTGGCGCGCAGCTACAACGGCGTCAGGGCCGCTTAGAGAGCAGGAACATGCCCAGGGGCCTGCGACTTTTAGGGGCATTATGAAGCGTTTATGAATTAGGCATGTGTGGTCTTTTGTGTGTAATAATTGCTACGGAGAATTAACTACACTCAGTTTAAGCTTCAACTTAACATGTGAAGTGAATAAGATCATATTGCAATTGCATATATAAAAATATAAAATCGTTCGTAGGTCATTCCTACAGTTTCTATTACTTAAACGTGTTTCTAAAATAGTTTTTTCGCATAAAACTTTAAGATAGTTTGGGGGCTCGTGGCTGCCCTGCCCATGCAGGGGACGGAAATTTTTCTCGTTAGTCTTGAACGTCGCAGTAATGTACATTGTACATGTATTTCCATTTGATCAGTTAAATGTTTTCTTACCATGTTTTACCCTTGATAGTTCATGCTCCAGTTTCTCAACGCTGTCTTCTAATGTCTTGATTGTCATCTTATGCGCCTTATTAGTCTCTACTTCGTTATTTATATCGATTCTGAGCTGTGCGTTTGCTGATCGTAAACTCAGGAGTTCACTTCCGTTACTTTGCTCTGCTAACACAATTTGATTACCAGTGTACTGTGGCTTCAATTCACCGTCTTCTGAAAATAATAATGAGTTTTTTTGCAGACCAAATATTCAATAACATGTAGTAAGTTTAATGCACAAGCAGATCAACAGTCTGTAGTAGGCCTAGGATGTATACAGGCTAAGAACTTCTTCAATCAAATTTTGAACATGGGCAAGCTTACCTATTATGTAAAGAACTTCGTAGATTATCTTGACAATATTCGCAATTGTTCACCTACCCGCGTGCAGGCCTTTAATGAATAATCAGGAAAATTACCCAAAGTGCCAATGGCTACCGTGATTCAGAGTAATGCGGTGACACAGAACCAGCGGTCAATGGGAATTTCTCTACACCTTTATCTTATGATATAGGTATATAGTAGTATAATTAGCGACATTAATTCGATGACTTTTAGAGGATGACTTTTTATACGCAAGACAATCATTGAATATTTTGGACAGACTTATAGGCTATATCGTTACTCAAATAATAGAATAGAGGCGTAAGCTTATCCATCTATTCGATTTCCTTAGTATCTGGAGATCAGATATCTTTCTCATGCATCAGATTAGCGCTGAGGGAGACATTATTGCTCATCTTTTAATATCTATCTAGTAGCTGTGTCCATAACACACCTCTGAGAGGTCCTGAAGATGAGCTATGGAACTGTTAGCTTTTGATACGATACATCACATACCATTATTATAATAAATCGCATTTTTTAGCATCTTTATGATTATTATGGTCGGCAATGAAGAAGATGGCACATACAACTGTTTCTGCTGCAAGGCCGTTGCTAGGGGGTGTTTTGGATGTTTGAACACCCCCCCCCCAAATGGAAAATGTAAAAATAAAATAATGCATTTACTAACACATGATGGAAAAACCATGAAATAAAACCATGAAAACACCCCCGAAATGAAAAATGTAAAAAATATTGAATCAATTGGTGACATTTTTTGAAGATTTCGGTCGGATGACAAAAAAGGTCTACAGTTAACAAAAAAATACTGACCATGAATTTCGCCAATCAAGTTGTCAGAACTTTCCGCCAGGAACTGTTCGAGGTCCGATTTTCTGAAGGAGAAAGTAAAGGACTGATCCTTTGTTTCATTTGCGAGTTGACGCTGGTGTTGCAACTCTACTGCTCTGGACAATAAGTCGGAGAATGCGCAACATATGTCGCTAGCTGATCCTTTAGTCATTATATTCTGACAGTAGGAATTGTATGTTTCTAAACTCGATAGATATGCATCAATATCATCAGTTTCCATTTGGATTTCCTTCAGCCTACTCTGTCTTATTGAACACAGATCTTGCAGAAGAGAAGTTGCATGTTTTTCTATCAACTGTTTCACTTCATCTTTTCTGTTTTCTATATCACACTCTAAGGTCGCAACTCGTCCTTGTATAGCTTCCTTCACCTTCAGGAGTTCTGTCTTTCTAATCTCAGCTCTGGATCTGCACTCGTTTATTACTTGGTAATTGCTTTCAATCTGTTTCCGAAAGTAATCCACGAATTTAGTAACGTGAGAGCCATCGTGATTCTTATGGTCGTCAATGAAGCAAATGGCGCATACAACTGTTTTGCAATCAGTGCAATATACATCCAGTACCTTTTGTTCGTGTAGTTCACAAACACTTGGGGCTATATTTGTGATCATGGTTTGGCCACTTTCATGTTCAGTCATTGGTATCAATCTGTGATGCTTTGTCAATTTAAATTTTCTATGTTGCCTGCAACATTCCTCACAAAACTTCTGGTTGCATTCAGCACAAAATGAATGAGCCGCTGAAATTTCCTTAGCCTTAGACCTACCTGCTTCTTCATTTTCTTCTATACATGCATCGCATAAGAGTATCGATGACTCAGGCTGATCTGAAAGATTTGCCACTTCTATAAGTCTCTCAATGAAAAAATTCTTAGGAAGTCCATGAAATCCTTCTGGGGGAACCTTGAACATTCGTCTACAAATTGGACAAGGCATCTCATCCCCAGGCCCTTTGTTTGTTTTGAGTCCAGTCTCTTGGATACATTTCATGCAGAATGTATGAATGCATGGTAAACCCTTCGGATTGGTGTAGACTTCGGTGCAGATGCAACATGTAGTTATATCGTCGACCTCTTGCTTTTTAACATTATCACTGTCTACTTCTTTCGCAGCCATTTTGGCTGTCTACTATTATACAGATTTTAATATCGAAAATGTTTTCGATTTCGCTATTGGTACGGGCCTTATAGGCCTACGTGGCAATCAAATATAGGCTAAATCTCGTATTTGTACGAAAAGGAATTGCTATCGGATAAAAATCTTGAGCTCTCTAAATGTACACGAGGTTAAGAAAACGTTGTTAGTTACAAACATCAGATTCTGTTCAGTTCCGATCGATCTAATTCTAAGTTACAAATACTAGGATGTTACTGTTAACTTATCGCAGGTGTATATGTTGACAGAGAACGTGTGCGTCACGTGGTCATTGGACTTTGAGTCTCAGTCGATTAACTTCGATAAGCAAATGTGATATAGCGCAAGACTTATTAGGTCTAACAGGTAGCCGTTCCAACCGGATGTGTAGCACCAATAAAATAATGTCACAGACAGCAAAGTATCAAAAGCTGAAGAGACATCATAGAGGGCCAATAGAGTAATCTGTGTGTAACATAGACCTATGAGGCTATGTCTATTTACTGTGGTAACGTACATGCAGGCTACGTCTACACTGTCCAGATTCGGTACATGGAAATGGACACATGATGTTTCTCATTCTTTGGTTCCACTGTGTACTGATTTATATGTGCATTTGAATCAACGGATAACTTGGATTTTTGCATGACTATTATATTACGTTTTGCGACTTCTAAGATAGATTTTTGTTCTGTTTTTATCCTTCAAGCAACAAACAACTATTAATAACAATCATAATAATTGTGACAAAAATCAATTTGTATGGCACCGTAACAGAGCCATGCCGCTACAAAGGTGTCTTACAAAGCATCTAGCATGCGCAGGATTAGCCATAGCGAGCAAGTAGGCCTATGTTTTTTGCAGGGATTTAAAGAGTTCACTGAGCAGGTGTCGCGTGATGGTCTCCTCAAAAGTCTCCCCCGGAGACTATTTCTAAACAGATTCTCCCCTCCCAGAGGATCTGTTTCAGAGTAAATTCGCCCCCAGAGACTATATTTCGAAATAAAGTCTTCGGGGGGTGGGGGGAGAGAATATTTCATCCTCATAGATAATAAATATCGTATTTATCTGCAAATCTATAAAGCGCTCATCGCAGTATGAACTATTCAGAGGCGCTCTCAGTGCATAGAACCCGAGAAAGAGATTTTAAGAATAGCGTTTTAGGGCAACGAGTAGAACCGGAATAAAAGTAACCCACAGGGATTGGAGGTCATTCAAACAAGAGGGTCATAATCATTATTCATATTGTTTAATCAATAATTCTTTCCATAGGCCTAAATCTGTCAGGAATTATTGTTTTCATAAATCCAACCTCCATTTCATCGAGAATTCTTTTCATGATTAATCAAGATTTGTTCATTAACCAAGAATTGCTTTAAACTATCTATCCAGCTTTGATTTGATCAAAAATTCTTTAAATCCATCCAATTTATAGCTGACACAAAACTGTTTCCATCAACACAGTAAATATTTACCATGAACCTTTATAATTGTAGGCCTAAGCCGCAGTGATTTTCAACCGGGGTTCCGCGGAACCCAGGGTTCCGCGGAGGTCAGCCAGGGGTTCCGCGGCAGTTTGGTCGAAATTTTAGTGTATCGACTGAAATCCTTAAAGTATCAGCAATCAGCGGCGCCCGCAGACACGTAAGTGCGTACAGCGCGTAAGTGCGTACAGCGTACAGCGCGATGACCCAAAAGGTATGTTTTTGTTGGGAAATTCTAGGTTGATGACTAAAAAAAATAAAAAAAATAAAAAAGTCATCAGTTTTTTCGGCGGATTGAAAAGGTATGTTTTTGGAAAATTCTAGGTTGATGACTAAAAAAAAAAAGGTCATCAGTTTTTTCGGCGACCTAACGAAAATTTTTCCCTGTTCGCCCCTCCTTCGGAAATTTCTGTGCGTACAAGAAAAAAATCCTGCGGGCGCCGCTGTCAGCAATGAGTAGATTCTTTCCCAGCCTTCTGTCATTCTTGCTTAGAACATTATTACGTGAATGTAGGCCTATTGTTGTTTTCTAGGCTAATTATGTCGTTCAATACTTGGTTTTTGGAAGGCACATACATCAAGTGGGAGCCTATAAGCTTAGGCCCTATAGATTGCCTACATTTCTAACTGACCAGTCGAACAGAACATTTTTATCATTGATTTTGAACTATAGGGAAGTTCGAGATCCGTTCTGACTAAACGGAATGTGATACGGCTTGTTTAGTTAATTCCTCTTTTGATCAGTTCCTTTTGAAGAGCCAGTGGTTGAATTTCTCATCCAGAGGGAGTGGATATTCAAATTTTTCCAAATGTAAAGGCTGAGCCCTAACAATACATTTATCTGCAGTATCTGTAACCGACAGGCAATACTCGCTATTTGCTTCTCGGAAAATCACATTTAATTAGATGTGTGAAATAAGAATCAGATGAGTGATTGTTGTGACAGAAGCAATTTTTCAGGTGCAGGGATAACTAGCAAACGAAGCTGACACTCCCCAAAAAAGCTGATGTCCTCCGCCTCACTATATAGCCTCATGTCACTCCCCACATTCACGACGGTTGAGTCACCAAAAGATGCTTTATGTTGAAGATGAATCATTATTCGTCTGCCTATAATACTTGCAAGTGTCTCTCTACGATGCTTCCACGACTTAAGCCATGAAAAAATTTCGCAGTAAACTTGAAAAAATACTTTGATACTATTTGTCCATAACACTGATCCAGAATAGAACGTATTTTTTTTCTCTCAATATTCTGTCAGATGTATTGATAGTTGTTGGCGAAAAAGAGCAAAAGTGCAATTGCTCTCTAACAGTGCTTTGCGCACTGGACCTACACTTCTAGAATTTTAAAGCAAGTATTTGTAATGTGATAGCCTACTAAAGACTGCACCAGAAGTGCAAGTAACGTACATCTAAATATTACATAATTTGACAAATTGGGCTACAACAGTTACTGTAGGCTATGTATTTCTTAAAATACTGGACGGGTGAAACGCGAAGGGTTCCGCGAGCAAATACGTGTTTTTGAAAGGTTCCGCGACTAGAAAAAGGTTGAAAACCACTAGCCTAAGGTCTTAACATCTGTCAACTACAGTAGGTCCTACCTTATTGAAATCATAGAAGACCTGGGTCTATTCATTTAGTGACGTATGCCTAAACTAAGGGATTGAAATCATGGAATTATTTCAGCAGCATATACCGTAAACTGCTAACGTTGGAAATTTCCGTAGGATATAAAAGGATGATTTATCATTAAATTTTTTAAAGTTCCTTATTTCCTGCGTTTAAGCTGAGTTTTGACGTTTGGAAATCACGCCCATCAGTATGAAACATTTGCCTCATAAGTTTCTCATTTTATTTAATATTATTTCATGCCCAATTAAACCAATGGACACAAAGTCATTTATTAAAAAAAATATACACTTTAAATCCGGAAATAATATGGCGGGGTATTTTTAATAGGGAGACTTTGTATCGTAGAGGGTGGAGATTTTATTCCAATGGGGAAGACTTTGTTCCGTTACAGAGTCTCCTCGGTATCAGCAAGTGGAGGCTCTGTTTCGGGGGAAGCTTTATTTTGTGACACCGGCCTAACTATTGCACTCGATCAGTGAACGCTGTGCCTCACGATATGCTACGCATTCGAACAGTGTTCAGCTCTCGGACATCTTCAGCTGCTGGTCCAAAACCTTTCTCTTCTTCGTAATTATGGCTCTTCCATCACTGAGCATTAGCCTATACATCAAAATCAAACTCCGGTTCTCAATGACAGTCAGCATCGCATAGGCCAGTTATGTCCAACCTGCTCGCCTGAACTTGACTGACTTTTGCACTTTGTGTAAAATGAAGTGAACTGCGACCGGTCGACATGAATGTTTATTTTATTGATTTTGTAACGACGGTTTGGGGTTTGGACTGCTACCAGAAAGGCCAATCCGACGGCTCGTTTCTTCCCACAGTAGGCCTATGTCTGTCCGTTTCTTTCGAGAAATAGTCTTAGTCTAGTCCTGAGGGCTGCAAGGAAACAATAAACAGACCTCTAAGAGTCCCACAGGGCCAACGACTTGTGATGTCATGGTAACTTATTCGATCAACGACCACGACACGAATTTATGATGGGGGTGGGGTTTTATGGCCTGGCCGGATGCCCTTTCTGACACCAACCCAACAGTATTACAGTAAATAGAACGGGAACAAAGTAACAAATGGAATAAAGTAAAAAAAACAATTAATTGTTACTGCAAGCAATTGGTTTTTTTCTTTTTCTTAAACAACCTTTCTCAAACAACCAAGATGCTAAGGAAAAATCGGGTCTTTCGCTCTAACAATTATGAAAGAAAGATGTTTTGTCAACTGTCACCTTGAGCAATAAAAACTGTGGTTATGGTTAAGGTTATGGCTAACACCCAGACATTCCGCCAGACCGATGGTCGTGTGGCGCATCTGCCTAATCGGTAGTAGAACTGGGTGCAGGGTTCAAATCCGATTCCACAGCAAACTTTGGTGACGTCGATCCCTCCAATTTATCCAAGCGCGACACGACCTCAGTCAGCACTAAGTCTTCTCTAGCTTCTTTAGCGCTTGACTGCATAGAAGCCAGTAACCTCTATCTATTCTTCTTTGTTCGATTCGTTCTCCTCAACTGATTCCGTTTCGACTGACTCACTCGACTCGACTTGAATGAAAATCTAACCACAAGTTATTCGCGGATGTTACATCATAATGACGACTTCCTAAATTATTAGCTATGGGCTGCTGTGCATTGTGTTGTATTAAGATATTTATAAATCGCCACTAACGGGGTGAGCCGTTCAAACGTGCTCAGTGCTCACAGTGCGCAAGGTCATGAGTGAAGAAATGGGCTTTAAGGAAAAAATTATTCGGAGGGATTACCAGCTGGTTTCATAGTTTAGCTCCGATTGTGGCATAGGCACACCTCCTATTGCCGTTATTATAGATAATATTGCTGCATGAGATAAAGAAATTCCTGTGTAGATAGGTTCAAAGCTCTTGAACGGATCCATAATGACGTAGTGAACCCCGACTCTCGAACTAAGTCTTCATCTAAATTCCGCCAATCTTCAGATCCTCCACCAGTTTGCTCATCGCGCGCGCACACACACACACACACACACACACACACACACACACACACACGCACGCACGCACACATCAATATCTACTAATCTACTTCACGCTCCTTTATTTGTCACGGCTCGGTATTTTTCCACCAGAAAGATTCATCCCATTCATTTCAATCTTTCCCAATCCGTATTAGCCTCTGTCTCCTTCTCTCTATGCAGGGTCTTCTAGCAACCGAGCTTTGATCTCCACTTGGTTTCAATGGACAACTCAGTGATAGTGATCATAAGATATTGCCCACCGCTTAACTTTCGAATAGAACTCTATGAAAACTCGTAATATATTTTATTTATAAAGTTTCATCGTTTAACGGAATGAAGTGGCAGGTGCACCATAAATTTGCAAACGGCATTAAGCTCCGTGATTGCGATTATTTGCTCAAACCATTTCTGCTGCCGAACATTCTGTTTTCCGAAGCAGAAAATATAGCAGGAAGTGAGAGTCGAGAAACCAATACTCGATGTCATCCCTTTGGCCGTCAGTCCGCAAATTTTTTAAACAATAGATGAAACCAGGGTTAAAAACGTGCCTGGACTGTCACAGACGGTGTCCAGGCACTTATCTTAAAATCTGAACACCGTCCTGCCACTTATTTGGCGCACAGAGCAAGGAAAGTTAAGGGCGTCCAGGCACTTTTTACACACTTCAAGCACTGGATGGAACCCTCATGACTAATATTATTGTTCTACTCTTGCTTTCTTATTAAGAATTGAACAATTACCATTGTGCATCAGATAACAATAGGTTTGCAGCATCAGGCATTATTATTCGGAGTATTGTTGAAATTTTTATTTATAAAGTTTCATCGTTTAACGGAATGAAGTGGCAGGTGCACCATAAATTTGCAAACGGCATTAAGCTCCGTAAGATCGATTGACCGAATAAGCTCATCAGAATGACTTCTGCAGTTTTAGGCGTCATCGCACTGATCAATGCTCCAGTCGTTGCATTTTTCCCCCTCACACACATACTGGCAAGTCTCGAAAACGAAGGGATCGTCTTGGCGCGAATCCTCGTGGCATGTTCCATTATCTGCCTCTTGTAGACTTTGGTCTGCACAGCCTCTCTTAGCATACTTCACATAATTGTCTTGGTCTGAAACAAAAATACAAACACTGAAAAATATTATAGTTTGCAGGGCTTGATTAAGGCATGTTCAACAGGGGCCCCACACTTTAGGGAGCCCCCATACATGCAATATAAGTTTTTTTCATCACTGTTAAGTGTTAATCCTAATAGTAAAAATGAGTAAAATATCTCGAAACAATTCAAACAAATATTATTGTCAAATTACCTGAAAACTACTGATTTTAGCACAATACAGACTTACATCTTTTGAGCATGTTTGGGGGCCCTTATTGAAGTTTTCCATAAATATTCCAAGCAGACTTAGCCTATCTTAAAATCGGCCAGATATTCTGGCAAGGGCTATCAGTTGTAACTACTTACATGTAGACCTATATGATTTTAGACACTTTACACCTCTGCAGATCGGAATTCAAGTGTTATGCAACGCATTTATGAAAATAATGGCATCATTATATGACTAAGGTCTCCAGCAAATATAACAATACTGGTTTACAAAAGATACTAATGAGTTTTATTATAATATAGGCCTACAACGGATAAATTCAGCTATTACAATGGGTGAACTGGTCACGATCACACGCTACACATGTAACAGAGCATTCGCGATAAACATTCAAATATTAAACTACGAAGAATAATTTACTGTTAGTCTGTTAATTTAAAATAATAATAATAATAATAATAATAATAATAATAATAATAATAATAATAATAATATATAATAATAATAATATTGGTTACTTATCTTATCCTCAGTTTCGTTCAGTTCTTCCTCGTTCCCTTTCTCCTCTTTGTCGATGTTTCTGGCTTCCTCGTCTCCTTCGTTCCTTCTTCCGCGCTCCTCTCTCGACCAACCTTTCCCCCAGCTCCTTGCGACTGACTGACTGCCACGTCCCTTCTCATACCCTAGTTAAACCTTCCTCCTGAGTCCAAGCCAGCCAGGCCAGCGAGCGTTCCTCCAGCCTCATCCTGCTGTTCTCTTCCTCCAAACACATACCCTCTTTTTCTTACATGGCAACCACAAACTCTTCCTGGTCAGTTCTGCCTGCCTTGTCTACTCCTAAACGTGTCCCCCTGCCTGTGGCTGAATCTACTCTAAGCTGCTGTGGCTGGTCAGCTCTCCTCCCTGACTCAACTCACAACTATTTCTTTGTGTCTGCTTCGCACACAACCTTTCCTTCTTTTCCCTATCCTACACAACCATCATCACTGCCACTAATCTTCCTATGCATCCCTCTCAAATCTGGCCATTACACCTATACAACCCTCATGAACTCTGTTATAATTATACACTCTTTGCTTTTACGTATTAGGTCTAGGCCTACTACTTGCGTAAACGCGAAAATATAGGCCTATATATTAGTATGTGATCAGTGGCGGCGCTACAGAAGGACAAAATCAGGTCAAATGCCCTGGTACAAATCCTTTGCCTTGGTCGTTGTCCTGCCACAAGACTGCCAGAATATTTTCCCTGCCAAGAATTTATTTAGTGCATAAATCGCTTCTGCACAGTTTACTTGTATGAGTGCCTTAACTATGCCATGGTTAAAAAAATCTGATTCCAATATTCTTAAAAGTAATAGATGAATACTTTAGCACTAGACTGGAATATAAAAAGACATGTTCATATTGCAAAAAAGAAAAATCAAATGACTAATAGACGAGTGTTGATTTGTTGAATATAACACGTTTTGTGTCAATTATGTGTCCTTTTTCAGTGAGTGTGTAAGGTTGGGGTCCCCACAGTTTTACCAAACAGGAACCCACATTTGTTAATCCGACCCTGCGAACAGGGCCTCCATATTTCTTAATCCGGCCCTGGTAGTTTGTGAACCTTTCAAGTATAATTATAGCCTATACTTGTCTCCTGAAGTAAAAAGACAAAAGCCGAACAGTCATTTTCACAAGAGGAAGAAACTTCCTTAAGGTAAACAGATGGAACCAAAATTGTAGGGTTTGAAACCTATCAGAAGTATACATGTACCATGAAAATGTGCTTTTAAGACATTTAAAACATAACTGCATACAGAATCGTCAATGGACTCCGCTTGCAGATATTTCACCAGTGGCCGCCTCAAACAGAGATAAGAAAACGCCAAGTTGCCCCTAGAGAACACGGGGAACATGCCTTACATAAAAGTGCAAGGAACGGATCCCATGGATCGCTACAGCCCCAACGCAGTAACTGCCTCAGGTGAGGATCGAATCTGTACTCTTCTCGTTCCAGGCTGACCACTCAAATCAGTTGTCCATGTGCCACACGAAAATCGACCGTAGTGCAACACACGTTCCTTCCATCGCACACGCAATCGTAAACTTCAGATTTCTATTGCGCCAATTTAATTATTATTATTATTATTATTAAATAAATTTGTAACGCGCGCAATGTCACACCGAAATGTGAATCTGAGGCGCGGATAGTCAGCCGCCAGAGGAAGTTGCAATTAAAGATCCATATGCTTGAAAGCCAAGGAGAAATAGTAAGTTTTTAGCCGCTTTTTGAAGGAAGGAAGTGAAATTGAGTTCCGAAGAGAGAGCGGAAGCCGATTCCATTTCCTGGGTGCAGAGGCATGGAATGCACGCAAGCCCATAACTGTTTTGCATCGGGGTTCAGATAAAAGACTTGTGCCAGATGAACGCAAGCAACGAGGAGGAATGTAAGGAGTTAGTAGTGACTGAAGGTAGGAAGGTGCGTTGGTGCTGAGAGATTTGTAGGTCAGACATGCCAATTTGAATTTTATCCTGTACTGAACAGGAAGCCAATGCAATTGATGGAGTAGGACTGAGGAACTAGTTTGTATTGGGACGCGCAGCACAACACGCGCTAAGGAGTTTTGGATGTGTTGTAGCCTTCTGAGCTCAGTGACTGAGAGACCGACAAAAACGGCGTTAGCATAATCAAGGCGAGAGGAGACAAGAGAACAGGGAATGGTTTGAGACATATCCATAGTCAGGGCCGACCTGATGTGACGTATTGCCCGAATGTGATAGAAACAAGATTTACAAATGCTAGTTATGTGAGGTCGAAATGTGAGCTTATTGTCTAGGGTTACTCCAAGTGTTTTGACAGTATCTGACAGATGAACAGCAGTGCCGGCAAGGTCGATATTAGAAAGTGGAGGAAAAGAGCGCAGGCGCTGGCGTGACCCAAACAAAATTGCCTCAGACTTGTCAGGGTTTATGGCCAAACCATTGAAACAAAACCAGGAATACATAGATGAAAGGCAATCTTCAAGTTTAAGTTTGGCAGACTGATCAGTGTCTAATAAAGAAATATGGAGCAGGGTATCATCCGCATACTGTTGTAATTTTATGCTATTCTAAAACACTTTGACATTGACATTTGACTTTGACATTTATCTCGTGCATAAATTATGTACGTTTGTTTATTATACTTTGTATGTACACCAAAATGCGGATAGCAATTGGTATATTAAAGAATATTCTTATCTTATCTTATCTTAATTGGATTCCAAAGTGATTAGCAATGCGACTGATTGGGGAAGTAAAGACAGTAAATAGTAAGGTAAAGACAGTAAATAGTAAGGGGCCAAGGACAGATCCCTGTGGAACTCCAGCAGTGCAAACAGTAGGTTCAGACCGAGCGGTCCCAATGCCGACCTGCTGATTGCGGTCACGCAGGTAAGAAGCTAACCAGTTTAGGGCTGTCCCAGAGACACCGAAGCTATTGGCAAGTCTTGAAAGGAGTAACTGATGGTCAACAGTATCAAATGCTGCACTGAGGTCAAGACATACTGAGAGGCAGGCTTTCCCATTGTCAATAGACGAGAATATGTTATCAAGTGTAGAGACGAGGGCAGTCTCAGTGGAAAAGCCTTCGCGGTAAGCTGACTGATAAGGACTAAAGTTAGGACAGGAAGTGATGTGTTTCTTAATGCGAGTGAGAAAGAGACGTTCCAAGATCTTAGAAATGTTATTAAGGTTGGAGATAGGTCTGAAGTTTGAAAGGTTGCTGGAGTCTAGGTTAGGATTTTTAAGCAAGGGTGTGACTAGAGCAGATTTGAAGCATGACGGAAAACGCCCTTCAGCAAAAGACAGGTTGGTCAAGCGCGCAATAAGGTGGGAGAAAACATCAGAGCAGGAAAGTATAAGTGATGTTGGTATGAAATCCATTTGGGAAGATTTAGGAGCCATGTTTTTGAGAAGATTGTAGACTTCAAAGTAGGTGACAGAAGGCAAGTCAGAGAAGCTAGATCCAGAGAAATCAGGGTCAAGCAGCAGGTCATTCCTCAATAATTTAGTAGTACATCTAGCAATTTTACATTTTAAATTGTTAATCTTATTGACAAAAAATGCAGCAAAGCTAGAGCACAGAATCTGATTCTCAGAGTCTGATCGTTGGCAGTCGGAAGTATCCTTCGAGTGCAGAAGACGTTGCGAGATGCGCCATCGATCACGAGGATTATCAGCGCTTTGTAATTGATTATGGAAAAACGAAGCTCTTGACTCGTTTATAAGTTTGTTAGTTACACGGCAATGGCGACGGTAGCGTTGTCTGTCCTCGTCAAGCCCAGAACTTTTCCATTTCCGTTCTAATCTTCGACGATCCATCTTAGCTTGGACTGCCTCGGAAGATAGCCATCTTGTGATTGGTTTAGATGGACGCCTATCACGAGTCTGAATAGGAGCGAGTTTGTTTAAAGTACATGATACGGTTCGCTTGAGTTGTTCAGAGAAATCTTCCGCGTTAGTTGCAGGAGCAGTGAACAGATCAGATTCGATGAGCAAGTCACTGAAATTTAAGGGGTCGACTGCTTTGATGTTACGGAATACGTGTCGTACTGGTTGGCGGAGGCAAGAAGTCGTCATTTTCCACAGTATGAGCTACGTGAAAGCTACGTGAAAGGAGTCAGGTTACCCTCGACCGCTGCTGTCGATTCTGATGGGCAGTCAAAGAGTACTCAAAGAAGGACAAAGTCCGATTGCCAGGTCAGAAGTCCCGATCAGGAGAAGGAAAGAGCATATACATGTAGCTGGGAAGGCGGGTGTCATTTGGGTCTAGAATTGAAAGGCGGAATGAACGGCTGAGTTAGAGTAGGAATTTATGAACCGAGGGTTGCGAAAGACTGGAATAGGAACAGGATCGGATAGAGTGGGTTGGCTGTAGTGTAAGGTAAACAATTCGCGACGATAATAATTATCTTGGGTCAAAAGTATTGCAGGGAGCAGTAGGTAGGCCCTAGGTTAGTAATTAGATACGAATTGGATTCGATCTGAGATTTATAGCAAGTGATCACTTTGTGTGTGAGAGTGATAATCAATCAATCAATCAATCGTAATTTATATAGCGCCCCTTCAAGGTACCTACTCAGAGGCGCTCCTGACCGAGATCAAGCGAAAAACAGTCTTAATAATAATTGTAGATAATGATAGTGATGTTTGAGAATATTGGTGAGTGGTGACATTTCGAGCTTATGAATTTTTGATGATATGCAGTGACCTAGTTTCTGTCGAGTGGATTCAATGTCGTGGTCTCGTGGAAGAGGAATTATTGCAGCTATTGAGGTTTGAGTGGACAGTGGAGCTAGCAATGACGGCGGGAGTTTTGAAGTCGAGCTTGGCAGGATGCGACAAGGGTATAGGCCTATGCACGAAGCAGAGGCGCGACAGGTTGAACAATACATGGTGAGAGTTAGAGATGCGGAGATGTGGATCAAAAACAATGCAGATATAAGGACAGGGGGTCAAAAGGTAAAGATCTAGTCAACAGGTTGAGAGTGGGTCAGAAAGTTTTTTGATTTGTCCATGAATGTTACATGTAAGTATGATGAATTACGATTTTCGTATGTTTGGAATGACAAACATTTTGGAAAGAGCAGGCCCACAAACGCAGTCGATGATCATGCAAATGGCCGGCATAGATGACATGGCATGTTCTTACCAGGCAACAAAATTTTCGCAAGAGTTTCCGTCACGATGCAAAATTTTTGCTCGTCAGAACAGGTTTTGCTCTTAGCATAATTTGTATCGCAGCAAGGTTGCGTCGTTTCACTGTCGCAAGACCAGCATTCAAGGGCTATAACAACAGAAGGCATGTTTAGCAAATAATGCGCTATAATTTATCTAATGAAACGACTATATCAAATCGTATACATGTGCTAAAATATTAATAATAATAATAATAATAATAATAATAATAATAATAATAATGGTAATAGCAATAATAATAATAATAATAATAATAATAATAATAATAATAATAATAATAATAATAATAATAATAATAATTATAATAATAATAATCAAAATAATAATAATAATAATAATAATAATAATAATAATAATAATAATAATGATTATGATAATAATAATAATAATAATTATTATTATTACGTCATAATTACCATGGTAACGCATTGTCTATTGGCCGAGCGTTACTGTTTACTTTTGGCGTAATCCGTTTCAAATAATATACTTGCTCACTGCAAACAAATCATGAACGGGAAACATTCAAAGGGAATCGGGACATGCCGTGTATGTTGGGCAACTTTTAAGATTCACTCATCGGATGGGACCATTCATCGTCATGGCCCTAGGCCTTCACCCTGTCCCGGATCTAGTCAGCCGCCTGCAGAGATACTAGTTCCTGACTTAACCTTGTCACCGTCCGTAGAGTCTACGGCCGACCCTGAAAACAGCATATCGGTCCAAACACAGCCAGACTCGGACGGACAGCGTCCTCCTGTACCTCCAGTATCCAAACTCTTGCACCCGGTCATAAGAGGCGCGCTTGTCAAACGAATTCCTAGATCGGCAAGAGCATCATGCGCCGCTCTTTTGGGTGAACTAATAGAGTCTGTCGTGAAGGAACCAGAAGACACCGATAAATGGTCAAACCTATTGGCCTTTGGAGGATACATTCTGGCCAAGCCAAAACGAGGAGGTGTCAAACACAAACTAACGCGGCTAATTATCTCTAGAGTTACGAAATGGCGCTTGAAAGGACCGGTTTACGATACAGACGAAGATGAAAGTAAACCAATGCCAGTTCGTCGTACAGGTCCGATTAAACGTGATTCGGGACAGTACCTAGCATCGGCAGTTGCCAGCAAACTAGAAGATGGCAACTACAAGGCTGCCATACGCTTCATCTGCAGTGATGATGAACCAGCTCCCGACACTCCTGAGACGCTGGCTGCACTAAAGACGAAGCACCCGCAAGTTCCGACAGACAGGAGACCAATTTGTGACCCAAAGATTTCAGATCGGTTTGCTCCGTTACAGATCTCAGAGCGATCGATCGTCGAGGCCATATCTTCATTTCCAGCAGGCTCGGCAGCTGGTCCAGATGGTATCACTCCACAACATCTCAAAGACTTAATCTCTGTTGGAGTCGACTGCAACCTCATCCGCCACCTGAATGAGCTGGTTAATCTTTTGTTGGAAGGGGCTCTGCCGATCGAGGTCAACGAAGTCATCTATGGGGCAAATCTAATTGCTTTAAGGAAAAAAGATGGAGGCATCAGACCAATCGCTGTCGGATACACGTTGCGACGCTTGGCAGCCAAATGCGCGAACGCCCACGCTGTTGCCAGACTATCAAATATACTCGCCCCTGTTCAACTGGGGGTTGGAGTACCCGGAGGCGCCGAAGCAGCAGTGCACGCAACCCGACGCTGGGCCACTTCGATGCTGACAGATGGTGATATTCTGGTCAAGCTCGATTTTGCTAATGCCTTCAACACTCTTCGCAGGGACTCACTTTTAGAAGCTGTTGCAAAAGATATGCCGGAACTTTACCGTTTCGCCCATGCTTCGTATTCATGCAGTCCGATGCTGAGACATGCTTCAAATGTCCTGCGGTCAGAAGAAGGAACTCAGCAAGGTGATCCGTTGGGTCCACTGGAATTCTGTTTAACACTGCACCCACTCTTGCTGCGGCTGAAATCAGAGTTAAGAGTGGCATTCTTGGACGATCTGACACTGGGAGGCAAGGTAGATGTTGTGGCCCACGACGTTGATTTGATAGCAAACGAGTCTGCTAAACTTGGGCTTATACTCAACCGCGCGAAATGTGAGGTCGTTTGTCAATATCCCAACAAAAAGGTCGACGATCCTTCATTCAATGATTTCAAGTACACACCATTAGAAGAAGCGACGCTGCTTGGCTCACCTCTGATGTCTGGGCCGGCCATTGATAAGGTAGTGAGCAAGAAGGCAGAAGACATGGAACGAGCTATAGGGAGGCTGTCCATGCTTCACTCGCATGATGCGCTAATCCTATTACGAAATGGATTGAGTGTACCAAAGCTCCTCTACACAATGCGCACTGCCTTATGCGTCGACTCTCCAAGTCTCACTAGATTTGATTCTTTATTGAGAAAAGGATTATCAAGCATACTGAACGTGGAACTATCGGACGATAAATGGCTTCAGGCATCCCTTCCGGTGAACGATGGTGGCCTCGGAATACGCTGTGCTGCAACGCTGGCACCTTCTGCCTTCTTGGCATCTGCTGCGAGCACTAGCGAACTCCAGGCAAACATACTGCCACCAGAATTAGTTGACACCCCGGACGACCTAGTGGACACAGCGTTAAAAGCATGGTCAACACTCACGGGATCCGAACCACCATCCGGATCAGCAGCTCACCATCAAAAAGAATGGGACAACCTCTGGATAAAAAAGGCATCGGCAGCCCTGCACGAGTCGGCGAATACTGCACTTGATCGGGCTCGTCTCTTAGCTTCTCAGGCACCACACGCGGGAGATTGGTTGCTAGCACCTCCGGTAACTGCCCTGGGTCTGCGCCTGTCCGACGAAGTGATAAGGATTTCGGTTGGAATGCGACTCGGAACAACCCTCTGCGAACCACATCTGTGTCACTGTGGCGAAAGAGTCGACGCCAGGGGACTTCACGGTCTGGCATGCAAGAAAAACGCTGGCCGACAATTACGACATAATTTACTGAACGATATCATATGGCGCTCTTTAAGAAGAGCAAACATTCCATCACAGAAGGAATCGTTAGGGCTTACAAGGGAAGATGGCAAACGACCAGACGGTGTGACACTTATTCCATGGTCATGTGGAAGATGCCTCACTTGGGACGTGACGGTGTCAGACACCTTTGCAGCGTCGTACCTGGCAGCAACATCAACAGGAGCAGGTGAAGCCGCAAACCGGGCAGCCGTTGCCAAAAGATTAAAGTACACCGCAATCACCAGGACACATGCCTTCGTGGCGGTGGCATTGGAATCGAGCGGTGCCTGGAGTTCGGAAGGACTTGATTTTGTGCTAGACTTGGGGCGGAGGCTGACCGAGGCGACACAAGACAGACTCGAGACAAGCTACCTTTTCCAAAGAATCTCGGTTGCAGTCCAACGAGGAAACGCCATCTGCTTCTCTTCCACATTGCCTTTGTAACAATGCCATAATAATGATAATAATAATAATAATAATAATAACAATAATAATAATAATTGGTTACTATTAATATTAATAATAATAATAATAATAATAATAACAATAATAATAGTAATAATAGTAATAATAATAATAATAATAATAATAATAATAATAATAATAATAATTATAATAGTAACAATAACAATCACAGCAACAATTCTTCATCTACATCATATTTACCAGTAGGCTAACTTCAGGCGCCGTGCGGAGCTGGCAACTGTTTGAAAGTCTATGTAAATAAAAATGTAGGCCTAAAACGTTTGTTCCTAATCGAAGAACTCGGAAAGTTCTTGACCGATTCTTTTGAAAAATTTCGCAAAACGAATACGAATACGAATACGATCGGGTTTGTATATGCTCTTTTGGAAAAAGCGCATTCTTCTCGACATAAAAAACACAACATTGCATTCGATCGACCAATTCCGATTTTAATCCTTACACTTCTGTCCGTCCATTTGCATTCGAATATGGGCCATGTGGCCGCCTTTTTTATATCGCATATACACGCGTCTTCTCATAGCGCATATGTAGCTATCGGTGCAAGTACACAATCAAGGATCCTTCGCACAACGTTCAATTCGAATTCGAGCGGACGGGTTTTTATATGCATTTTTGGGGAAAAAACACTTTGCAATCGATTCCAGATATTTCAATTTATTTGAATGCGGCCGTGTTCAGCGATTTCAATTTATTTGCATTTCAATGCGTCCGTGTTTTTCTTATAGCGCATATATCTATGTAGCTGCCGGAAAGGGAGGGTGAGGGAGAACGGGAGGGGGAGGGAGCGGGATTAAGAGGGAGGGGAGGGAGCGGACGGGAGGGAGGGAGGGAGAGAGGAAGGGAGGGGAGGGAGGGAGGTGGTAGGCTACTGCATTAATACTTACCTATGACCATTGCGGTTAGCATCGAGAACGTCAGAAGAGCAACGATAAAGCGAGTCATTGTCAACCACAGTCCTTAGTATACGGCAGGCAAATGCAATCTGGAACCGCCACCTGGATAATCGCATTGCCACTTTGCCATGAGTATTTATAGCGCAAAACTTGTAAATAGCCTAGTTCAATTAATTTTGCACAAACAAAGATTGGCTTTGAGATTAAACTGACGTCGTGTGCCCTGAAAAATATTTGTAGCCGATCTGAAAAGAATTGGCCTATATGAGAATCAGCTTGTAACAAATGAAAGAAATCAGTTCCCTTCGGAAAAGTCGAGAAGGTTTTCAGATAGCAGACCTAATGCAAATCTGTATTTTCATGAAAAACGTGAGTGCACCTAGCTGGATGAGCTACGGCTGGATATGATTGATCGAACCTTCAAACGTCTCTAGCGTGTTTCAAGTGCCAGACTTTTTTTATCACAAGCAAGATCACTTTAAGTGATCGGAAACCACCAGGTGGTCATTATAATATTATGTTGTCTCTTCAATTTTGACAATTTAATGGATTTCTTGTTTCTATTTCTTTATTAGAATGAACTCGTCCCACCTGATGCTGGATTTACTTGTAAGTTGAAAAAACTACACTGCTACAGCTTAGGGCCTCACAAACCGCATGGGCCACAAAACTATTCAGAATGGGTCTATATTTGGTACTTGTAAAAAATAAGGTGGTATATGTATAGGCTATATAAATATGTAGGTTACAGAGAGAGTAAGAAGGAGCCAGAGAGAGAGAGAGAGAGAGAGAGAGAGAGAGAGAGAGAGAGAGAGAGAGAGAGAGAGAGAGAGAGAGAGAGAGAGACGCGGAGTGAGACAGAAAGACACAGACAGAGAAAGACACAGACAGGCAGACAGACATAGAGAGAGGAATAGAAAGACAGAGAGAGCAATTTTAAAAGCTTGTATATCTATAGCTAATTCAAATTTACTTGAATCAGGCTAACTATTATGCAAAGCGGATAACAGTGTGAGCGGTAGGCCTATACACCTCCTCCATATTGCTTTCTGGCTTACCGTTCGCGAACTTGGGGCGACACTTGACCAGCAACGTCTTTCGTAGAACGTCAACTTCATCATACGAGGCTGTTACTACTAGCTCTGTGTCAGTTCCGTGCTGTTCTGCGGTCCCTTTTCCATGATGCGGCCTACCGGTGCAGTGGCGTAGACAAGGGGTTTTTCGGGAGTTAACCCCCATTGGCCTAGGGAAAAAAATTGAGGTTATTTATCCACTTAAATAAGAAAAAATAAAAACCATTGCTTATAGTGACAATTGTTTTTCTTACTTTATTTCCTTTGTTACTTTTCCCCTTTTTATTTACTGTAATAGGCCTAGGGCCTACTGTTTGATGGGTGTCAGAAAGGGCATCCGGCCAGGCCATACAAACCCCACCGCTCATCATAAATTCCTTGCTATGCCACCGTACGGGTGTGTTACTTGTGCACTCCTTCGTCACCAGCCGAGTTGATCATTGCTTCTCAGTTCTTGCTGGTCAACCATCTGGCTTTATAGGGCGTCTTGATCGCGTCCTTCACTCTGCTGCTAAGTTTATTGGTCATATTCCAAAATGCGTCCCAGTTTCTGCCTATATGCACGCATGATGTTTTGTACTGGCGTCCTGCCTCGCAACGTAGGCCTACATGTATCTATAGGATAGCTGCCCATGTCAGGCGGTGTTGCAATGGCAGTGCTCTATGATACTTGTCTGATATAATATGCCACCTGGTTTCCGACGTAGACGTCTGTCAGCCGTCAAGATTTGCACTCATCGGATAGAGGAGAGCTCATGGTCACTTGGGCTCTTTCATCGGTCAGACAGCGTCGAGCCTTCTCGGTTGTTGACTTGGCCTATATGGACATTGAATGGGCTCCTCGATTTCGCGGCGCTTAGGCCTAGGCTTCTACCGCAGAATAAGGGTTTTTTGCCTACGGCAATCGCGACTTCTCGGGTTTCGCGCTCGTTATTATTATTTCTACTCAGAATTTCCATTAGGTACCCGCTACTTTTAGGGCGTGGTTCAACGTGGTTGCGCCTATGATAGGAGTCAGATAACTAGAGAAGAAGATGGTAAAACTGTGGTCTCGGAAATTAAGAGGTGACCAATAATGACCAAGAACATAGCCTAACTCTTCCCGCTATCGTACCAAACACGCTCGCTTAAACTCACGAGGATTCCATATTAAAAAAATTCACTGGACAAGGTGTATGGAGCTCAATCCCTATTCAAATCTAACAGGCGTCCAGTTTGCAGAGCAGCAGAGGGCTAAAACACCGCTATTTAGTTTGAGACTTTTGTTGAGACTTGGAAGAACAAAGCACATAAAAATTTATTTCAAACTGAAGCAGCCACAGTCCCAAGCCTAGGACCACCAACTTTCCACCATTGAAAATAAAAATTGTATGTCTAGATTGTCAACCAACTTGCCCCAAGCAGGCAACCGACTTGCCCCAACATAGGGGTAAGTTGGTTGACTTTCAGAAAATTTTCAAGTTCACTTTGGCAAACTTAGAATATATTTTTATGCCTGATTTTGTACTAGACTGTAGGCCTAGGTATTAGCAATCAACACGTTGTGGAAAAACCCAACTTTGTTGGCATCGTCGAAGATGATCAGAGGCCAAGAAACTATCAGCCCTGTCAACTTGCCGCCACATTCCCCACAGGCCTACACCCTGAGGACTGAAAAATCGACTTTTTCCGCAAACTTTTCTGATGAGTTTTCTATTCATCAGCTGCTCTTCGCAGGCTTCTCGCCCGGAGAAACTTTCGCCGCGGTGTAAAACGATATAATATATTTAATCATTTTCATTACTGCTAGTTCTTGTAAAATTGCGATCTTCTGCTGCTTTCTACCGCAATTTGATTTGTAACCACTGCTTTTTAGTCCTTTGCTGTTGTAAGATAAGCACATGCTGTATTATAGGCTACCCGCGTATACCATTTTGTCGAACTAGATAGGCTACACTACACTATGCCAAATTTTCGTGAGGTGAGTTCACGCTGTATACCCGCCTACTGGTATGCCCTCTTGTAGGTCTACAGCCTGGGCCAGCCCGGGCCCAAATGGCTCCCCAGACAGAGCACACTTTTGGCGCCCTCTGATTCAATTCTTCATCCCACGTTACAACTCAGTGATTGAATCGCATCTATATATTCATATAGCGCCAGTCGCATAATGACTATTCAGAGGCACTCTCAGCACGTAAACTTCGCAGAGAAAAGAAATGCCTCGGAAGGATAAGAGACTGATGACAAAAGAGTAATTAATAGTCCTGTCCTTGTTTAGAAAGAGGAAGGTAATTCCGTATGGAGGACCAACCACAGCAAACTTTCGATGTTGAACAAGAGAAGTCCTAGCCCAAGACATGAGTCTGCATTTAGGACCGACTGAAGGCGTGCTTATTCAATTTTTGGAGTCGTACATCACACACAAACAGGGCCGTACACGAGGGTATACGCGGGTATACAGCGTGTAGCCTTCTCACCTCCGGCGAAAAACGGCATCATACATGTATACTCACCTCCCGAAAACCAGGGTAGGCCTATATGCGGTAAAATGCAGGGTACACGCGGGTATACGCGAGTAAATGATGGTGCTTGACTAAAAACGCCAACAGTTGCTTCGGACGGAAAACTGATGACATTTCGTGAAGATTTTGACCTGATGACTTTTAAAAAGTCGGTTTTTCTACCGATCAGTGTGTACTCACCTCAAAATTTACCAGTAGAGGTCTACAGCCCTGCATACAAGGTGAGTTGCAGTAGGCCTAGTAGAGAAGTGAACAGGAAAATGAATGTAGGTCTACTATGAAAGGAAAGACAGGTAGGGGCCCATCGTCTAACAGCGCTAAGCCGCCTCAGTTGAAAGATGCAGGAACGGTTCAGGTTAGATACAATGTGCTCGTGAATGTGAGGGAGGAGTCAAGTGGGAAGACCAGATTAGGGACACTATATAGAAGAAGAATAATGTATTAATTATTCTTCTATATAGTGTCCCTAACCTGGTCTTCCCACTTGACTCCTCCCTCACATTCATAGTTACTATGTATAAACAGATAATTTATAGGGTTGGTCGGTAATGGAAAGCCAAGTTTAGGAAGCTGTTATATTTATAGTAGGCTACCAAACCCGATCAATTATTGAGTCTTTGCGGCATTTAGGCCGATTTGGATAGATGAAATCCAATAGTGAAAGTCAGAAATAAGACAACCAACTTTAACTATAACTATCAACTATAACTTTGGAGACTTCTGTAGAATTAGACCCAGGCAATTGCCTGCCTTGCCTGTTAAGGACGGTCCTGCGTACACTGCATTGTGTGCAGCCCTGCTCTCGATAATGATTTCATCATTTCCTAAAATTCTGGCGGGCCCGGGCAGCACCATTGACACACACCTTAATGCGGACCTGCGTGTTGCTCATTTTTGGTCTATTGTGTCCCAATTTACAATCAAACCAATGGATACTTATTGCATGACAATGTTTTGGGATATCTTATATCTGAGCTGAATAGGCCCCACTAATTACCTAGGCTCCTGTCCTTTTTGGGTTAGCCTCTGTATTTTGAGATGCTGTACCACGTTATTTGCATGCAATTTAGATTTTATGTCTCTTGATCAATAACTGACTGTTTGATGGATCCCCTCCACCAATTAAACTTACAACTGCTACAACACTTTTTGTATAGCTAATCTTTCCAGCAATGATCTTGAACATGGCTTTCCTTTTTCCACAGTAATTGACATAATAATTATTGCTTTCATAGGGGCACGATGCTATAAAACCCTCCGTCAATATTGGATTCAAAATGGGCTTGAATATTATTGCATATCGAGAGAAATAAAACTATGACAACAGCTATCTAAAGCAACGGGACATTTGATCTAGGTTAGGCCTACCTAGCATAAATTTAGGTGAATGTAGATCAGGAACTAAAGAAAAATTTTAGGACTACGTGTACATAGCATAACTCAGTTTCAAAAGACACTCCTTAGCATTTATTTTCAACTTCAATGCCTATAAAATGTGTTATGAAATCGTTTCGCTGACTGTAAACCCTCAGATTTTCTTTTAACGGGAATGTCACGCTGGAAGCGCTTTTCATTAACTCTGCTGTGAGAAGCGTTTTTACAAAATGTCCGTGTGAGCTTAGAAAAGACAGGATTAAAGAACTAGACGAGCTTTAATTTGGGTCATCAAGAAATCTGCACTGGAATAAGATGTTTTGGTAGGCCCTATATAAGTTTAGGTCACAACTGATAATTTGCTGAAATTAAGAATTAAAAATCCTCCGTCACAAAGATCTTCTTCGTAAAGTTCTTGATTCTTTTCTAATCGTAAATTGCTCGTTCAAAAATCAAAAATCAAAATTCGTCCTTCTAAGGAAGTGTTTTTCCCAAAGTTCCACTCGCTGTCAGCCACAAACAGTTGACCATTGGACTCATCCAGAAGAATTCTCGATGGATTTCGCAATCCATGTTTTTCTTTCGATAGAATTTCTCTCTTAAATTCCAAATCTGAATCCAATAACATAACTCGACTATTCACTCGATCAGCGACCATTATGAATCCATTTCCGTCCACGGACAAATGAACTGGATCATTCAGTTGTCCGATGGTAGGACCACGTTCTCCACCGAACGACTTCTTGAGTTTTCCATCTGCATCTACTAAGCAGACTCTCTGACGATCATCATCGTCACCATCTTCAATCCCATCATCAAAGTAGCCATGACTGACCAGAAAAAGATCATTGGTAAGTTTTATAGCATACCTTAGATAGCGAATACCTGCGTCTGATGACATATTTATTTCATGGATTAATTGTCCGTCTGGTGAATATTCATATAATTTGCTTCTATAGTAATCGCTTAAGATGACATTCGATTCATCGGTAACAGAAAGATTGCTCCAAATGTCTCCTGTTGACCATTTCTTTATTAATTTTCCTTTTCCATCAACTCTCAAGATTTCCTTCGGTTGATTATCACCTTTATAGTCCATGATGTAGAGACATTTGTTGTTGTTGTTGTTGCAGGATCCAATGTCCGTTGGGGTAATTAAATTCTTCAAATTCCATCGACGGCTGAAACTGAAATTAATCGAATCGCAAACTTCAACTTCTGAACTGTCTTTACTCACAAAAAACAATTCTTTGCCTAAGATGGTCAATCCATAGATCACTTTCTTTTCACCTTCTGCTGCTTTTGTTTTGATCGTTTGGGTCATAACTGGATCCGATATATATCGAAGCTGATCTAAAAAAATTAAATCATCAAGCAATTTTGAACTTCGGTAATTAAAAAAATGAGATATTTTCTGATAGATTTTTAAAAAATCGTTCGAACTTTTAATTTTTACTGATCAAAGTGCAGAAAATGCCGAGAAAAACACCCTAAAGAGCATAGATGTAGAAAACGCTAAAAATAAAAAACCGGAAACGTAATTTTTCGAAAAAATTAAAAGCGACAAAAAGCGGAAGCGGAAAATAATTCGCCTTTGTTACATCCGAAACTTCATGTTAGGCGTATCAACCTTGCTCATGCAATTTTATCTTAATCTGCAAATAACACACCTTTATTATTAGGCCAAAATCAATTGGTGTAGGCCTAAGTAACATTAATCTACCACAATTATTTTTCCTATGTCTTTGGTTTAATAAGAATTTCAGAAAAATTAAAGGTAGGCCTATTGAAATCCTTTCAAATTTGAATTGGAAGTCCACATAAGTTCATGTTGATCGACTTAACGCAATTAAAATCTAACCAGAAGTAAAGAACATAGATGTGTACTAAATTATATATTGTACATTTGTACTTAAAATTGTTACTTATAAATTTTAAATAGGCCCATGAATTTTATATCAAAATAGGGACCTACTATATGTAATTATGTGTTTCTCTTATGATGACTTAAACAATTACATAATGACATTATAGTTAGCTGAATCCTTGAGAGTACGTCGAAAACGTATGAAATATCAGACAAAAATAAAATTAGGCTAAAGAAAATAATAATAAACAGTAAATAAATAAATAAAGTTACATAAAAATAAAAAACGATGTGAAAAAAACACCAAAAAACACGTTTTTTACAACTTTCTATTCATCAGATGCTTAAGACAGAAAAGGCCTAATCAACACAGAATGGAATGATATTATGCAAATATGTCGTCGATTTTACTAAGGTGTAAGGACCGAGTGCATTCACATAAGAAATTAGATTTCCCCATAAGTGTTATGAAGGAAATGCACAAGCCCGGGCTATACTTGCATATATGCAACGTTTATAATTTAAACATAATATTGTGTTCTTTTGAATATAATAATTTATTATTACAGAGAATTAACTACAATCAGTTTAAACTTCAACTTAACATGTCAACAAGATCATATTGCATAATTATATAAAAATATAGAACCGTGCACTTTTTAATTGCTTAAATTTGTTTTTAGAATAATTTGTCTCAAAAAGCCTGAAGATTGTTTAGTGGCCGTGGCTGCTCTGCCCAGGGCCCAGAAACTTCTCTCTTCAGCCCTGAACGTCGCTTTAGCATACTTCGAATGAATCAGCATAACGCTTTTCTTACCATTCGTCCTGAATAGTTCTAGCTCCAGTTTCTCAACGCTGTCTTCTAATGTCTTGATTGTCATCTTATGCGTCTTATTAGCCTCTATTTCATTATTTATATCGATTCTGAGCTGTTCGTTTGCTGATCGTAAACTCAGGAGTTCATTTTCGTTACTTTGATCTGCTGGCACAATTTGTTTGAACGTTTTCTTTGGCTTCAATTCACCGTCTTCTGAAAAAATGATGAGAACTTTGGTAGACCAAATTTTAAAACATTTAGCAAGCTTAATGCACAAGCAGAGCAACAGTCTATAGCAGGCTTAGGATGTGTAGACCCTACAGACGAAGAACTTCTCCAATCCATTTTTGAACATGCCATATTATGTGAAGAACTTCGCAGATTATTTGACAAGAATCGCAATTTTCCACATACTCGCGAGCAGGCCTATTAGGTCTAATGCATAATCAGGAAAATTACCCAAAGTGCTCAGAGTAATGCGGTGACACAGAACCAGCCGGCAATGGGAATTGCTCTGCACGCTTATCTCATGATAATAGGCCTATAATAATAGTATAATTAGCGACATTAATTCGATGATTTTTAGAGGATGACTTTTTGATAGTAGGCCTATACGCAAGACCAATGACCATAGTTGCAAATAAACTTTTTTCCGTTTTTATTCTCTCCCAAAAAACGTCGTTTTTGGTTCTTTTTTATGTACTCATTCTTTTTATTCTTCTCATCGTTTTTTATGGTTTTTTTTATTTATGCAACTTTTATTTAAGTTTAAATAATTAGTATACTGTCTACAGGGTGCGCCAAAAAAAGACACCTAGGTTTTTCGCCAATATCTTGACCAAAAGTAAGATTTTCTAAATGAAATTTTACAGGCTTATAGACAATTCATATTTAAACTTGATGGCAAGATTTCCTCAAAATATTTCAAGCAGAACAAACGTTATATAACTTTTAGTGAAGACACCCACCGTTTTTTGACGATTCAAAACGTAACGCAACAATAAGTCGCAAAACACGATTTTATCAAGTCATATCTCAAATAACTGTTTGGAAATTAACCTGATAGTGTTTTACAACTTGCGTCCAATGTGCCCACCACCAGTGCCAAACTTCTTTTGAGTCTCTTTGTAAAGTTCTTGATGCGTTGACGCGTTCCAAAGGCAAATCTTCCCATGTTAACTCCAATGCGCCCATCAATTCTCTTACTGCTCTTGGTTTTGGCTGCAGATTTGATATTTTTCCAGCATAGCTCTCCGCAATTGATTATCAATCCATCCAGTTCAAATCCTGAGATTTGGGGCCATTGGCATTCTCAATAAAACCAGAAAAATCGACATTGAGTCGATCTCCGTTCATTTACGGCAAATCTCTTAAATCTCAGCTTAACTCGTATTTTTGCGCTCTCACTGTTTATCAGAGTAAACGTTGCTCATAGCCTTATATCTTCAGGATCTTGCTCAAGAGTCAAGAGATGTCTGAATAAACATTTTGTCTGTCATTGACACCTTGGCTATTTTTTATAAATTTGAATTTCATTGCTTAAATAGCAGAAGTATGAATCTGACATATTCCTTATTTACCAACTTGATTGGGTTGCACGACATTTAATCCCGCAACACTTAATACCGCGACAGTTAATCCCGAACACTTAGTCCCGGCGACACTTAATCCCGCGACACTTAATACCTGTACACACGTGAGTACGAATATTTGTACGACTATTGTTGTGGATGGGTCATGTGATCCGCATGGATGAAGCCAGGATAGCAAGACAAGTGATGGACTGGACTCCGGAGGGAAGGCGCGGAAGAGGCAGACCAAGGAAAAACTGGACAGAAACCATCAGGGAAGACTTGAAATGCATGGACATGACATGGGACGAGGTGATTCAACTGGCGGAGAACAGGGAGGAATGGAGGAGCTGCATTGCCCGATGTGCAGAACTGCACGTAAAGGACTGATGATGAATTGTTGTCCACATAACCAATTAGCTAGTGGTTCGACTATGGTTGTACACATAGCCAATTAGGCAGGGCAACCTCTCCGTTCAGGTTTTCTGTTGTACAACTGTACATAAAACGATCATTATAAAGGGTTTTAAACAGGAATTTCGGCAGCAGTAGCAAAGGCAAACAAACTGTGATACATAGAAATTACGAATACATTAAACATCGCGACAAGGCCAACGGAGCTATTTTTGATCAAAAGCAGTAAATATTACAGTGAATATTGCTTTTATGGAATTTAACTTTCTTTTAAATATTTTTACTTTCCCTCTATTAAGTGTCGCGGGCTTAAATGGTGCCGGGATTAAGTGTCGCGGGATTAATTGGTCGCGGGATTAAGTGTCGCCGGGATTAAATGTCGCCGAGATTAACTGTCGCGGGATTAATTGGTCGCGGGATTAAGTGTCGCGGGATTAACTGTCCGGTACTAATTGTCGCGGTATTAAGTGTCGCGGGATTAAGTGTCATAGAACCCTTGATTGTCATCTTGCTAAGTGACTTCACAGTGACCTGCCGCTACGCTGGTACCCTGTTTCTGTTTAAAATAGTAGTAATAATGGTCATCATTCTGGCCATATCAGGGCTACCTGATAACAATTATTTGAGATGTGACTTAATAAAATTGTGCTTTTGCTACTTTTTGCTGCGTTACGTTTTTGAATCGTGAAACAACGGTGGGTGGCCTCCCTAAAAGTGGTGGAACTTTTGTTCTGTTTGAAATATTTTGATGGAATCTTGGCAGCATGTGTAAATATGAATTGTCTTTAAGACTGTAAAATTTCATTTCGAAATTCTTACTTTTGGTCAAGATATTGGCAAAAAACCTAGGGGGTCTTTTGGGCGCACCCTGTATTAATATTTTCCTTAATTTAATTTGTGTCTGATATTCCATACGTTTTCACCGTTCTCTCAAGGATTCAGCTAACTATAGTGTCATTATGTAATTGTTTAAGTCCTCAGTTGAGAAATACATGTAGTGGGTCCCTACAAGAAATGAAATTTGTAGGAGTTATTTTGACATAAAATTCTTGGACATAATTTGGCTTATAATTAATATTTCTAAGTAACAGTTTTAAGTACAAATGTACAATATATAATTTAGGACACGTCTATAGTCTTAGCTTCTTATTAGATTTTATTTTTGTTTTGTCGATCAGCATGAACTTATGTGGACTTACATATATGTTTACAATTCAAATTTGAAAAGATTTCAATGCCCTTAATTTTTCCGAATTTCTTATTAAACCAAAGTGATAAGAAACAATAACTGAGGTAAATTAATGTTAGGCCTACTTACAGCGATTAGTTTTGGCCTAATATTAAAGTTGTGTAATTTGCAGATTAAGATAAAATTGCATTAGCAAGGTTTTTAAGCCTAAAATGAAGTTTCAGATAATTATAACAAAGGCAAAGTATTTTCCGTTTCCGTTCTTTTGTCGTTTGTTGTCTTTTTTATTTTAAAAAACCGACGTTTTTTCGTTTTTTTTATTTTCATCGTTTTTTGCACAATATACGCAAGACAACCATTGAATATATGGGCGAGACCTTAAAATAATTATATCGTTACTCAAATAATGGAATAGAGGAGTAAGCTTATCCATCTATTCGATTTCCTTAATATCTCTGGAGATCAGTTATCCTTCTTTTGCATCAGCTTAGGGCTGAGGGAGATATAGGCTATTATTTCTCATAATTTAGCATCTATCTAGTAGCTGTTTTCATAGCACACCTCTGAGAGGTCCTGAAGATGAGAACTGTTAGCTTATACTACGATACATCAATACAATTATTATGATAAATTTCATTTTGATCACTTTATGATAATTATGGTCGTCAATGAAGCAGATGGCGCATACAATTGTTTTGCATTCAGTACAATTATACATCCAATATCTTGTTTCGTCAGCTTTTGAAAGGCCTACTGTTAACAAAAGAAAACACTGACTTTGAATTTCGCCAATCAAGTTGTCAGAGCTTTCCACAAGGAGCTGTTCGAGATCCGATTTCCTGAAGCAGAAAGCAAGGAACTGATCTTCGGTTTCATTTGCGAGCTGACGCTGGTGTTGCAACTCTGCTGCTCTGGAAGATAAGTCGGAGAATGCGCAACAGATGTCGCTAGCTGATCCTTTCGTCATTATATTCTGACAGTAAGAATTGTATGCTTCTAAACTCGATAGATATGTATCAATATCATCTGTGGTCATTTGGATTTCTTTCAGTTTACTCTGTCTCATCCAACAGAGATCTTGCAGAAGAGAAGTTGCATGTTTTTTCATTAATTGTTTCACTTCCTCTTTTCTGCTTTCTATATCACACTCTAAGGTCGCAACTCGTCCTTGTATAGCTTCCTTCACCTTCAGTAGTTCTGTCTTTCTAATTTCAGTTCGGGATCTGCACTCGTTTATTACTTGGCAATTGCTTTCAATCTGTTTCCGAAAGTCATCCACGAATTTAGTAACGTGAGAACCTTTATGATTATCATGGCCATTAGTGAAGCAAATGGCGCATACAACTCTTTTGCAATCAGTACAATATACATCCAGTATCTTTTGTTGGTGTAGTTCACAAACACTTTGGGTTATATTTGTGATCACAGTTTGGCCACTTTCATGTTCAATCATTGGTATCAATCTGTGATGCTTTGTCAATTTAAATTTTCTATGTTGCCTGCAACATTCCTCACAAAACTTCTGGTTGCATTCAGCACAAAATGAATGAGCTGCTGAAATTTCCTTAGGCCTAGGCCTACCTGCTTCTTCATTTTCTTCTATACATGCATCGCATAAGGGTATTGATGACTCGGGCTGATCTGAAAGATTTGCCACTTCTATCAGTCTCTCAATGAAAAAATTCTTAGGAAGTCCATGAAATCCTTCTGGAGGAATCTTGAACATTCGTCTACAAATTGGACAAGGCATCTCATCCCCAGGCCCTTTGTTTGTTTTGAGTCCAGTTTCTTGGATACATTTCATGCAGAATGTATGAATGCATGGCAAACCCTTCGGATTGGTGTAGACTTCGGTGCAGATGCAACATGTAGTTATATCGTCGAGCTCTTGCTTTTTAACATTATCACTGTCTAAGTCTTTCGCAGCCATTTGGCTTTCTATTATTATACAGATTTTAATATCGAAAGTGCTTTCGATTTCGATATTGGTATGGGCCTTATACGTGGCAATCAAATATAGGCTAAATCTCGTATTTGTACGAGAAGGAATTGCTATCGAATAAAAATCTTGAACTTTCTAAATGTACACGAGACGAAGAAAACGTTGTTAGTTACAAACATCCGATTCTGTTCAGTACGATCGATCGATCCAATTCTAAGTTACAAATACTAGGATGTTAATGTAGGCTAAACTTATCGCAGGTCTATTATGTTGACAGAGAACGTGTGCGTCACTTGGTCATTGGAGTTTGAGTCTCGGTCGATTAACTTCGATAAGCAAATGTGATATAGCGGATACAAATCATGAACTCTCAAAATGTAGTCGAGACGAAGAAAACGTTGTTAGTTACAAACATATGTCTATAGTTCAGATCAAACGAACTAATTCTAAGTTACACAACTAAGATGCTATGAACTGCACCGTATATGCTATGTTTATAGACAACGAATGCGTCACGTGCACATTCTACCTTGATTCTCGGCCGATTAACTACGACATGCAAATTTTATATAGCGCATGACCTATTAGGCCTATAACAGGTAACCTGTCCAACTCGATGTTTAGCACCAATAAATGGCACAGACAGTAATGTACTGGTAGCCTATCAAAAGCTGAAGAGACATCATAGAGGGCCAATAGAGTAAGCTATGTGTAACGTAGGCCTGTGTCTATTTACTGTAGTAACGTACATGTGTATATCTTCATGCAACATGTATATCTACACTGTCAGGATACGGTAGGTGGAAATGGACACACGATCTCATTCTTTGGTTCCACTGTGTACTGATTCATATGTACATTTGAATCAATGGATAAACATAACATAACATGGGTTTTAAGTGGTTCAGAAGACACTGGGTCTGTGTTAGAACCACTGCAAATTAACCTGGAACACCTAGTAGCCCAATTTTCCTAGCTTCCTTTTGAATGCTGAGACCGTGTCCACCGACACAGTGCTGTCATCCAAGCCGTTCCACATGTCTACAACTCTAGCACTAAAGAATTTCTGTCCCATAACTTGGATATTTTTGCTTGACTGTTATATAACTGGCTGGGGTACCCGGCGTTGACCGGGAATTTTAGAATTCGAGCATTCCCCGCCAATCCCTTCCTCCGTCCCTCCCTCAGTCCCACCATTCTTCACACTCCTTCCATCCCTCCCACTCTCCCACCCTCCTTCCCTCCTCCCACCCTCCCTTCCACTCTCCCTCCCACCATCCCACCATCCATCCTTCCTTTTAGTCAGGGCCTCGGACAGGATTTGGAGGCCCAGGGCTACAACTAATTTTCAAGGCCTTCTCATTCAATAATCTACGTCGAAATTCTGAATCGCTATGAGATCCTGCTCCAATGTCAACATGTCTCATTATATTTGAAGGATTTAAAATAAAATTATTTGAATTATCTGATAGGCCTACATTGTCAATTGTTAAATGCTGTACAATTACATTTTCTTGGTTCAAAACTCCATTCTGTATCAGTCACGTTTGTTACAGTCATCAAAGTCTCTTGAAGGTCAATTTCTGTTTGTGATATATTTATTTCTCGAAGATCTTCAGTCTGGCTGAGCCTATTGCTATTATCAGGATGTGCAAAGAAATTTGAAATTTTCGGCTTGCTGAATCAGCTTCCTTTTGTCGAGCCAATTTCTTTCGTTTCTCATGTCCACTTTCGAATGATCTCTTCATCTTTCTGCAGCCTATGAGATTAAGCTAAAATAATATTTATATGTAATTCAATAGATTAATATTTAGGGGGAATATTTGCTATGTTTTCAATAAAATTGACATCGTGGTCAATTTTGTCAAATTGACTGATATTGTTAAAACTATTTTAATATAGATTAAATATCAATTTCCTAGGTTAAAAACAAAGCTACTAATCGTGCCCTCATCGGCCTCATTCCCCTCGAATTCGTCCACCAGACCACCACCACATTCATTTTCTACACTGCCCCAAACCCCAACTCCTGGCTACACCACCGCACTAAGAGAAAGTAAGAATATGTATGGGCCTATAATTATAGCCTAGTATAGTGTACTGTGTAAGCTACAGTATCCACAGATTATCGGATGATTATGTATTCATATTAAAAATTATTTAGGTTCGAGTGTTTGACTTATGACTACCAGTACCAGTAAAGAGTTATGATAGAGTTTAGACTGTTGAGTGTTGACAAGTTTTCGGTTTTACAACTAATAACAGATTTATGAAAAATTTGTCTACAGTTTGCAATTATTTAACGTCAATGATTTTGACCCGAAATTATTAGAATTTGTATAGCCCTACATTTCAATGAATAACTCCTTAGTTCCATAATTCTCCATTTCAATAAATTATTGCTTGAAAATTAAATAGGGATTTACTGAATTAAGTAGTTATTTATTATAAATAATTCTGTAATTCCGAAATTCCGAGGGTCTTTATCAAGTGAGGCCTGGGGCCAAATGGCCCCAGTGGCCCCCCTGTCGGAGGCCCTGCTTTTAGTAGTAATAAAAATAATGATAGTTTGAATGGATCACCAAAAATTAAGGAAAATCAATGACAATAATCATAGATAACAAATATTGTATTTATCTGGACACCTATTAAGGGCTCATCGCAGTATGAACTATTCAGTGCATAGAAACCGAGAGTAGCGTTTTCAGGCAACGAGTAGCCTAGACCCGGAATAAAATTGACACACAGGGATAATTGGAGGTCATTCTAACAAGAGAATAATATAAAGCTAGATACCGGTAAAGCTAGAAATGACAACCATTGCTGATGCCTTTCCTGATTTTGTCTTCTCAACCAGAGACCGTGACCTTGGTGTTACTCTGGACCAAGAGCTCACTTTTGCTCCACACATCTACTCACTCAGCCGTGCGTGTTATTATCAACTGCGTCAACTACGCACTGTTGCTCGCTCAGGGGCGGATCCAGGGGGCCAATCCGGCCACGGCCCCCATTTAAAAATTGCATGGGACGTGCCCCCCATTTGGTTTCAACAAGCCATTAAATAAATGTAGCGGGAGAGAAAAACAGGACATCAGGCCCCCTGTTAGAAAATTGTATGGGACGTGGCCTCCCGTTCGAGATTTACCATCACGACTATGGATGACTAAAAAAAGGTCATCAGTTTTTTTTCCGCGGTTGAAATGGTATATCTTTTCCCAAAAATTGGACGATAACTAAAAAAGGTGATCAGTTTTATCGGCGGTACAACGAACTTTTTCCCCTGTCCCACCCACAACACCCTAAATTTTGGCCCCCCTTCGAAAATTTCTGTATCCGCCCTTGTGCTCGCTCACTTACTCCTACTGCTGCTGCAACCCTTGTCCATTCTTTTGTTACCACCAGACTTGACTAATGCTGCTCTCTCTATGCTGGTCGACCAATTGCCCGTCTGAGTTGTCTTGATCGCGTCCTGCGCTCTGCAGCCCGCCTTATAGGCCGCATACCTAAATTCAGCCACATCTCCAGCTATATGCGTGACGTTCTCCACTGGCTTCCACTCAAGCAGCGAATTGAGTATAGGATATATACTCTAGTCTGGCGCTGCATGCTAGGCCTTGCTCCTTCCTACCTTTGTGAGCTTTGTAGCCCTACTCTTAGTTCTCACCATTTCCGCTCCCATATAGTTCGATTGAACAAAGTCTGCTTTCAGTCCCTTTTGCTCGAACTTCCACTATGCAGAACCGCGCTTTCTCGGTGGTGGGACCCTCAACCTGGAATGGTCTTCCTCTGTCTGACCCTCCGCTCTCTTTGTAAAAATCCTTCTCAGGCTTTCCTCTCATTTTAAGACAGTTTTATTTGGCCGCGCTGAGGTTAGGAGCGCCTCTGAGTAGCCCCCTTGAAGAGGCGCTATATAAATGCATCTAGTGAATGAATGAAAATAATTATTAATTTTGTTTAATCAATCATTCTTTCCATAGGCCTAAATCCGTCAGGAATAGTTGTTTTCATAAATCCAACCTCTTTTTCATCAAGAATTCTTTTCATGATTAATTAAGATGTTGTTCATTAACCAAGAATTGCTTTAAACTATCTATCCAGAGACTATCCAGCTTTGATTTGATCAAAAATTCTTTTCATCCATCCCATTTATATCTGACACAAAAATGTTTTCATCAACACAGTAAATATTTACCATGGGCCTTTATAATTGTAGGCCTAATGTCTTAACATCTGTCAATCTGCAGTATAGGTCCTACCTGATTGAAACCACATGAGACCTACATGTAGGTCTATTCATTTAGTGACTAGGCGTAAACTACGGGATTAAAAACATGGACTGATTTCAGCAAAATACCGTAAACTGCTGACGTTCATAATCTCCGTATGATATACATGTAAAAGGATGATTTATCATTAAATTCTTGAAATTCCTAATTTCTTGCTCTTGAGCTGAGTTTTGAGGTTTGGAAATTACGCCCATCAGTATGAATCATTTACCTAATAAATTTATCATTGTATTTAACGTTTCATGTCCAATTAAACCAATGGACACAAAGTCATAATATTTTATAAAAGAAAATATACACTTTAAATCCGCTAATATGGTGGGAGATTTTTAGTAGGGGAGACTTTGTATCGTAGAGGGAAAATTCTATTCCGATCGGAGAGACTTCGTTCCGATACAGACTACAGAGTCTCCTCCTCCGGAGACTCGGTATTAGCAAAAGGGAGACTCTGTTTTGGTGGGAGACTTTATTGTGTGACACCGGCCTAACTATAATTGCACTCGATCATTGAACGCTGTGCCTCTGAATAGGTCTATGCTCCGCATTCGAACAGTGTTCAGCTCTCGTACATTCTCACATTCTCAGCTGCTGGTCCAAAACCTTTCTCTTCTTCGTAATTATGGCCTTTCCATCACTGAATATTAGCCTATGCATCAAAATCAAACTCCGGTTCTCAATGACAGTCAGCATCGCTTAGGCCAGTGATGTCCAACCTGAACTTGACTGAACTTTTGCACTTTGTGTAAAATAAAGTGAACTACAGAGTCACTGGTCGACTTGAATGTTTATTTTTATTGATTCTGTAACGATGACCGGGAGTTTGGACTGCTACTAGATAGGCCAATCCGACAACTCGTTTCTTCTCCCAGAATGTCTGTCCGTTTCTTTCGAGAGATAATATTATTCTAGTCCTGAAGGCTGCAAGGAAACAATAAACAGGGAAACAATACAAAGACCTCTAATAGTCCGCAGGACCGACGAATTGCGATGTCATGGTATCGTATTTGATCAACCACCACGACTGCTCTTTAGATCGACGACTCTGACTTCAACGACTCTTTATAAATAGCCAGAGCAGTAGGATGGAAACCTGGTTCAGCCATGAAATACTGCTGAGCCAAAAAAAATGCGACTATAATGTAGGACCTGGTGTCGAATATTTAATGAATGGCCGATTTACCTAAACAGCATAAACTGCTGCTAGGCCACGAACTGAAAAACGAACTGAGTGCAAGGCAGGGATAAGCACAACCTTATACTTTTTGTGCTTAAGCAGCTGAACTATTATTATGCAGGTAAAACATGGCACGTGTAGGCTATACAATGTATACATGCTACTGTCGCGAACCCCTTCTTCGTACCGGAAGTCACTGGTACTTCCGGCCTCGTGGTCGTATCGCCTCGCCGTAGAGCCCTAGGGTCCATCCAAAGACTTAGGCCATATTCAACCACCAGGTCCAAAGTCCGCTCAGCCTCATGGGACAGGTTTCCTCTATTATCGTCTTCACGATAATTAACGCGAGGCTGGGTGGCTAACCGTTGACTCCGTCTGAGTCCGCTACGCACTTAACTAAAATTCATGTCTACGATAATTTGGCGCCCCTCTAGAATTTGGCGACCCAGGCAACTGCCTGCTTTGCCTGTGTAGTGTGTACACCGTGCAACTCTGCTCTCGATAATAATTTCATCATTTCCGAAAAGTCTGTCCCTTAATACTGCGGACCCGGGCAGCACCCTTGGCACCCACCTTAATGCGGGGCCTGCGTGTTGATAATTTTTCTGGTCCATTGTGTCCCAGTTTACATTGAAAGCAATGGATACTATAATACTTATTGCATGACAATGTTTTGGGATACCTTATATCTGAGGTGAATAGGTCCCACTAATTAACGAGGCTCCTGTTCTTTTTGGGCTAGCCTCTGTATTTTGAGATGCTGTACCAGAGTACCTCACGTTCTTTGCATGCAATTTAGATTTAATGTGTCTGGATCAATAACGGACTGTTTGATGGATCCCCTCCAGTGGCCTCCACCAACTAAACTTACAAATGCTTCAACAAATTTCATGTAGCAAACCTTTCCAGCAATGACCTTGAACAGGTTTTTTTTGGGTTATCAAGAAATCTGCATCGGACTAATATGTTTTGGCACTTATGTTTTAGGTCACAATAATTGACAATTCGCTAAAATTAAGAATTAAAATCCTCCGTCACAAAGACATTCTTCGTTAAACCGAATTCAATATCAGCCACTTTAAGTTCTATGCAGAGAAAGAAGATCAGCTTTAATAAAGTAAAATATTTTCTGGTTTCTGATTCTTCTGTATTCGTAAATTGCTCGTTTAGAAATCAAAAATCAAAATTCGTCCATCCCCGAATGTATCTTCCTCAAAGTTCCATTCGTTGTCAACCACAAACAGTCGACCATTGGACTTATCCAGAAGAATCCTCGATGGATGTCGCAATCCATGTTTTTCTTTCGATAGAATTTCTCTCTTAAATTGCAAATTTGAATCCAGTAAAAGAACTCGACTGTTCCCTCGATCAGCGACCATTGCGAAGGCATTTCCAACGACAGACAAATGGACTGGATCATCAAGTTCTCCGATGCTAGATCCACGCTCTCCACCGAATGACTTCTTCAATTGTCCATCTGCATCCACTATACAAACTCTCTGACGATCATCGCCATCATTCTCGTTATCATCATTATAATCATAATGATGATAATCATTATCATCATCAACCTTAGCATCATCAACGTCACCATCTTCAATCCCATCATCAAAGTAGCCATGAGTGACCAGAAAAAGATCATTGGTAAGTTTTATAGCATACCTTAGATAGCGAATACCTGCGTGTAACGAAAGATTTATATCATGGATCAATTGTCCCTCTGGTGAATACTCATATAATTTGCTTCTATAGTAATCGGTTAAAATGACATTCGATTCATCGGTAACACACAGATTGCTCCAAATGTCACCTGTTGACCATTTCTTTATTAAATTTCCTTTTGCATCAACTCTCAAGATTTCCTTCGGTTGATTATCACCTAATTTGTAGTCCATGATGTAGAGACATTTGTTGTTGTTGCAGGATCCAATGTCCGTTGGAATAATTAATTCCTTCAAATTCCATCGACGGCTGAAACTTAATTTAATTGAATCGTAAACTTCAACTTCTGAATTTTCTTTACTCACAACAAACAATTCTTTGTCCAATATGGTCAATCCAAAGATCGCTTTCTTTTCATCTTCTGCTGCTTTTGTTTTAATCGTTTGAACCATGGCTGGATCCGATATAATTTTATATCGAAGCTGGTCTGAAAAAAAATAAATCATCGGGCAATTTTGAACTTCATTATTTACAAAATTCAAAATATTCTGATAGATTTTTTAAAAAACGTCCGAACTTTTTAATGACTAAAGTGAGGTAAATGCCGAGAAGAACACGACTAAAGGGCATCAGATCATAGATGAAAAAACCATGAAAATAAAATAAAACACGGAAAACCCGTCGTTTTTTCGAAAAAATAAAAAAAAGACAAAAAGCGGAAATGGAAATAATTTGTCTTTGTTGCATCTGAAACTTCATTTTAAGCCTAAGAACCTTCCTTATGCAATTTTATCTTAATCTGCAAATAGCACATCTTTATTATTAGGCCAAATTAATTGGTATAAGTAGCAGTAATCTACCACAGTTATTTTTTCTTATAACTTCGGTTTAATAAGAAATTCAGAAAAATTGATGTTTTTGAGGTCTTTCAAATTTAAATTGGACACATAGGCCTATGTAAGTCCACAAAAGTTCATGCTGATCGACATAACGCAATTAAAATCTAATCAGAAACAAAGACCATAGATGTGTACTCGATTATATATTGTAGGCTACATTTGCACTAAAAATTGATAGTTATAAATATGAATAAAAGGCCCAAGAATTTTATATCAAAATAACTCTTACAAATTTCATTTCTTGCAAGGACCTATTACACGTATTTCTCAAATGATGACTTAAACAATTACATAAAGACCCTATAGTTAGCTGAATCCTTGAGACTACGGTGAAAACGTATGGAATATCGGACGAAAACTAAATTAAGGGAAATAATATTAGACTGTAAATAAATAAAGTTACATAAAAAATAAAAAACCATAAAAAACGATGCGAAAAATAAAAAACTAAAACACGACGCTTCTAGGACAGAATAAGAAAAACGTGTTTTCCAACTATGCATCAGATGCATATTCGAAGACAGAAAAGGCCTGATCAACACAGAATGGAATGCCATTGTGCAAAATAATTATATCATCGATTTTAATAATTTGTAGGCTAAGGACCCGAGTTCATTTACGTAAGAAATTAGATTTCCCCATGAGTGCTATAAAGGAAGCACCCGTGGGTCTGGCGACTTTTAGGAGCCCGGGTTACTTACACGTATGCAACGTTTATGATTTAGGCATAATATTGTGGTCTTTTGAACATAATAATTTATTACAGAGAATTAACTACAATAGTTTAAACTTCAACTTAACATGTCAATAAGATCGTATTCCATATAGATCCAAAGATAGATTCTAAAATGTAGAATCGTGCGTAGGTCATACCTGCACCTTTTATTGCTGATATTTTTTTCTAGAATAATTTGAACGGCTCAAGAGCGTAAGCCTATTTCGATTTAATCGGTGTAATGTTTCTTACCTTGTTTCGTCCTGAATAGTTCTTGCTCCAGTTTCTCAACGATGTCTTCAAATGTCTTGATTGTCATCTTATGCGTCTTATTAGCCTCTACTTCGTTATTTATATCGATTCTGAGCTGATCGTTTGCTGATCGTAAATTCAGGAGTTCATTTCTGTTACCTTGTTCTGCTGGCACAATTTGTTTGAACGTTTTCTTTGGCTTCGATTCACCGTTTTCTGTAATAATCATGAGAACTTTTGGTAGACCAAATATTCATAACATGTAGTAAGCTTAATGCACAAGCAAGGCAACAGTCTATAGTAGGCCTAGGATGTGCAGGTCCTACAGGCGAAGAGCTTCTTCAATCAATTTTGAACATAGAGTACCGTATTATGTGAAGAACTTTGTTCATTATCTTGACAAGATTCGCAATTTTTCACCTACTCGCGAGCAGGTCTATGAGGCATAATCAGGAAAATTACCCAAAGTGCTCAGAGTATTGCGGTGACACAGAACCAGCGGGCAATGGGAGTTGCTATGCACCTTTATCTCACGATATAGGTCTATAATAGAATAATTATTAGCGAAATTAATTCGATGACTTTTAGATGATGACTTTTTTTATAGTAGGCAGTGGCGTAGCTAGCTTTTCAAGGGCTCGTGTAAGACCGGTATCCTTCAGTTAGTAACGATTCAGATTGGACTCATGAAACATGAAAACCATCGCTGTGCAGTCAGCAGTGTTATTTCAGTTATGGTTTTTCAGTTACAGTTTAAGTTACAGTTATCTATTTTTTTATTTTTCAGTTACAGTTTCAGTTACAGTTAACTGCGATGAGATTTTTCAGTTTCAGTTACAGTTATTTCTTATTTTTCAGTTACAGTTTCAGTTACAGTTATTACGTGTATATTCAAACGTCACAACTACTAAGACACTGATCACAGTCACACATATTGCGCAAAGTTCCCAGAAAGCACTCTCGACTTGCGTCTGTGCACTTTCGGCCTGCAAAACATTTTAAAGAAGTATTTTATATGTAAGTGCCTTTCATGACATGCCAACAGTGTCACTATCAACATATTATAACTTACAATAAGAACAATGGAATTCACATATGTTCACAAACCAAAAGATAACGAGTGAAACACCCCTCAAAGTGATTAATCAACTTGTCATGTAATAGCAGAATTACAAATGTTATAGAAAGGCAGTAGTCAAACACTACTACTATACTATACACTAAGGGGCAGCAAGGGCTCAACTAATGACTAGTTTCTTTTCATTGGTCTCATGTTCTTTAAAGGCATTTCTTGTTGGAGAGTGCAAGAGTGTCTGTTTGCATTGCATCTGTCTGCTCCTTAAATGGCTTCAATATTCTGGCTAGCTCTGCAAGTCGCACAAAAAGCACTTGTTTTATTTTCAAGTTAACTCCTTTTGATTCTTCAGTTATACAGTTATTGTTTTTCAGTTTCTATTACAGTTTCAGTTATTCAACATTTTCCAGTTTCAGTTACAGTTACAGTTAACTGGCAAAGATTTTTCAGTTATTCTGCTATTTCAGTTACAGTTTCAGTTAATAGAAATAACACTGGCAGTCAGTGGTCTCTACGGTAATTTGATATGCGTTTGGAGTGCAAAAGATATTCGAACATCTGCGAAAAACAGGATCGCACTGACAAGTTTCTGGAAGACTGACTTCTTACCGATCCCATATATTCCTGAAGTGCTGTCATAGTCAGATAACGGATGGGTGAACAACCGACCAGAGCACACATCATCAACAAGACTAAAATGTTAGAGAACCTTTTTTAGACTTATGGCTCACAAAGACTACATCTGTCACAAATTAACCTGAATTTCTAATTAGAAGCTAGATTGATAATTTGACAATCACCGTGGGCCCCTGGAGGTCATGGGCCCGTGTGCTTTGCAAACATGGTAGCTACGCCACTGACAGTAGGCCTATACGCCAGACAATCAATGAATATTTTGGCCAGATCTATATATCATTACTCAAATAATAGAATAAGCTTATCCATCTAATCGATTTCCTTTATATCTGGAGATCAGATATCCTTCTTATGCATCAGCCTAGAGCTGAGGGAGACATCTTATTGCTCATCTGTTAGCATCTATCTAGAGTTGTGTTCATAACACACCTCTGAGAGGTCCTGAAGATGAGCTATAGAACTGTTAGCTTATACTACGATACATCAATACAATTATTATGACAAATTTCATTTTTGAGCACCTTTATGATTATTATGGTCGTCAATGAAGAAGATGGAGCATACAACTGTTTTGCAGTCAGTACAATATAATCCAATATCTTGTTTTATAAGCTTTTGAAAGGCCTACTGTTAACAAAAGAAAACACTGACCATGAATTTCGCCAATCAAGTTGTCAGAACTTTCCACCAGGAACTGTTCGAGATCCGATTTCCTGAAGGAGAAAGCAAGGGACTGAACTTCTGTTTCATTTGTAAGTTGACGCTGGTGATGCAACTCTACTGCTCTGGCCGATAAGTCCGAGAATGCACAACAGATGTCGCTAGTTGATCCTTTAGTCATTATATTCTGACAGTAGGAATTGTATGTTTCTAAACTCGATAGATATGTATCAATATCATCTGTGGTCATTTTGATTTCTTTCAGTTTACTCTGTCTCATCCAACAGAGATCTTGCAGAAGAGAAGTTGCATGTTTCTCTATTAATTGTTTCACTTCCTCTTTTCTGCTTTCTATATCACATTCTAAGGTCGCAACCTGTTCTTGTATAGCTTCCTTTACCTTCATGAGAGCTGCCTTTCTAATCTCGGCTTTCGATCTGCACTCGTTTATTACTCGGCAATTGCTTTCGATCTGTTTCCGAAAGTCATCCTCGAATTTCTTTACATGTGAGCCTGTATGGTTACTGTGGTCATCAATGAAGCAAATGGCGCATACAACTGTTTTGCAATCAGTACAATATACATCCAATACCTTTTGTTCGTGTAGTTCACAAACACATGGGGCTATATTTGTGATCACAGTTTGGCCACTTTCATATTCAGTCACTGGTATCAATCTGTGATGCATTGTCAATTTAAATTTTCTATGATGTCTGCAGCATTCTTGACAAAACTTCTGGTTGCAAACAACACAATATGAGTCAGCTGCTGAAATTTCTTTACCTGTTTCTTCATTTTCTTTTATACATGCATCGCATAACGGTATCGATGACTCAGGCTGATATGAAAGATTTGCCACTTCTATCAGCCTCTCAATGAAAAAATTCTTAGGAAGTCCATGAAATCCTTCTGGGGGAATCTTGAACATTCGTCTACAAATTGGACAAGGCATCTCATCTCCAGGTCCTTTGTTTGTTTTGAGTCCAGTCGCTTGGATACATTTCATGCAGAATGTATGAATGCATGGCAAACCCTTCGGATCGGTGTAGATTTCAGTGCAGATGCAACATGTAGTTATATCGTTGATCTCTTGCTTTTTAACATTATCACTGTCTACTTCTTTCGCAGCCATTATAGGTTGTCTGTTATTATACAGACTTTAATATTGAAAGTGCTTTCGATTTCGCTATTGGTACAGCCCTTATAGTTGGCTACGAAATATAGGCTAAATCTCGTATTTGCGCGAGAAGGAAATTCTATCGGATAAAAATCTTGAACTATCCAAAATAATGTAAGCTTATTCGAGGCGAAGAAAACGTTGTTAGTTACAATTTCTGTTCAGTTCCGTCGATCGAACTAATTCTAAGTTACAAACACTAGGATTAGTATTAACTTACCGCAGGCCTATAATTTATGTTAATAGACAACGAGTGCGTCACGTGATAATTGGACCTTGAGTCTCGGCCATAGACATTATAATTTTTTTATATTACTAAATGTATGATGTCTATGGTCTCGGCCGGTTAACTTCGATAAGCTAATGTGATAGAGCGCAAGCCTTATTAGGCCTAACAGGTAGCCTGCCCAACCTGATGTTTAGCACCAATAAATGTCACAGACAGTAAAGTATCAAAAGCTGAAGAGACATCATAGAGGGCCAATTATAGAATAAGCTATGTGTAACATAGGCCTATGAGGCTATGTCTATTTACTGTGGTAACGTACATGTATTATCTACACTGTCAGGATTCGGTAGATGGAAATGAACACATGTTGTTTCTCATTCTTTGGTTCCACTGTGTACTGATTTATATGTGCATTTGAATCAATGGATAACTTGGATATTTTTGCATGACTAATATATTAGCCTACGTTTTGCGACTTCTAAGATAGATTTTTGTTGTGTTTTTATCCTTCAAGCAGCAAATAACTATTAATAACAATCATAATAATTGCGACAATTTGTATGGCACCGTAACAGAGCCATGCCGCTACAAAGGCGCCTTACAAAACACCTAACATGCGCAGGATTAGCCATATAAAAGGATGATTTCTCATTCAATTTTTAAAGTTCCTTATTTCCTGCGCTTAGGTCTAAGCTGAGTTTTGACGTTTGGAAATTACGCCCATCAGTGTGAAACATTTCTCATAAGTTTCTCATTATATTTAACTTTCTGTCATGTCCAATTAAACCAATGGACACATCGTCAGTTATTTAAGAAAATATACACTTTAAATCCGGAAATATGGTGGAGGATTTTTAGTAGGGGAGACTTTGTATCGTAGAGGGGGAGATTCTATTCTAATGGAAGAGACGTTGTTCCGAAACAGAGTCTCCTCCTCCGGAGACTTGGTATAAGCAAAGGGAAGACGCTGTTTAGGTGGGATACTTTACTTTGTGACACCGGCCTAACTATTGCACTCGATCATTGAACGCTGTGCCTCTGGATAGGTCTATGCTCCGCATTCGAACAGTGTTCAGCTCTCGGACATTCTCAGCTGCTGGTCCAAAACCTTTCTCTTTTTCGTAATTATGGCGTTTTCCACCACTGAGCATTAACCTTTGCAATGTATGCATCAAACTCAACTGCGTTCTCGATGACAGTCAGCATCTCATAGCCATAGACCATTGATGTCCAACCTGCGGCCCGCTCGCCTGAAATTACTGAATTTTTGCACTTTGTGTAGAATGAAGTGAACTACAGAGTCACCGGTCGACTTGAATGTTTATTTTATTGATTTTGTAACGGCGGGCTGGGTTTGAATTGTTACCAGAAAGGCCAAACCGACAACTAGTTTCTTGTCTCAGTAGGCCTATGTCGGTCAGTTTCTTTCGAGATATAGTCTTATTCTATTCCCGAAGGGTCCAAGAAAACAATAAACAGGCTTCTCTAAGAGTCCCCAGGGCCGACGAATTGCGATGTCATAGGATCTTATTCGATCAGCCACCACGATTGCTCTTTAGACCGAAGACTCTTACTTCATGCATTATAATCAAGCAATAAACAGAAAGGCTATAATGAAATATGAAGAAAAACTGAGTCAAAATATAAAGACGGACAGCAAAAGTTTAAATAGATACATGAAAAGCAAGCAAAAAAGAAAAGACAAGGTGGGACCACTGAAAGACAAACTAGGCCAGATTGTAACTGAAAAAGAGGAAACTGCCGAGATGCTCAATAAGTAGCCTACTTCGGATCATTTATCACGAAGGAGGACACAAAAAACATGCCAGAGCCAAACAAATTGTTCGAAGGCAGCGACGACCAGAATTTGACAGATGTGTACATATCCAAAGAGGTGGTGATAAAGATGCTTGAAAACCTCAAAGAAGATAAAACTTCAGGAATCGACGAGATTCACCCAAAGTTCCTGAAGGAAGTGAGATACGAAGTAGGATCCATTCTGGCAGATATATTTAATGAATCGATGAAGTCTGCAGTAATTCCCAGAGACTGGAGAGATGCCATCGTCACTCCATTGTTTAAGAAGGGCAATAGGAGTGAGACAAGCAACTACAGACCCATCAGCCTAACCTGCATAATATGTAAGGTGTTGAAACAAATTGTAAAAAGGAGTATGATTGAACACCTGAATGAGAATGAGCTCATCAACAACAGCCAGCACGGGTTTATGAAGGGAAGATCCTGCCTAACAAATCTGTTAGATTTCTTCGAGGAGGTTTACGACAATCTGGACAAAAACAACTCGGTGGATCTGGTCTATCTGGACTTCGCAAAGGCATTTGACAAGGTACCACACAAACGATTAGCCTCTTAGAAGTTGCAGGCATGCGGAATAGAAGGGTGTCTACTGAACTGGGTCACCAACTGGTTAAAAGGGAGGAGACAACAAGTTCGGGTAATGGGCAGAAACCCAAGCTGGATAGATGTTACAAGTGGAGTACCACAGGGGTCAGTCTTAGGGCCACTGCTATATGTAATTTTTATCATTGATATAGATGAACGAATTGTCTCCAAAATCTCTAAGTTTGCTGACGACACTAAACTATGCAAAAAGGTGAACAACGAGGAGAAAGCCAACACCCTAAGAAATGACTTGGAAAGACTGCACATTGTACAAGTGGTCCGAAGACTGGAATATGCTATTCAATGTAGATAAATGTGCAGTGATGCACATGGGAAGAAAGAACATCAGGTTTGAATATGGAATGAGAGACAGGAAATTAAGAACAACAGAGAAGGAAAAAGATCTGAGAGTCATATTACACAAAAGTGCAAAACCATCAAGACAATGCAGAGAAGCAGCGAACAAAGCAAAGAAGGTTCTGGGACACATAAAAAGAACAGTGGTCAGCAGAGAAAAAACATCATCCTGAAGCTATTTAAAACTCTAGTCAGACCACAGTTAGAGTACTGTGTACTGTACAGGCATGGAGTCCATACACACAAAAAGATAAGCAGGTGCTCGAAAAGGTGCAACGGCGATCAACTAAGATGATCAGTGGATATGGAACTTTAACGTACGAAGAAAGATTGATAAAATGTGGATTGACAACACTGGAAAAGCGAAGATGCAGAGGAGATTTAATTGAGACTTACAAGCTGATGACAAACAAAGAAATAACACCACACTCAAGATTTTTTCAATTGGGTATTTGGTAATTGGGTATTAGAGGTTTAAGAGGACACCAATATAAAAACACCAATATAAAATATTCAGAAAGTTCGAGGGTGCCATCAAGCAAAGATTTTTTAGCAGCAGAACAGTGAAGGCCTGGAACGAGCCGAGCGCAGAGGCAGTGTCGGTGGAGACACTCATAAACTTCAAGGCCAAGCTAGGGCAGATAGGTTTTTAAAACATTGTAAAAGTGATGGTTCTCACACAGATCACGAGTCTCCTGAACCACCGTAAACCCTGTTATGTTATGTTATGTTATAATAGTATACTTTTTGCGCTCAAGCAGCTGAACTATTATAATGCAATATTAATGCATGCAAAGCATGGCACGTGTAGGCTACGCTATACATGCTGCTATTCATTGTGATTCATTTTGCACTATTGTAGTCCTTCCATAATAAATAGAGCTAATAATAATCAATAAATTTTAGCTGTTGCTTTTGTAAATTTACTGCTACGACCCACGGCTTCAAGAATAATTATTGCTTCTGAGATCCGCGATGCCAACAGGTTGGCACATGCTATAGCGCAGAGAGCACCAATGATTAGCTTCCAGTCAAGTGGCGCTATAGATTATAATCTTTAGCTATAATAACAAATTGCACATTGCCATAGCATTTGTTAACACCAATCAACGTGCGCTGTGAGCCTGGGAGCAAAGCTAGAAAACGAGCTAACTCAGATAAAATTGCTCTGCCGTATGCGCTATAGACACGTCAACATCATTTAACTACAATTTGTCAAAGGGAAGCTCACAGCATGAATGGCAATCATCATTATAAGTTCAATATCGAAACGGGAAAAGAGTTCCCCTGCCGAGAAAAACCAAGTCCGACTTATAATAGCTTATAACCATGCCACGAACGCTTGCCTACTATACGGTAAGTTAAGTACGCTGGGCTTATGTTATCAAAAAATATCCTTTGTAGGCCCCAATCGTCTGCCATCTCTGATCTTTTGATTGCCATACAAAGGCTTCCATCGGGTTACTCTTTGGACAACACTGGCCTGCTTTTAACTAGACACAGCGCTAGCTCGCGAATAAGCTGGTGCTCTGCGCTTGGCTTTGGAGTTGCGCCTTAGAAATGAGAGATTACGATTATGATTATGATAGATGTATTTGCGCCTCTGAGTTCATTAATTTTAAGTAACCTACGCAGCGTATACCCTACGCTTATCTTATCTTCATCTACGAAATGGCTTACGTGGGTGTCTAGTATTCTATCTTACGTACTTTTCTCGTTTTGCTTGACTACCGCAATCTCTTTCCATTGTAAAATGCTGATCTGTCTTAGAGTAGGCTAGTCACTTCTTCTATAATTATATAGGCCTATATATTTAAGATTAAACTGCAACCAATGACTTCCGTTAGGTGCAATCGTTATCGCAAGCATCAGCCGATTGTTAGAAATTTTAAACATTGTTTCTAATCTGAAAAAAAGTTTTAAAAAATTCGACTCACACTAAGAATTCTTTCAAAGTAATGGCAGGAAGGTTTCTAATGATTCATCTTACATCCTTATCGACTCTTCCTGTAAAAGAATATCTTCTCTCATTTGCTCAATGTCAATCTTTACTAGAGTTATCGCTTACTGTACATGAGCCATTCAGATTGGGATGCAACCAGCTGTTTCCCATCGGTGCAATCCTTATCGAAAACGTGAGCCAATTGCGCCGAATTTATTGCCAAGTGACGGTATAAAGAACCCAATGCCTCCAATGATTCTGCAGAGAGCCTGATTTGGATGAGACGAGCATCTACCTGCTTCACCGAAGACTGAGATCACAATGGGTCGCCAACTGCTTCTGACAATCGTGGTCCTTACAGCCGTGCTGATGGAATCAAAGGTTATAGGTACAATGTAGGCATCCTAAACATCCTAGGAAACCATTAAGAAACGCATAGGTATTGTATATACAATTATAGGCCTATATGTAAAATGTACATACCCAAATGCTTACACACATACATAATTATACATGCTTACATGCATATATGGAATGCAATGCATACATTACATACATACATACATACGTACATGTATAGTTTGTATACATACATACATACATGCATATATACATGCATACATACATACATACATACATACATACATACATGCATGCATAGTCGCATACATACATACATGCACACACACACATCCCCTGAGACCTTCATCCATAGATACATACATGTACGTACTTGCTTGCGTACGCTCAAATGAGCATAAACACATGCCCACATAATTGTATGCAAAATGCACTGATGTATGTGTAAAATTACTGTACTGTAATGTATAGGCTTTATGAATATACCTAACCATGCATTTATGTAACCACGTATGCATCAATACATGTATGTTAGCATGCAGGCAAGTAGGGCATATGTGTGTGTGTGTGTGTGTGTGTGTGTGTGTGTGTGTGTGTGTGTGTGTGTGTGTGTGTGTGTGTGTGTGTGTGTGTGTGTGTGCGCGCACTAGTCATATTAAATATACTCAGGCATTTACACTAGCATCAAGTTAGGAGGATGAAAGTGGTTTTGGCACCAAAATCTGAAATGGCAAGTCTCTATATTTTATGCGCTTGACCGCTTCAATCATGGCTTGTGTAATATTGGTAATGGCTTGTTCTTTTGTTTCTCACTTACGTGACCGTTGATTCAAACGGATCAATAGAGACATTGAATTGATTGATACTCACATATGAGCACTTCTCTCGTCCATAGGATTATTCATACAGCACATTAATTCATCAAATTTAGTTAATTAGTTCAGAGATATTTTTATCGTGCACTTGTGCTATTACCAACTTCGTCAAAATGCAGTTCGTTGTGGTGACCCGCTGGCGGAATCTGGTTCCTTGTGGTCCTAGTGATCCCTCCTTTTTCCTCTATTTTTCTACTGTAAGCCTACTTGTCCTTCGATGTCATTTGGGTTCGAAAAATGTATGGTCAATGGTCTATGGCTAAGTTTTTCAGGCAAACGATAATAATATTATGGCGACCAATCGTGGGGCGCGGTGGTGAAGTGACCCGTATGTTCGTCGCCTTGCAGCCGTATACGGTTGCAGGTTCGAATCCACCTCAAGTCGTCGCGTAGGGACCTTGGGCAAGTCCTTCACTCGCAATTGCTCAGCGCTTCGGCGTGAAACTCCGATGCAGTGTCCGCTCTGTAGTCGGGAGCGCCTCTGAGTAGAGAGCTTGAAGGGGCGCTAAGACAAGTGCGCATACAAACAATAGAAACAATCCTTCGCAAACCTATCGGTATACATTCTAATATATGTTTCTGATTTAGCACTGGATTGCTGGATGTGCAATACAGAGAAAGGAGAGAGCTGCTGCACCGAGACAGGAACAGCCAAAACTTGTGGCGCAGGATCCACATATTGCGTCATGATAGAATTTCAAAAAAAGGGTCCAAACGACGGTAAGTAAAACGCACGAGCCTTATCTATTTAAATGTTATCGTAACCTCGACCCAAAGTAACCACCTAAAATGCGTAAAGATGGCACAAAAGAGCAGTGCCTGCGATTTAGTTAAATCTCACACGTAATTATTCTCACATTTGACATTTATTCACAAAACATAACTAGTCAAATAGTACGCAGCTAAATTTATTTAAACCTGTGAATTCATGAACACCATCAAACAAAATCTCCTCCCTCTTTTGCTTTCAACTTAATTATTATAACCGATTTTTGCAAGCTATTATCTTGACAAGTAATCACAACAATTATGGAGGTAGGCCTATAATTTTCGAAAAGAAACACTCGCAAAATAGGCATATTTATAATTAGCTATTAGGATCCGAACTTATGGAGTAGTCTGCCACCGTGTATCGCTTTGTCAAGTAGACCTAGCCTACATTTACGATATTCCTTGGGTGCACCCGGACTTTAACATGTCCTACAGTTTTAGTTATAGTTTCAGATGCAATTAAGGGAAATATGTTTGTAACTAATAGATCTCTCAGTTTTACTCGGTGTATCGTTGTCTATCGATGAAGTGCACTTCGCGAGCGCAAATGTAAACATGGAAATACCTTGTTAGTATCCCAATTTTCTGGCTAGAATGCTGTGTCCTTCATCTTATTTCCTCCATGATGAGCTTTTATCAGTGGGAATATTCCCTCATGGGTGCCTTTTATTCTTAACTTAAAGTAATAAGTAATTTGATAAAAACTTTCTAATAAAGATGCAACTATTTTTTGTTATTCTAATCATAACTTGCTCCTCGTAATTGTGTGCTTCGCACTGTGAAAATATGACATAGGTCTACTATGTTGTGGTAGGCCTATTGTGTGCTTTATTGCGTTCGAGATTGATAAATTGAATTGAATTGGCATTGTGAAGAATTTGTAACTAAGTGACAGGCGTGTTAATGTGTCCATAATTATCGAGCTAACCACGGCTGATACTAGACGCTGCCCATCAAGACGTCCGTTTATTGTCAAGGAAAAATGGAAAAGTAGCCCACAGAAAATATTTAGTTAACAAATTCAGGGCCTTTCGAACATCGGGGCCCTGGACTGTTTCGACCTACGTTTATTATGGTTGTTAGGCACTGAATCCGCAAACAGGCTGATAGGGCACATTACCGCGGCAAAATTTCCGTTTTTTAAATATGATTTTCCCCATTATTTTAAAATGTTACAGCTTTGGGTAACAGTTTATTCGGTATGTTTGTTAATGTGTTATACCGCATAATATGTCGAGACTCGAGAGTGTATATTTCCGCGTCGTGCGCAAAATAAGTCATAGGCTATACGATGGCTATAGGCATACATGTATGTAATGTAATTAGTAATTTCTATAGCGCCGCTCGCAACCAAGGCCATTCAGTAGCGATCCCAGTGCGATAACCTCTAGAGAAAAATAGGTCTTAAGAAGAGAGAGAGAGAGATGTATACATAACGATCCTGAAAGTAGAGTCAAACGCAGAGTGGAGGGAAGAGAATTCCACAAGGAGGGCCCAATGATGGTGAAGGATCGAGTTTGAGCAATAGTGGTCCTAGCTCGTGGAACAAACAAGTCAGCCCTGTCCAGAGAACGGAGAGGTCGATGAGAAGATGCTGATAGAGGAGAACGAATGAGGTCACTGAGATACATCGGTGCAAGACCCAGTTTGTATGTTTGTATGTACCTGATCAGGGGCGGATCCAGGGGGGGGGCCAATCCGGCCATGGCCCTCCCCATTTCAAAAATTTCTTTCTTTTTACCAGCTATTTTGCTCGGAAAGTAGACGTGGCTCCCCCCAAGAGTGGTCTTATAGGACTTTGGCCCCCCCCTTCGAAAATTTCTGTATCCGCCCTTGTACCTGATGTAGGTATAATTGTGGCGTACAAGGCAACTATTGTGGCCGCTCTTAATTACTAAGAAATGGAATAGATAAATATAGGTTAGAGTGCTACGAAATTTCGCAGTCTACCGTACACCGTTTAAGTGCTAAAGTAAGCAAGTCAGTGTAATGCAAGAGTGACGGGTGCTGTGAGAATTTGCGACACACCATGTTTACGCGACACACCTCCGGTCCATTCGCGACACACTAGTGTGTGACGACACACCGGTTGAGAACCTCTGCACTAGACGATTCCACTCACAAGGAAGACAAGGTAATTGCCCGTCAGACAGAAAAACAGATTTATTATTCCTTGACCTTGATCCGAGTTTGTGGGGTGATACTAGCAGTGCCGGCGCTAGCACCCCCCGTACCCCCCAATTGGGGGGGCCCGAGTCTGAAAGGGGCCCCCAAATTTAGCTGGTCGTTATGCCTATTTGTGACTGTACAGATCCGGTCTGGTGCATGCCTCAACTAACCATATGGCACTGCCATAGCAGACCTAATGCAAAATATCATACTGATTTTGGGCATAAGTATACAACCATTAGAGTTTGAAAGGGGCCCCCAAATTTGGCTGATCATTATGCCTATTTGTGACTGTGCAGCTCCGGTCTTATAAATTTTAATTTATTCTAATGGATAATTGGATGAGGCCTCAAAATAAAGCCTGCGTGAGACCCAAACATTAAAGCCTGTGTAGGGTCCCAGATGTCCTTGGTATGTGTCTTATCTCAAGTTTCAAGGGGCCTCAAATGTAACTGGTAATTAGGCCTATACCTTTCATAACTTCAATCCTGAAACCACGCACCGAATTATGTTTTAACGCAAAGCATACAAAATAATATTACTCAAACCAATAGATCATTGTCCTTCAACCAAAGAGGAGACTTGGGGTGTGGACAGGGACACGGCCCCACAATTTGTGGTTGGGACGGAATCCTTAGGCCTATATCCCAAATATTTCAGAAATATTTCATAAGTATCATCCACTGCCCATCAATAATGACAAATTTTGTTCAGACGACAGCCTATAAATAAATGCTACCATTACAGTTGGCAAATCGGATAAATTTAAACAATGGAGAGGGGCACTCTGAAGTCCTAAACCACGACTAACAGCAATGAAAAAGAGCTATTTTTGTAAAGATGACAGCTTAAAATTTCTATCATTACAGCATGGAAATTCAAAAAAAATTAACAATTCGGATGGGACATTTATTGAAGTATTACACCATGTCTTTCAGCACTTATATTATGATAAATTTTGCGGAGATGACAGCTCAAGGTATGGGGGCCCCCAAGTTTTTTGGGGGGGCCTCAGGTACCCTAGCGCCGGCACTGGATACTAGCTGTGCTTTCAACTCTCTCCTTTCTTAGGTTTCGCAAAGACGACCAGGGTCAAAATACGCCGTGTTTATCTACTGTGATATATAAGCCTATATATATATATATATTATTATATACATAGGTATAGCCTATCTGAGCGAAAATGTAGAACGACTGTCTTTGTTCTGTTTTCATATCCAGCTGATTTTAAATTTAGCAAAATAGACAGAGGATGCACATCGCAGGACGGTGAAAAACCAGATGGATCTTGGGTAGAGGAGACAATTGAAGATACGGTACACAGACACTCTACAAAAGCCTGTGACGGCGATTTATGTAACACGCAGCCATCAGACAAGTGCAACAAATGAACAGAATGTGATCATCCGGACGTAGCCTATTCTGAATTCATCCACTCTGAAAAAAAACCAAATTCTATATTATGTGCCACGGTGGCATCTATTTAGAAGTAAACCGACCAATTTGACATTTCATCTGATGTTAATTACACTTCCATGAGTTGAACTGAGCTGTGTTTTCGTAGACCTACTATATTGCGAAACTCATATACTATTACTATGCAATGCCTGCATTTATTAAGCGCCATTATCTCGTGACTAGGTATCAATCGAAGGCGCTGAGCAAATCTACGAACACACAGAAACCGTCTCTTTGTAAAAGACTAAGTTCTTAACCATTTACCAACCAAGGGTTTAGGATTTTCCATACCATCTACTGCACTTTGGTCGGTAAAGGGTTAGGCACAACTGCTAAGCACCATCCATGTTCTGTCGCATGGGAGCACTTCCGAACGTAGGAAAAATGGAAATATCTGCTGAAACTGTTACTTAAATCGATTGAACATTCTTGTTGTAGCCTATCTGTTAAAGTGCTGCATTGAGTGGATAAGTGATGGAAATCACAGTGCAATAATGACAATGTTTGCCAGATTTAGTTTTAAGAACTAGTGCACCTGAGTCGAAACCGAGTCCCCAAAGTGTAAGCCATTATGCTTCCCTTCAGAAGTTCGCTAGTATGTAGGCCATGCCAGGGGCAGATAGAGACATTTTCGAGGGGGGGGGGGCAAAATTTTCGGTCTTGGGACAGGGGACAAATTTTCGTCTTCGTCGCCAGAAAATCTGATGACCTTTTTTAGTCATTAATTTTGCCGAATTCCCAAGAAAAAAGATACAATTTTATTCGCCAAAATAGTTGATGACCTTTTTTAAGTCGCACTGTACGGACCTCGTGTATCATGGACCTCGTGGGGTATGGGAGGGGTCTATGGAACTACTTATGGGGGGGGGGGGGGTGGCCACGTCTAATTTCCAAGCCAGAATGGCTGGTCAAAATAAAGTAATTTATAAATGGGGGGCCATGGCCGGATTCCCCTCTGGAAGTAGGTTACTGACAACAATTTTTACTTGTCTGCACTGCCGCGTGTAATAGGTTCCAACTGCAAGAACAATACTAACAACGGTATCGAAGATTTGACAATCACCATTCACCAATATCCAACAGAATCATTGTTAGGGTCAATGATGAACCGAAAATGCAGTCAAATCGTGCACATTATAATTATGCACTCATATATATATATATATATATATATATATATATATATATATAGCATGAGAATGTAGCCCCACATTTCCTCTATAGAATGGGATAATTTGTTAATCTTCATAATAAATGACGGGTACGATATATATGCGATAATCTATGAGGGGTAGTATCCACCCTCTGGCACCTCGGGCATATCGGGCATAACTTTTGAACGGTACGGAATATCATTACATATTTTACCTCAAAATGTGTACAAATGAACCCTCTACACTCTACAGCTACCTAATATGTCAAAATTTTAATCTATATGAAACAAGTTTTATTTTGGAAAACTTAGGGATGGTGGATACCACCCCTTGGTAGCCCGAGGGATAGTTATTAGCCAGTATAAGGATTGCAGAAAATAACTGGAGAGTAATACGTTAATTTATGAGGAGTTCAATTGTGCATTGAAAACTCTACTATGGGTCCTTAGAAAGACTAGTTATTAGCAACCCTCTTCAGTTGTCATATTATATTATGCCCCAGTAGGCCTGAAAATGAAGCGTAGATTGATGCTTTCGTAGAAAATGTTGGCTTTACGAGCCTGATTTGCAGTTTGTGTTGACTAACCCATGTTATTTCGACCTTGATTAAAAATAGTAGTTTGGTCTAGCACAGTGGCGTAGCAAGGTTTTTGGGGGCCCTTGTGCAGGGCTTTCGTGGTGGGCCCCTTCAATGCTTGAATCCCAAGATTTCAAACAATAGCGCTGTGCAAAGCGCCTGGCTTTTGCGATAGACTATTTGCATAGGCCTAGCTCACACTCGAAATTAAATTTTAAAATTAACTTATTTTAACTCAAGTTTGGGTTACTAAGGTAAGTCTAAAAGAAGAATAAAAAAATTCGGAAATGCTGAAATGTTCGCTTTGGCGAATACCTTTGGGCGAATTCCCTTGCGCAAAAATAATTGAGATGCCTTCGTTCCAGAATTCTTTTGTAAAGTAACTGGCATGCCACAGTAATTTCCGAAGTGCCTCTCTGCTCGGTGTCGATATCCAAAGCCACCACCATCTCAGCAACGATCAAACTGATTTCAATTCTATCGCCAGGCTTGACGAAGTCGTCGGGGTCTTGTGCAGTCTGCACAACCCATTCCTACGCCACCGTTGTATAGGCCTACATGCATGTGGATTTGATCATTTTAATACATTCTGAATATTCTTAAAGGAAAATTTGACTGTGACTGCGGGGGCTCCTCTACAGCCGGGGGCCCCTGTGCACTGCACAGGCTGCACGACCTATTGCTACGCCACTTCCCCCCATGTCTGATGTAGTTATCGGTGCAAGCTTGCTCTCCGCAAACATCATAACTGAGGAGATTTTTTGCATTTTGGCGGTCTTCTTTATAAATACGTTCTTCTCGTGCTTGACACTTAGTAGCACTTACATTAAATAAGACTTACGCATAACTTGGGGGACAGAAAGAGAGTTCCGAACGAGAATTAAAAATATACAATTTCCAAGTAAATATACCATGCAGTTATCTTTTATAGATTTCACATATTACTACGTAACAAAGATAATAAAATTTTAAACACGTCTGCGTAGACCATGAGTCATGACACATTATTATGTTTATACGACAGCACAACTACTTTCGGCTAAAGACTGCAAAGAGTAAAGATATTTGTAATAAGCTAATCAAAGCGCATCGCAAACCGGTTGTTTATACATTCCGGCTCAAGTCCAAAAATTTATTGAGTGTGTTTAGGCCTACGCAGTACATGTACATGTAGGTTTCAATACATTCTGAATATCCTTAAAGTAAAAAATTGACTCTGACCGCCGGGGGGCCCTTGAACGCCGGGGGTCCTTGTGCACTGCACAAGCTGCACGACCTATTGCTACGCCACTGGTCTAGCAGATTGGCCTGTGAATATTAATTGGCCTTGGACGGTAATACCTGTTGATCTTTCTATGAATATCAATGTTTGGAGATGCGCTATGAATATGTGAAGTCACTTAGGTGAAGTCATTCGTCGACTGGCGCCACCTCGCGACGAATACGCTCCGAATGGTGCTTCTTAAGTTCTTAGGCTACTCTGTGGACAACATGGAGATGCATCTGTTACCCAGGGTCGACTCCTCAGTGTTTTACAGACTCCTTAAACCTTTTTTGTTTCAACGTGGTTGGACTGGGAGCGACTCTGAGAGGCCTTCATGAAGGGGCGCTATATAAATTCTTGAAATGAATGAACGAGCGAACATCAAATCAATTTAGAATTCTGATTTTTATAACAGTCAACCTTGCATGGGATATAGCGCAGAGATTGCCACTTAGCCTACTTAGGCTTATAGGCCTACTGGGTTTGGGAAATGGACATTACCCCCCTGGACATTATCCCCGGACATTATCCCTCCCGGACAAAAGCCCCGGACATTATCTCCCCGGGGTAGGGCTATGATGCCATCACCTAAAATGATGCAAAAAATATATAATAATGTCCGGGGGCATAATGTCCAGGGGAATAATGTCCTACAATCACTGGTTTTACTTTGGAGTTGCGAGATGTAAATGCTCAGTAATAATTACACAGTGACACAGCATTTCTTTGCACCAGCATTCATGCGTATATGTACATGTAACTCACATGAGCTAGCTCAGCTAACAACGAAACATATTGTGTATTGCTCTACCCTCCAACATTATTTGATTACCATTGTGAATGACTAACCTAGAGTAGTTACCCACATGGGTATGATTTAAAAAACACTAATATCGAAATAGCCAACTAGGCCTAGTTTGCCTGCTGAGGGAATCGAGTTTTGAATATTGAATAACCATAATTGAACCATACCATGGACGTTGCGTCACTATAAGATTATTGAAGTACGCTCTGCTTATCTTCGTCGTATACGATATCGATTGCCTAGGTACATGTAGGCGTAGGCCTATACCTATCTATTAATTTGACTTGCATCCAATCGCATCTTGCAAGAAAAATAAATTTCTTTCCTTTATCACATGCTAATCTTTCAGATTTCTCACTTATGGCCTACAGTACGGTACAGATGCTTTTCTCCGATTGAGCTCAACCAATCGTTTCTGTTCATTCCGATCGTAAGCGTCAGCCGAATGTGCGAAATTTATCGCACTGTTCTTAATCTGATAGTAGGCCTACACGTCTAAAGATTGTACTCGCACTAAGAATTCTTTCAAGAATAATGGCTTTAAGGTTTCTAATGCTTTGTCTTACATCGTTATCTACTCATGCTTAACAGAAATATTTCTTTCATTTGCTACATGCGGATCTTTCTTAGAGCTATAATTGCTTACTGTAGGGTGCATTATGCAAAACATCCACCGATTGTACTAATTCAATTAGGCCACCCTGTGAAGGTACGTAGGCCTACACGTAGAGTCCATTCCCTCCGAGGATTCGGCAGAGAAGCTGTTTCAGATGAGACGTTCAATCGTTCATCAGCCTGCTTCATTGGAGACTGAGATCACAATGGGTCGCCAACTGCTTCTAACAGTCATGGTCCTGACAGCCTTGCTGTCTTCCGCAACGGTTACAGGTTATTGATCGTCATAGCGAGTTATAACAAATCGCAGAGATATGGCACATGCGTAGGATTACATACTAGCATGCATGCGTGCATAAATACGTTTTTGCATAATTTTATATATATATATATTATAATAGACCCTTCATATATTTTTGCCGTGCAATAGAGTCGGGAGAGCTTCTGCAGAGTTGTCCTCTTAAAGAGTCTCTATAGTAGTTCCTGATTCGCTCCCATTGCAATTCGTGTTTATGTTTGCAATATGCATGTGTGCCAGCATAATTATGTATGCATGAATGCACAGGCCTATATGTTGGTATGCAAGTATGAATGCATGTTGGCTCTGCCAGTTGGTCTGTTTCACTGTTGTCGGTTGTGGTCAGGAAGGTAGAAGTTGCAATTTGCTCGTGAATATTTCGGCAGGACTGGTGTCTAATTCTTGTTACGACCAGAGAGCGTGTAAATTCATCAGATGATTGACAATCGCCAGTTGCTGTGGGGAGTCTGTTTACCAGACTCTGTTCGCAAAAAGTTGAAGATTGGCGGAAGAGGCCAAAACTCCACAGAAATGTTAAGTTGAGATGTGAATTTCAGACGATTAATCGTTGTCATTTAGTAGGCTATGGCTGAACGTAAACGCTGAGCACACAAATTTAAAATTTTAATTATGTTTTCTGTGCTTGACTGCAACACTTCTGGCTTACCACACACCGAAAAATTCTCTCATATTTACTCATATGCTACAGCGCACTAACAATGTCAAACGTTTCTACATGTATGGCGATAACCCGTAACTTCTGCTGCACCAGATCTTGTGGCATGCAGAAGCCCACCGAAACTGTTGGATTTATGAGGTCAACTGAATATTAAATGTTCATGGCAACATCACTGTGTTTAATAAAATAATTATACGCATCAGTAAAGCTTCCTGAAACTGAATTGCTGAAAGAAATGTAAATTTGTCATTTGAAAACGGAAACTGCATGGTTCGTTTCATTGCAAACATGCAAATATAAATTTTAATGGTCTGTCGTATTTCTTATTTAGCCCTGGAATGTTTCGCCTGCTTCTCAGACGATGGGACATTCTGCTGCACCGGTACAAGCCAAAGAACAAATTGCAGCGAGTTTTGCTCTGTTTCCGAAAATTATGGAAAATTTCAAGGCGACGGTAAAACGCCATTCGATGACTTTTAGTCATGATTTTAATATAATTATGTAGACCTATTCAATTTTGATCACCTTAGTTTCATTATGTTTCAGTTTTTCCAGTGCTAGGTCATTAAATGTAACGTAGGCATTTGGCCAGTTTTCTCCTTTCTGACGCCACCATCTGCACAAATTTTGCGAAAATAAGACTGAATTGAAAATAATAATTAACACAATTATAGCCTAATTATCAGGTTATTAACGAAAGTGATGGCAACATCGATTATCACACGAAAATTAAGGTCATATTACAGGCTTGAGCTTATTCAAGATCTCTTCGTCAAGCCAAAGGCGCTACGTAGAGGAATGTCATTTTGCGGTTCTATCTTTGTGACTTCAATGTAGGACCTTTTATGTTAGACTACTGCATGCTACGAAATATTATCTCTTCCGCGAAATTTATAGCAGATATCTTAGAGAGTGATTTTCTTTACAATGTTCGATGTTTGTTCTGCAGCTGGTTTCAGATTTAGCTCAATAAAGAGAGGATGTGCAGAACCCAAGCATTTAGAAATAGGCCTACGTTACAATGGAACTTGCTACGACGACACCTATGGCAAGTCAGTGTTCAAAGCATGCGAAACAGTATGTACCACAGACCTATGTAACGACTGGACAACAAGAAGTTGCAACGATTATACTGGCACAGCCGGAGCTATATGCAAAACCTGAAACTTGCTACGAGTTCAAGTCGTTGCTCTGCTATGAAACAGCGTCGAATGATTATGATTTGATTGTTGCAATTTTTCTAAAGTCTAAACAGGAAAATCCTTTGTGAGCCTCTGCGGCATCTATTTGGAAGTAAAAAAACAATTTGCTATTTTCATCTTATGTTAATTATATTTTTAATAATTATATTTTCATGAGTTGAACTGAGCTGTGTTTTCGTAGGCCTACTTTATGGTCATTAGGGTGGAGTGAATCGGAGTGAAAAACATTTTCCTCGAATTTCCTATTCTAATAGTGTTCAAAAGTTGCCTATGGTATCACAGAATTGCTACAAAAAATTTGACCTTCCTATGTTGACGTCTTCTGCCCTTTACCGGACGATTTAAGGACGCCATACTGATTTTCAGTACTGTCAGGCATTTTTAGACCAGGCGTGGAATCTGAAAATTGCACTGTTAGAAGCAAATCATGTAACAATTTGCTAACTGGTGTTTCTAGACTAATTTGACCCTCTTGAAAACGAAAATCGCGGTTAGCAAGCTGGATGTTTAGCGGTTCCATGGGAAAACAAGATGGCGAACAAAATGGCAGCCAATTGCTTCACATGACTAAACGTATAGTATTGTATGTAATAGGAACACGGTTTTAGACTCTAAATTAAGATTATAGGGTTCAAGGAATGCAACATAATCAAATATATGTAGCACTGCCAAAAAATCAAAATGGCGGACAAAATGGCGGTCAGAATCTTAAAATGGCTATAGGTGAAGTAATGTATACAATGGAATCATGATTTCAGGGTCTAAGTCAACATTTTCGAGGTCATGGAATATGATTAAACCAATGTCACTAATGCAACATTGCACGAAAACCAAAATGGCGGACAAAATGGAGACCAGAATTCTAAAATGGCTACATATGTATGTATGTATGTATGTATGTATGTATGTATGTATGTATGTATGTATGTATGTATGTATGTATGTATGTATGTATGTATGTATGTATGTATGTGTGTGTTTGTATGTATGTATGTGGGCATTTATATATCGCCGTACAATATGTCTTGACTTTCTCAAAATTTAGCTCAACCCCATGCTCACCAAGTGTATAATTATTACGTAGGCCTACTTTCCGAAATAAGGATCTCGTCACTGCACGAGTAACCTAATCACCACACCATTTGATAAAAACAGTATGATGGCAATACCTTGTTACTGACTTCTAATTTGCGATTTCTCTACGTACCGATCAGAGTAGGTCTTTTTCTTGTACTTTGCATACGCTTTGATTAAGTCCCTTTGCCTTTTGCGCTTTAGCATATTTCTTATCAGTTCTCTCTTTTAGCATCGTTTAGATCTAGTATTGGTCTCTTTGACGTCTTTCATGACATTCGTTCACAACTCCTTCATAAAATTTGAACTGACGACTCTCACTAGCTGACGATCTTTAACAGTTCGACAACCGTGTACACAAAAGCATATGCGTACGGTGGTGTCCAGTCACCAACACTTTTCGGTCCGGCAAAGAAATATATGTTTAGCATGAAAGCATCTGGCTGTGTAGTGCATATGCTGTTCATGAATACTTGAAATCGCAATGTTCACTGTCCACACTTGCTTCAGACATTCCTTATTATGTTTTGTTTCATAATTACACTGGACAACACACAAATTGCCTTCTAAATGAAAATGGCAAATCTTTACTAATTTTGAGGTGCTGAACACGAATATGATAGTAAAATTTGTCGATTGGCTCTAGTTTAGGAGAGACAGAGATGGTTACGTACAAATGTCTCAGTACACATTGAATCGACCTACATATGTGGGTAACCATAAATTTCTCAACTCTGTATTTCAAACAACATGTACATAATAGCAGCACACAATTATGTGACATATTGCATCCCCCTGCCATGCACCCCTCCCCCGTGTGCAAGAAATTTTCCAAAGTACATGTAGTTGAAAGACGAGAAACTGGCCAATACCCTTTGCTATTCCAATTGCTTGGAGAGAACCAAGCAATCACACGAAATGACTGCTACTACTGCATGGTTCCACCTCCTTCTGCAGTCATGACAAGGAAAGAGAAGTGGCCAATAGCTTACCCAAATATCCCATCTGCAATCCGGCCCGTTCCGCAGGCAAAGGAATTCCCGTTCCGGATCCACGGAGAGGATATTTCATCGATTCAGACGATGAGGAGAGAAGCAAAGTGACTTCAAGTTCTCCGCAGCCCTCGACCCACACAATCTCACCCAAGGTGAACTGAACGATCTTGATCGTGACCTGGACCTATCCAAGACCAAGTCAGAGCTACTTAGAAGAAGACTTAAAAGAAAGGAATCGTCTCCAGGAAAGTGCTTGAGTGACATCGTCATGGGCAGTTTGAGGATAATTTCACCAAGGAAGATGACCTTGTCTTCTGCACCAATGTAGATTATCTGTTGAATGCCCTCAGAATCAAACATGACCTTCAAGAATGAAGACTACTCAAAGTACTCATAGACTCCACGAAATTGAGTCTCAAAAAGGTGCTGCATTGATTAAAACCAATATCCATCCATTCTGTTCGGACATGCTACATGTCATTATGAAGGAAAACTACGACAACCTAAAACACCTGCTGAATTCTGTTCACTAGAGTATCTATGGATGGCATCTCTGTAGTGACTTGAAGGATTACTGGCTGTCTTGGTGAGTCTGCAGCTTGGATATACAAAATACTGTTCCAGCAAGGACTTCGCACTAAGTGTGGAGAAACTGGCCTGAAAAGAAATCTCTGGGCGTCAGTAAGAAGTAGGCTATGTGCAACACCTAGCAAAATTTGAAACCCAGAAAATCCTGCTACTGTCGCTACACATCAAACTCAGTGTGATGAAGAACGTCATAAAATTCATGCACCGAACTGGATCAGATTTCAAATACTTGGCTGTCAAATTCCCTGGTGAAGCAAACATTAAAGAGGAAATTGTTTTGGGGGGTACTTAGACCAGTCAGCCATCCAGAGATGAAACGTTCGACAACCTGCCTCAGGTTGACGAGAAACAAGCTTGGGACGCATTTGGTGGTAACTAACTTCCTCTTGGATGTCAGGACAGAAAACTACAAGGATTTGGTCGAGGACATGTTGTCTATGATTCCATGTAGCCTATCGCAAATTTGGCTGCGATGTGTCTTTAAGATCCACTTCTCCAATCCCACTTGGAGTTTCTACCCGACAACTGCGGCATGGATATAATGACTGTTGAGGACGGTGAACGATTTCAAGAAAACATTGCAGCCATGGAAGAACGATATCAGGAAACTTCCATGTTGGGTGGCTATAGGTCTGCTATGTGGGGCGCGGTGGTGTAGGGGTATTTTCGGTGCCTTGGAGTCGAAAGGTTTTGGGTGTCAATCCACCTCACCACCGCGAAGGGACCCTGAGCAAGTATACTTCACTCGCAATTGTTCATGCACGTCTTGAAACTGTGATTTAGTGTCCGCGCTGTAATCGGGAGCGCTTCGGACTAGTTTTTTAAGAGGCGGTATAGCAAGTGTCCATACAGAGGCACATGTCGAATTACATAAGTATCTTTGCTCGCACTAAATCCCGCCTATTCTCTATTAGAGCCACTGGTCCCTCAATCTGGAATAAAATCCCTCTAGAAGTCAGGCAATCTCCATCATTATCATTATTTAAGAAAAAGTTACGCTCTCACCTAGTTGGTAATAGCAGCAATGTATTATGAAGTATCATAATGATGGTCTATTTAAGCCACTCGCGCATACTTGTTTTGCATTTACTAATCTTTACTCTTTTTTTTATCTAGTTAAGAGTTTACTTTTTTCTCTTGTTTAGTTAAGATATCTGAAGTATAGTTGTAATCATTGTAATAATTCACCTCTTAGTTAATAGCAATTGTCGGCCGTCCCATCTTTTTGTTTCAGAAGTATGTAGGTGTCCCTATTAGCGGGGTCAGTGATCCCTTCAGGGCCCATCCTTGTGGCCATTCCCAATTGAATATGTTACATGTAATTTTGTTTGACTGTAATAAGTGATTGGTTACAGAATAAAATGATTTGATTTGATTTTTTGATTTGATATAAGCCTACTTGCATGCTCGCCAGACCTAATCCTGAGCAGTCATACAGGAGACAATGGGAAGTAGAAGCGAAAATTTACTGGTACAAATGTTATATGTATGCATTGTTCTATTTATAGAAACTCTTGACGATTTCAGAGAAACTGGAGCCAATTCTTTAATTTCATTGTCATATTCGTTTCCAGCACCCTAAAATCTGTAAGAAATTGCAAATTTCATGTCAGAGGCAAAACTTTTATGAAAATTTGTTGTCCAGTGTTAGGTGAAATCGTCAATTTTGTTATAGTTTGCATTTGATACTACGAAATCAAGTTTCTGTAGAAGGTCAAATTATCAAATTCATATGAAAACATATGAACATGTAGCCTACTGTTCTACCTTGCGACCTAAAGTTGCGACCAAAGCATACTAAATTCGTATTTGGAAAAGGGATTGAGGAAGTCAATGGAAGATAAAAGGGAAGAGTAGTGAGCAGAGCAGCAGAGGAATATATTCACAATCACTTTTTGGAGGAAAGTCACGCCCGTGCGCTCAGGATAGAATCAGCGAGATTCTAACTCCAACTATTAATAATTGTTATTGAGTACGCCTAGACAAAAGATTCATGCTGCACATTTCTACCCCTGATCTAGGAAAATACATGCATTCAGGACTGCCTTTAATGGACTCTGGGCCATAACAAACTACAGCAATTCAGGTTGGTCTATCTATTCATCTAGGGAATTAATACAGCGCCGATTCAGAATGACTATGCAGAGGTGATTCCGACCCAGACACTGACAAAGAGGAAAGTCTTGAGTAGTTTATACTTCAAGAAGTAAAATGACAAGTCCCGCGGAACGGAGCATATTCCTAAGGGGGAGCTAATTCAGCTATTGCAGAGGAACCCCCATCGTCATCATCATCATCATCATCATCATCATCATCATCATCATCATCATCATCATCATCATCATCATCATTATTTCTATTATTATTGCTGTTGTGGACAATTTCGCATGATCACTAGAAGCAGGAGAAAGAATGAAGGCAACATTTTTGCTGAACGTTTTTGGTCTCTTTAGAAATGCATGTCTTAACAACGCGAGCAGAAAAGTCAATCAAAATTTTAATCTGACGATGCATTTAAGAAATATTCCGATTCAATTTCGTGCGTGTGCAACATTTCTGAAACGATGATCTTTGGTTCGAATATCTGCGCAAGAAAACAGACAAAACATCATTAAATTTTTTATTTTATAAAGGTTGTCCAATTGCTGTAAATCCATCGCATGTTAAATGCAAATCGATTGCATCGAGAACCGACGCAGGCGACTGAAGCGTTAGTAGAGATTTAATATTATTAATTTTGTAACCGTATTATTTTCATTCAGATAGAATGTCATTGCTAAACAGAACGGTTGAACCCACGAATTTACGATTACGGTTACGAAATCAGCTGTAAGACTGGTAAATATAATTTAGCATCGCTCAATTTGAATAAAACCAGTTAGGTTAGTCGTGTGTAAGCCAGTCCCCATGCAGACATACGATGTCATACAATTATTATACAACTGCTATTTGATAGCGCCCAGGGGCGCCCGCAGACGTACGCACTTACGCAAGTGCGTACAGCAGCGGCGCCCGTAGATGTACGCACACACGTAAGTGCGTACAGCGCGATGACCCAAAAGGTATGTTTTTGTTGGGAAATTCTAGGTTGACGAATAAAAATTTAAAAAAAATAAAAAAATAAAAAAAAGGTCATCAGTTTTTTCGGCGGATAGAAAAGGTATTTTTTGGAAACATTCTAGGTTGATGACTTAAAAAAAAAAAAAGTCATCAGTTTTTTCGGCGGATAGAAAAAGGTATTTTTTTGGGGAAAATTCTAAATTGATGACTAAAAAAAAAAAAAAAGGTCATCAGTTTTTTCGGCGACCTAACGAAAATTTTTCCCTCTTCGCCCCTCCTTCGAAAATTTCTGTGCGTACAAAAAAAAATCCTGCGGGCGCCGCTGATAGCGCCTTCATTCAAAGCTTAGAAGTGCCCACGACTCGGCGGCGTTCCTGCAAGTAGCCTACTGACTCTAAAAATTATTGCAGAGCGATTGTGAGTAAAAGTCCCAACCCAGAAACTGCCTCAGACGTGTTAATGTTGACCCATTTTAAATGTTAACCCATGTTAAATGTTAACCCATGCTAAATGTTAACCCATATATAAATGTTAACCCATTTTAAATGTTAACCCATGTTAAATGTTAACCCATGCTAAATGTTAACCCATGCTAAATGTTAACCCATGCTAAATGTTAATCCATGCTAAATGTTAGCCCATGATAAATGTTAACCCATGTTAAATGTTAACCCATGATAAATGTTAACCCATGTTAAATGTTAACCCATGTTAAATGTTAACCCATGTTAACGAATCCATGTTACAGACCGGCCGTTCTAGCGGATCGGTCACCGTGCATCACACAATGTTATGAATTTCATTTTTCACAGCCCCGGAAAAAAGTGCAGGTCGCCGATGAGTCACCTATTTCGCCGTCAGATCTCCCATCGACATGATATTATTCGGCCAGCGTATAGGCTAGACATCATAGCTGACATTGTAATCGTAAACTCGTGACTTTACACCTCGGCCAAAAAAGCTAAGTAGCCAGAACCAGTTTATTCACACACGCGTTGCCAAAACAGGAGCGACAGGCGGGAGAGTTTAAATCAGTTAAATGTTAAGATCCAACAGAACCCTGTCCCGAACAGGATTCGAACCCCGAAAGTTGGGTCGGAGCTCTTCATTGACATCAAATATAGCATCACTAGTAAGATTATTAGTCTGACTTTTATCAGCAATAAGCAATATCGGTTTATTGATCTGACACGAAATAAACTCTGAGGCTTGAGTCCTAAGATTTAAAAAATCCCCAATTAAAGGTCTATTGACAACACGACGTTAAGAGAGAGAGTCGTGAAAATGTAATAAGATTATTGCAGCAGAAATGAAGAACTAAGGGGCCGTCCATAGAGTACGTCACGCTCCAGGGGGGGAAGGGGTGTAAGAAAGTGTGACAGTTTGTGACAGGAAGGAGGGGGGTCAGGCCATGTGTGACGTCACACATTTATTTTTTAAATTCTTCTATATTTTTTTGTTCTTAGTACCTAAAATCCGACCTGGCCCGGCCAGGCGTGTCTAAAACCCGGCCTGGCGGGATAAAAGTTGATTTCCCGTCACTATCAAAGCGTTTAGGGACACACGTCACTATCAGAGGGATCAGGGATAGTATCCTAGGGTTTAGAGGGTTAAGTAAATGGTTGTTTTAAAAAAAATTGTTCGAAAGTGTGACGTACTTTAGGGGGGGTCCGAGATTTGTGACAGTTTGTGACAGAGGGGATGGGGGTCAAAAATGGTCAAAAATAGCGTGACGTACTTTATGGACCGCCCCTAAACGAAGAGAGGACGAAAAATTAATCGCCTATAATTAATCGGTGGCATAATTATTACATAGGGGTTTATTGTTTACTGTGTGTCATTCAGAATACTCTTATTTGCTAATAGGGCATAATCGAATTCGATTTCGTAAGGTTATAGCCTAACTCCGAGGTACCGGTAGCACTGAGTTGACTCAGGAAAAACTTATTCGTAGTACAACAATCGGGGACGGCTAGAAGTCATCAGATTCGTTGTATGATCGCAAAATAAAATCTTGACTTTTGATTTACCATATTATCGAATCGTTGAATCAGTGCACAAACTGCACATCCATTAAGCCGGCTGCTCGAATGGGTCTATATATGATGTTGTCTGCGCAGGCATTACGGTAGTTGTTGTAGCTGCTGTTGGATTTGGGAAACGACATCTAAATCAGAAGTCAACCGACAAACAGACACATTTGACATATACAGAAAATCAATGTTTAGAACTATCTGCATTGTTTTACGCAACATCACCACGCCGCACGGGTGGCACCGTGGTGTAACTTCGGTACCGTGGAGACGGAAGTTTTCGGGTTCGACTACACAGAGCCGTTTTTAAGGTCCTGTAAAGGTCAGCGCAAAAGGCTACCGCAGGGGTGCGTGCCGGTGTCACGAAATAGAGTATACCACTATACCCCGTATTAATTGTATCCCCCCAAATTAAAAAAGTCGAAAAAACCGCTTCCGTGGGTATTTTTCTTTGCAAATTGATTTTCATCTGCTTTGTTTTCAACAATGACACTAACAGGTATGTTTATTCCTACTAGATAATTTGTTTTGCCCTGTTTTTAGAGCACTTAAAACATTTAAAACACTTAAAAACACTCAGAGTCACTAAATAAATTCGAGTTGCCTTTATCTGAGCATTGCTTAGGACACTTAAAACAATTCGAGTCACTTAAAATTTTGATTACAGCATAATTTTGTTTATTATGCGCATTTTTCAAAAAAGGGGATAGAATGGTTTATCCCTCCGGATAGTATAGACCGGTTAATTCCATCCGGGGGGATAGATTAATTCATCCCCCCGGATAGCTTTCAGGGGGGATACTCCGTTTCGTGTCACCGATTAAGCGACCGTTTTTTTTACCAATACCATGTGCGGCTTGCATTAGGTCTATTATATTAGGCGTAATTTCAAGTGAAACTGAGATAAATCTTGCATATGACATTTTAGGAAGTGGCAATAAAGCTCGACTCAGGACTCATTGGGCTTTTGGTGCACCGAATGGACCTATGGTATACAAACGACCCTGAGACTTAGCCTCAGGGATCCTGAGCAAATCCTGCAGCGTGAGACTGAGATTCTATGTCTGCGCTGCAGTCGGGAACGACTCTGAGTAGTTTTCTTGAAGGGACATTATAACAAGTGCTCATATACACACAGAACAAAATTATTCACGTTATACTAGTATGTTACAGTAGGGATTGTAGGAGTGCTGTGGAGTATTTAGTGGTTAGTCAGATGACTTTGCTATGTCCACTTGACGCCAAAATCAAGTAGCCTAGCCACTAACAATCGTGGACCATTATTAGCCTATTATAGACTCTGCTTCTCGGTAAAGTGGTCGTTAAGTTAGAGACTAATACTATAGTCATTTTTGCTCATTGTTAATTACCTGTAAACCGTTATTCCCTGGCATGGTCCAAATGTTTTCGAGCCCTTTCCTTTCGTAGGGTCATCCGAAGAAAACGAATAGTCAGTGACTGGTACTTCTACGCCAGCGCAACCGGAACACAATTTGTCAGAGCTTGGCTTCGTCTCGTCTGCTGAACTTGACCCTTCGCTGTCTTTTGAATTCGAACCTATACCGGCAGCGACCTCAATCTTGCTGATGTTTCCGAGTCCACCGACCAAAGGATTGCACTGTCAAAGAACATTTTAATATGCGCATCCTGCACCACTATTCGTTATAAGATAATTTTTACACAATGATTTAGACTAACCTCTGCTGCACGAAAAATGCGCTAAATTAAGTGTGTCGATACCGTAGATAGCTGATAATTATTTATTTAGGCCTACTTATTACTTAGGGCGCACAGAAGGATAATTTTCTAAGCAATGTTTAGACTTCTGATGTGGTTATATATCTAGGTCATTCCTAGAACCGGCCAGTAGATGAAACGTCAATCTGTTCAGCATCTCATCTGCAGCAAGAGTTTCATACATCAAGCTAAAGATAGCAGGCTAAGGACAGAAAAGAAGCAATTTATAAGAGTTTAGTCATTTTTAAGACGCTGTTTTATTTTGAATTAGACTTTTAATATGCAAAAATGTATAGAGCTCGTGCACATCTAGTTGAGACCGAGGCAAGCGTGGCATGTTGGGTAAGAGTAATAGCCTACTCTTGACTGGCAGGAAAACGGCCACCACTGTAGAACATTTACCTTGCGTTTTAATAAGTGTGTTTGATGCAGCACACAATGGAAAACTATATTCCATGGAAGGGGTGTTTCAGTTATTTTGGGGAACGGGTTAGAAGTCTACGAACAAGAAGCAAAGGAGCCAGAAGCAGACAACATAAATAGAAATAGCAGCGAGATAAACAGAAGTGGAAGCAGACACAGAATATCGAGAAGCAGTGGAACAAGAAGCAGAACAAGTAACGAAAAAATGTGTTGGGGTAAGTGGAGCTAATTTCAGTTTTCTGACGACCCTTTTTTTGCTCTTCTAACAAAATCTCCCGAAAAAACATAAATGCATATTAATTCCGGTACTTTACATCTGATTACCTTTTTAGTACATCTCAATACTTTTGCTGTCGAATTATGCTAAAGCAATAATTTTAGCTACTTGATTTTTTGGTGGGGGGAGCAATGTTGCATGTAGCGTTTTCGGGAGAGATGGAAGAAATGGTGCATACAATTTTATACATGTGAACAATACCTCAAGATTTTTTCTTGGGGAAATGTCAATCGGGGGGGGGGGGAACTCATATCCCCAAAACAATCTAGATTAAACACTGATTTTCAACGCATCAGCTGAGTCAGTTATTTCTCATTGTACATAATAACACTGGACAACACACAAATTGCCTTCTAAATGAAAATGGCAAATCTTTACTAATTTTGAGGTGCTGAACACGAATATGATAGTAAAATTTGTCGATTGGCTCTAGTTTAGGAGAGACAGAGATGGTTACGTACAAATGTCTCAGTACACATTGAATCGACCTACATATGTGGGTAACCATAAATTTCTCAACGCTGTATTTCAAACAACATGTACATAATAGCAGCACACAATTATGTGACATATTGCATCCCCCTGCCATGCACCCCTCCCCCGTGTGCAAGAAATTTTCCAAAGTACATGTAGTTGAAAGACGAGAAACTGGCCAATACCCTTTGCTATTCCAATTGCTTGGAGAGAACCAAGCAATCACACGAAATGACTGCTACTACTGCATGGTTCCACCTCCTTCTGCAGTCATGACAAGGAAAGAGAAGTGGCCAATAGCTTACCCAAATATCCCATCTGCAATCCGGCCCGTTCCGCAGGCAAAGGAATTCCCGTTCCGGATCCACGGAGAGGATATTTCATCGATTCAGACGATGAGGAGAGAAGCAAAGTGACTTCAAGTTCTCCGCAGCCCTCGACCCACACAATCTCACCCAAGGTGAACTGAACGATCTTGATCGTGACCTGGACCTATCCAAGACCAAGTCAGAGCTACTTAGAAGAAGACTTAAAAGAAAGGAATCGTCTCCAGGAAAGTGCTTGAGTGACATCGTCATGGGCAGTTTGAGGATAATTTCACCAAGGAAGATGACCTTGTCTTCTGCACCAATGTAGATTATCTGTTGAATGCCCTCAGAATCAAACATGACCTTCAAGAATGAAGACTACTCAAAGTACTCATAGACTCCACGAAATTGAGTCTCAAAAAGGTGCTGCATTGATTAAAACCAATATCCATCCATTCTGTTCGGACATGCTACATGTCATTATGAAGGAAAACTACGACAACCTAAAACACCTGCTGAATTCTGTTCACTAGAGTATCTATGGATGGCATCTCTGTAGTGACTTGAAGGATTACTGGCTGTCTTGGTGAGTCTGCAGCTTGGATATACAAAATACTGTTCCAGCAAGGACTTCGCACTAAGTGTGGAGAAACTGGCCTGAAAAGAAATCTCTGGGCGTCAGTAAGAAGTAGGCTATGTGCAACACCTAGCAAAATTTGAAACCCAGAAAATCCTGCTACTGTCGCTACACATCAAACTCAGTGTGATGAAGAACGTCATAAAATTCATGCACCGAACTGGATCAGATTTCAAATACTTGGCTGTCAAATTCCCTGGTGAAGCAAACATTAAAGAGGAAATTGTTTTGGGGGGTACTTAGACCAGTCAGCCATCCAGAGATGAAACGTTCGACAACCTGCCTCAGGTTGACGAGAAACAAGCTTGGGACGCATTTGGTGGTAACTAACTTCCTCTTGGATGTCAGGACAGAAAACTACAAGGATTTGGTCGAGGACATGTTGTCTATGATTCCATGTAGCCTATCGCAAATTTGGCTGCGATGTGTCTTTAAGATCCACTTCTCCAATCCCACTTGGAGTTTCTACCCGACAACTGCGGCATGGATATAATGACTGTTGAGGACGGTGAACGATTTCAAGAAAACATTGCAGCCATGGAAGAACGATATCAGGAAACTTCCATGTTGGGTGGCTATAGGTCTGCTATGTGGGGCGCGGTGGTGTAGGGGTATTTTCGGTGCCTTGGAGTCGAAAGGTTTTGGGTGTCAATCCACCTCACCACCGCGAAGGGACCCTGAGCAAGTATACTTCACTCGCAATTGTTCATGCACGTCTTGAAACTGTGATTTAGTGTCCGCGCTGTAATCGGGAGCGCTTCGGACTAGTTTTTTAAGAGGCGGTATAGCAAGTGTCCATACAGAGGCACATGTCGAATTACATAAGTATCTTTGCTCGCACTAAATCCCGCCTATTCTCTATTAGAGCCACTGGTCCCTCAATCTGGAATAAAATCCCTCTAGAAGTCAGGCAATCTCCATCATTATCATTATTTAAGAAAAAGTTACGCTCTCACCTAGTTGGTAATAGCAGCAATGTATTATGAAGTATCATAATGATGGTCTATTTAAGCCACTCGCGCATACTTGTTTTGCATTTACTAATCTTTACTCTTTTTTTTATCTAGTTAAGAGTTTACTTTTTTCTCTTGTTTAGTTAAGATATCTGAAGTATAGTTGTAATCATTGTAATAATTCACCTCTTAGTTAATAGCAATTGTCGGCCGTCCCATCTTTTTGTTTCAGAAGTATGTAGGTGTCCCTATTAGCGGGGTCAGTGATCCCTTCAGGGCCCATCCTTGTGGCCATTCCCAATTGAATATGTTACATGTAATTTTGTTTGACTGTAATAAGTGATTGGTTACAGAATAAAATGATTTGATTTGATTTTTTGATTTGATATAAGCCTACTTGCATGCTCGCCAGACCTAATCCTGAGCAGTCATACAGGAGACAATGGGAAGTAGAAGCGAAAATTTACTGGTACAAATGTTATATGTATGCATTGTTCTATTTATAGAAACTCTTGACGATTTCAGAGAAACTGGAGCCAATTCTTTAATTTCATTGTCATATTCGTTTCCAGCACCCTAAAATCTGTAAGAAATTGCAAATTTCATGTCAGAGGCAAAACTTTTATGAAAATTTGTTGTCCAGTGTAATTATACTTACGATGCACAATGGCACCGGACAGGATTTCGGTTTCCCTTTATACCATTGGATAACCTGTTTGGCTGCATCCACATACCAGCAGGAATCCTTTCTTACTGCATCTGCTACCGATTGGCACCGTCAGCCGATGCTGTAGCACGCGGCAGGTACTGCGTCAAGAGAACCACGAGGCAAAGAACATAAACGGATGTCATCGTGTTCTTCAGTTCTTTCTCTCTCTCAAGAAGATTCAACTGGTTCGCTGTAGTGTCAGCGCCTTATATAACTCCGGCTTTTAATACTGAGAAAGCTTCTGACAAAAGACATGCGCAACTGGCGCCTATCGACGCTCGCCTTTACTGTATACCCCTTAGTCTTTTGGATGCTATTGAATGCAGGAAGGCCATTCAAGTGATTGGCAGCTGTCAGACTTCCACTGTTCTGATGATGCACAAAATGTTGTGTGGAAAGTAAAGAAGTCACGCTGAAAGCAGCAGGTGCGTTTCGATTTATGTCAACTGCTGCCTCTATATAAATCCTGTGTATCCGAATAGAAAGATGCCTTCTGAGATTTGTTCCACAACAATCGCCATTGTCTTCTAGGCCTATTTTCTGCCGCACGAGTCTTCAAAACGCCACGATGATAATTATTATCAGCGACACGTCGACGAAAGTCATGGCATGGAAATACAGATGAGAAGTTAATCTGCTGTTCAGATATTTATTAAAATAGTTCTGTATGGGAGTTCCAATTATAAGAAAGATGTTCTGCTAAAATCGAATCAATCACAGATTATTTTCGATCTTGTCTCAGCGATATAGTATTTCTGTCGTTTGGAAAATATCGAACAATGCAATTGAAGACCTCAACAGTTCCTCATTGGTTGGGCTTGCAAATGTCACCGTGACCGATTTTTTGAGTACCGTTGACACGGTTAAGTATGCGATGTTCGTTTTAAAATCTATGCTAGCTTAATGCAAGCTTAATAATTATTAAGTGAGCGTGCAATGAAAATACATGTAGAAAATAGTACCTCGCAGGATTGACATAAATTCACGCTAACGAATACATCAGTTCAAACGAATACTGCATTAGGTTGCAGAAAATGCTTTGGACTCTCGCACCTTGTACCGAGTCCTTATAACTCCAACCTTTCGTTCTTTTACGTCGACTTTTGTAGGCCATACAATGCATAGCTCGAGGGTACGCGTACCCTAAAATAGAATACGTTAAAATACGTACGTACCTTTCAAAAAATACAATACGCGTATGGTACGTAAAATTTAGTTTATGGCTGACTCGGCGACCCATAGCCTACATGTACGTAGGCTATTCTATACATGCAGTTAACAGCATGCGTCATTGAAATCGGTATTTCTCTTAGCGTAGCAGTAAATTTAATTCGATAAATTCTTCTGTTATAATTAATTGAACACAACTGTTCAAACTTTTCCTTGGAGTTGGACTTTTAAGTGTTGCAGCAGAACTGAGCCGACTAACTGACATTAATTAGTGCATTAAGTCAAGAGCGGATACCGAAATTTTCGAAGGGGGGCCAAAATTTTCAGTCTTGTTGGTGTGACAGTGGAAAATTTTCGTCTTCCTCGTCGCCGAAAAAACTGATGACTTTTTAGAGGGAAAAGATACCATTTCAGCCGCCAAAATAGTTGACCTTTTTTTAGTCTCGTCAGTCATCATAGTCGGGAGTAATGGTATCCTCCTGCGCTGCATTTATCTAATGGCTTCTTGGGGTTAATGGGGGCCACGTCCCAAGCGATTTTGTTTTATGGGGGCCTTGTATCCTGCTTTTCTCTCCCGCTGCATTTATTTAATGGCTTGTTGAAACCAAATGGGGTGGCCACGACACGTGCAATTTTTAAATGGGGGGGGGGGCGGCATGGCCGAATTGGGCCCCTGGATCCACCCCTGCATTAAGTGCAATGTATGGTGGAGATACATAGACCTACAATATAGCATTGCAGCAATTCACTACGCTGTATACTTGGCTGTGATTGTTTGCTTAAATTAAATTGAACTTTCTTATAATGAGCAATGACAAGGCTAACGTATTTTATTATCGTTTACGCACCCTAAAATAGGGTACGTTAAAATAGTACTTACCTTTCACAAAATAGGGTACGTATGGTACGTACCCTCGAGCTTTGACCACAACTACCAGTATTACTGTCATAGTGCTATAGAAGTCATACCTAGATATAGATGTATAATAGTTGGTATATCACATTGGTAATGGGTCAACAACTCCCTTGGTATTGGCAATAATGTCTGTCATAATATGATATTATCAGATACAGTTGTCATCACCATTTCCGGCCGAACCGATCCATCTTCCTGTCAGGTCCTTGGCCCTTGGTACCGGGGTATATAGTGACCCACAGTTGAGTCACTCTTCCAGCAACTGCGCAATGGAAAGTTTGGTTACGCAATCGAATTCTCTAGCCCTAGATGTTCCACGTTACCAGGTACCAACCAACACCCCGAGAATCTATATAAACCCGGAAAGACAAAGAACGTGCATTCGGGGTGGAAACCATGGCCATACCCGAATCGCCGTGTGGCTGATGATCAGTTTGACGATTTCAGTGTGAGAGTCTTTTATTGTCGGTATGTGCGCCATAGAAGCTCGGCTTCTATGTTCTTATTACCATTTATTCATTTTATTATATAAGTCTTATTTCCGTTATTATTGTATTTTGATATAATGCTAGCTATTATTATTATTATTATTATTATTATTATTATTATTATTATTATTATTATTATTATTGTTATTATTATTATTATTATTATTATTATTATTATTGTGAGCTAATTTTGTATAGTCTATGTGGTCAGTTGATGTTTAGGCGTACGAATAGACCAGCTCAAGGTCAGCGTCTAGACAGTTAGGCCTGCAGGTGACAGACTGGCGGGAAAGTTGGCGCGGCTCGGCCGACCGTCGCCGGAGAGCGCGAGAGAGAGAGGGATAGGCAGACAGACAGACGGACAGATAGAAGGACAGAGCGGCAAGGGGAAGAATGTACGTCTAGACAGTGAGTTAAGTTGTAGAAGAAGGAGTTGGTAGTAGAGAGTAGAAGGCGTTTTAGAGAACAGTGGAGTTAGATAATAATAGTTGCGTTGCTGTCGTAGAATTCAAGCGTTTGTCGTCGTTGATCCATTGTTGTGTTATTTGCGTTGTTATGAAAGAAGAAGAAAATACAAGAAACAGAGCTTTGTTGTAATTGAACAAGTTAAGAACTTTAGAAACTTATACACTAGCTTTAGATACCGAAGTACAGTGACTAGGTTAGGCATAGGCTGCGCTACTGAACACTGAAGAAAAAGGAAGAAAACTTTGAAGGTCAATTGGAGGTTGACATTTTGGTGGCAGCGGTGGGATACTGAATTCAAGCAAAGGACGTTGGGATAGCGAACTCATTTGGAGGAATATTTTCAATTGGAGGAATATTTTCAATTGGAGGAATATTTTCAATCGGAGGAATATTTTCATTTGGAGGAATATTTTCAGTTGGAGGAATATTTTCAATTGGAGGAATATTTTCAATCGGAGGAATATTTTCATTTGGAGGAATATTTTCAATTGGAGGAATATTTTCAATTGGAGGAATATTTTCAATCGGAGGAATATTTTCAGTTGGAGGAATATTTTCAGTTGGAGGAATATTTTCAATTGGAGGAATATTTGAAGTGGATTTTGCTTACGAAGCGTTTTCGACGCCAAGTTACGGACGGTGAATATCGAATCAATCTGAGGAGCCGACCACACGGGAGAAGGAAACCGAGCATTCGAAACAACTGGTGAGAAGATACAACGGACATACGAACGACATTACGACAACGCAACGCCAGAGAGAGGTATACAAAACTTGCTTGTCTACCCAAGGAGCCATAAGAATTAAAGTCAGCCAATCACAGATATTCATAGCCATTCCCTTGATTTCTTCACGGTAATCACTGAAGTAAAGAAGTAAGATGGAGAAACTTACAGAACAAAAGCAAGCCAGTATAAAGAAGATGTCTTCTGATCGAATAATAAAATTATTAATTGAAGAGGGTCTAGACGTAGAAGAAGTCGAAGAGATGTCTAGAGAAAATTTGATGGGAGCATTAGCAGAGGTTTGGCTTAAAAAGGAAGCTGAAGAGAAAGGTGCTGTGGGTGGTGTTGAGGAGAAACCAATTGAAAAACCACCGGCACCGATGTCTATGGAGGCGTTGATGCAATTTATGATGATGAGGGAGGAGCAACGCAGACAAGAAGAGAAAGCGAAAGAGGAGCAACGCAGACAAGAAGAAAAAGAACGGAGACGAGAGGAGAAAGAACAAAAACAAGAAGAGAAAGAGGAGCAACGGAGACGAGAAGAGAAAGAGGAGAAACGTAGACAAGAAGATAAAGAGAAAGAGGAGAAACGGAGACAGGAGGAGAAAGAACGGATACAAGAGCAGATTGAACGAACAGAAAAGCTTCGACTAGAGGAAAAAGCAAGAGCAGAACAAGCAGAAAGGATGAGACAACAAGAGATTGAGATGCAGAAGCAGCAGTTCCAGCTTCAGCTAGAACAACTGAAAAGAGATCGTGACGAAGCAGAACGAAGAAGAATGGAATTGATGATAGAATACGAGAGGGCAAGGAAAGGTGATGAAGAAATACGAAAACAACAGATTGAAGAGCAAAAGATTCGTGAGGAAGACAAAGAAGCCATGCGTTTGGCAGAATTACAAAGAGCCGAAGAGATTCGACAGGAAGAATTGAAAATGGAGAAAGAAAATTTGGAAAAAGCGGAAAGAGAAAGGGAAGAACAATTAGAATTAGAACAAAAGAAACTCGCTCTTAAGGAAGCTCAGCTCCGAGAAATGGCTATTGAAAAGGAGGAACGCAGAAGACAGTTAGAATTGTTGCAGCAGAAGATAGAACAAGAAGAATTGCGTAGGGAAGAAGATCAAAATAGACTCAAGAAAAGAGATGAAGACGACAGAAGAAGCCGTGAGGAGTCAGAACGAAACAGGATCAGAGAAAGTGAGACAATGGTGTCCAAGATTAAAAGGATAGGTGATGCAATGAAACACGTATTACCTAAGATGCCATATGATATGATGGAGGTGCCATTATATTTTGAGACAGTTGAGAATGCATTCAACAGTTTTACGGTGGAAAAGCAGTTTTGGGTCAAATTGCTGTTGCCACTAATGACGCCAAGAGCAAGAACGGTGTTGAACCGATTGTCTTTCAATGATCTAGACGATTACGACATAGTGAAAGAACATTTACTGAAAGAATTCAAATTGACAGCGAGAGAATATCGATCACGATTTGGAGATGCGAGGAAAACGGCAGAAGAAACATACACGATGTTTACAGCAAGATTGAAGAATCTGTTGAACTATTATGTCAGAAGTAGGCGAGTGGGCAAAAGCTACGAGAAGTTATTTGATCTGTTGGTGGCCGATAAATTGAAAGAATGTCTACCAGCGGGTCCACTACAGTTCGTACTAGCAAAAGAGGGTACTGAATGCTTTGAAGCTAGTAATGTTGCAGAACTCGCAGACGTGCACGTGAACAATCGAATTGGTCTAATGTTTCAAGACAAACAGAAATATGAAGCATGGGGAAATAGTTCGAAGCAACCCAGGTGGAATAGTAATAACAAAGAAACAGGAAACCAAGCCAGAAATAACGAAGCAAGGAATGATGGTGCTCCTGGAAGACAGTTTGGTCAAGATAGAAGAGAAGCAACGGGTGACAGACAAATGTACAGTCGAATTCCAGTGATGGGACGTCAAAGAGAAAACAATACAGCGTACAATTACAGGCGGGAGAGCACTGAACAGAGAGGGATTGTTAAGAAACGTTGCCATAATTGTCAGTCAGACCGACATCTGATAAAGGATTGCAAAGTACCACCAAGAATGACAAATCTGAGAAATAGATTTACTCGAAGTGCAGAAAATCTCAGAGTAAATCAGATACAAGTAATGAATGCACCGAATCAGTCTGAAGAACAAGACAACCGCGAAACGGAAGTGAAGTCAGTGATGAAGTGCACGCCTCAATTTGCTATACAGAGAGAAATAGTAAATTCTACTCCAATTAAAGATACTGGTCGAGAAACAGAAAGCAAAGATGAGTGTCAACGTACGAAGAAGTCTTTACTACAGCATGTCAATGTAGAGATACGTGGAAATGATGACAGTTGTCATCCCGTGCAAGTCAGAGCGCTGATTGACTCTGGTACTGAGATTCCAGTAATCAATGAGGAATTGTTGAAAGGAGCGACAGTGGAAGAAATTGGCAGAGTACATTTGCAATGTGTGGCTGGAGAACCCATTCCAGCTAAGTTGGTGAAAATCGAAGTGCGGATGAGTTGTCATAACGAAGGAGGAGATTTGAAAGACAAGGGAGTAAATATCGCGCCATATTTAACCTTGGTGTGTGCCAGCATTCCGGCAGTCTTGTGCAAAGATAACAAAGAAAAGTTCTTGCTGCATCCAGAGATAATCGCAGAACTGAAAGAGGTTCCACCAGTGAATGTATTACAAGGAGAATTGCAAGCGAATGTGACTACAAGAGCACAGAGTCGGAGAAGAGAAGTGGAAGAAGGAGAAGAGGAAAAGTCAAATGAAAGTTTGCTAGATGAGGACACAGAAAGCGATGATGAACAAAGCGTTCAAGAAGAAGAAGAAGGAATAACATCCGGAAACAATGAAATTGAAGAAGAGATGGTTGCATGTGAACGTGATAATGATGATGATTCTGAGAGTGATGGTGAAATAGACACGAGTATGAGGGATTTGTTTGCCGAGAATACGAGTGATGAAAGACAATTGGCAGACGCAAAGAAATTTGAAGAGCAGCAGAGAAATGACGAGTCACTGAGGTCGTGGTGGAAGATAGCTGAAGACAAAGGATCAGAGTTTAGTGTGGTGAATGGGTTGATGTATAAGAAGCATCAAATGTTGGACCAGTTGGTGTATCAGTTGGTGTTGCCGAAGGAAAGAAGAATTCAGGTGATGGAATTGGCACATGAGTCAGTATTTGGCGGACACTTGGGAGAAGAGAAGACAAGGGAACGTATCAAGTTGTCCTTTGTGTGGCCAAGAATGCGTAGAGATGTGGTGAAGTTCTGCAAGTCCTGTGAGAAGTGTCAGTTGAAAGCACGAAGTTTGGTGATGGATCGAGTGCCGATTACACCAATACCAAGAGAGGATGTACCGTTCAGAAGAATGACCATGGACGTCGTAGGACCAATCGAACCGACTTCAGCAGCAGGGCATAAGTATTGTTTGTGCATCGTGGACTCATGTACAAGATGGCCGACAATATTCTTGATGAAGTCATTGACCGCTAAGGCTGTATGCGAAGCTTTGATGAAGCTGTTCATGGATGTGGGAGTTCCGTCAGTAATCACGAGCGATAGAGGGACGAATTTTACAGCCAGTCTAACAAGAGAATTTCTGAAACTGATGGGGTGTTGTCCTCGATTCGATTCGCCAGGACATCCAGAAGCGGCAGGATTGGTGGAGAGATGGAATCAAACGTTCAAGAAAATGATTCATCATGTCGTTGTGGAAAATCCGAGACAGTGGCATAAAATTATTCCATTTACAGTCTGGGCATTGAGAGAAGTGCCTAATGCAACTACAGGAGTGGCACCGTATTTGCTGGTCTATGGAAAGTTGCCGAGAGGGCCACTCACCATCCTTAAAGAAAGCTGGACCAAAGAAATAAATCTACCACCGAACATTGGAGTGCAACCGGCAAAGTACCTGAAGAATTTAAGAGCAGACATGGAAAAGGCCTTGACATTCGCCGAGAGTTGTGCTGAAGAAAAGCAAAAACAGTACGCCAGTCAATACAACAAAAGAGCAAAAGATAAAGAATTCGAGCCAGGAGAGAACGTCATCGTGCTGTATCCAACGTCAACCAATAAATTGATCTCCCGATGGCATGGTCCATGCACGGTCCTACAAAGAAGATCCAAATATTCGTATCTGGTGGACATGAACGAAAACGGTCGACGGATTATTCATGCTAACAAGATGAGGAAGTTCATTACGAGAACATTGTCTTGTGGTCTGATCGTGGAAGAGGATGACGAATTTGGATCAGTGGTAGAAATACCGCTGAAGGAAGACTATTCAGAGACAAAACAGAAGTCACTTCATTTGGATTACGAACAAATTGGACATCTGACCAGTGAACAGCAGAAACAATTACTTGATGTACTGAATCGATATGCAGACAGATTTTCAGACCAACCTGGACTATGTACATTAGTAGAACACGAAGTGGTGCTGAGACCAGACTTTCGAGAAAAAGAATTCGTGGCATATCGAATACCATTAATATACCGAGCAGAAGTGGAAAAACAAATACAAGAGATGCTGAAAGAAAACATCATTCAACCATCGTCAAGCAGAATGGCAAGTCCACTTGTCATTGTCAAAAAGAAGAATGGATCCTTGAGACTGGCTTGTGACTACAGGTACATTAACTCTTTTACTGAAAATTGCCGATATCCTATGCCAATCGTCAACGATGTCTTGAGCAAAGTTGGAAAATCCAAGTTCATTTCTGTCATGGACTGTCGCAGTGCATATTGGACTTGTCCTGTGAAAAAGAGTGACCAATGGAAGACTGCGTTTGTTACACATAATGGACTGTATGAATTTACGCGTGTTCCGTTTGGAATGATTAACTCTGGACGGACTTTTGTAAAAGCGATAAATATGATTTTGCAACCGATTCATGATTTTACTGAACCTTATGTTGATGACATTGCAGTGCATTCTAATGATTGGGACATTCATTTAAGACATTTGGAATTATTTTTGAAACAAATAAGACTGCATAATGTAACATTGAACTTGAAGAAATGTGTGTTTGGTAAGAGTGAGGTGAAGTTCATCGGTCACCTCATAGGATCAGGGAAGAAGATGATGAATCCAGACAGGATTGACAGTTTAATTAATTTGAAGAAACCTGAAACCAGGAAGGAAGTGAAGCAAGTCTTAGGATTTTTTGGGTTTTACAGACAGTTTATTTGTAATTTTGCTGAAATTGCTAAACCATTGACAGACTTGACCAGCAAGAAAGTACCTGAGAACATTATTTGGACTGATGCACATCAGAAATCTTTTGATTCCCTTAAACAGATTGTCTTATCAAATGTGATTCTATATATGTTTGAGGTTGGGAAACCATTTAATTTGTACTGTGATAGCAGTGATTTTGCTGTGGGAGCTGTACTGTCTCAGGTGGACGAGGAAGGGATTGAACGTCCTGTTTCATTTATCAGTCAGAAACTGACAGATACTCAGAGGAGGTGGGCGACGATTGAGAAGGAAGCCTATGCAATCATATGGGCTTTAAACAAGTTGAAAGAAATTCTTATTGGTTCTAAAATCAATGTGTTTACAGACCATAATCCTTTAGTTTATTTGACTGAATCAATGTCGAAATCTGCTAAATTAGTCAGATGGTCTTTATCATTACAAAATTTTGACATTCTGTTGAACTATAAGAAAGGTAAATTGAATGTAGTAGCTGATTGTCTGTCTAGATTGTAGTGTAAGATATTTTATGATGTATTATGTTATGGACTATTTGCATTGTTTAGTTAAGGTACGTTCGCTAATTTTTATAGATAATTAGCTCTCTTTAAAAGAAAGGAGGGAGGTAATGTGAGCTAATTTTGTATAGTCTATGTGGTCAGTTGATGTTTAGGCGTACGAATAGACCAGCTCAAGGTCAGCGTCTAGACAGTTAGGCCTGCAGGTGACAGACTGGCGGGAAAGTTGGCGCGGCTCGGCCGACCGTCGCCGGAGAGCGCGAGAGAGAGAGGGATAGGCAGACAGACAGACGGACAGATAGAAGGACAGAGCGGCAAGGGGAAGAATGTACGTCTAGACAGTGAGTTAAGTTGTAGAAGAAGGAGTTGGTAGTAGAGAGTAGAAGGCGTTTTAGAGAACAGTGGAGTTAGATAATAATAGTTGCGTTGCTGTCGTAGAATTCAAGCGTTTGTCGTCGTTGATCCATTGTTGTGTTATTTGCGTTGTTATGAAAGAAGAAGAAAATACAAGAAACAGAGCTTTGTTGTAATTGAACAAGTTAAGAACTTTAGAAACTTATACACTAGCTTTAGATACCGAAGTACAGTGACTAGGTTAGGCATAGGCTGCGCTACTGAACACTGAAGAAAAAGGAAGAAAACTTTGAAGGTCAATTGGAGGTTGACAATTATTATTATTATTATTATTATTATTACATAAATTTATTACGCGCGCAAGGTCACACCAAAGTGTGAATCTGAGGCGCGGATAGTTAGCCGCCAGAGGAAGATGCAGTTAAAGGTCCATGTGCTTGAAAGCCAAAGAGAAATAGTGAGTTTTGAGCCGTTTTTTAAGGTAGGGAGTGAATTTGAGCAACGAAGAGAGAGTGGAAGTAGATTCCATTCTTTGGGAGCAGAGGCATGGAATGCACGCGAGCCCATAACAGTTCTGCATCGAGGTTCAACTAAAAGACCCATGTTTGATGATCGCAGGCAACGAGGAGGAATATAAGGAGTAAGCAGTGACTGAAGGTAGGGAGGTGTTCCGGTAGAGAGGGATTTGTAGGTTAAACACTAAACAGGCCAATTTAAATTTAATCCTAAACTCGACAGGAAGCCAATGCAGCTGATGAAGTAAAACTGAGGAACTTGATCGTAGTGGGACACGCAGCACAACGCGAGCTAAAGAATTTTAGATGCGTTGCAGCCTATTAAGCTCATAGTCTGAAATGCCAAAAAAATCGCATTAGCATAATCAAGGCGAGAGGAGACAAGGGCGCAAGCTAAAGTCTTCGACATATCCTTAGTCAGAGCCGACCTAGTTACGAGGTTGTTCATGATGATGATGATGATGATGATGCTCTGCCCGAAAGCAGGTTCGTTGGCTTTACGCCCCTGGGGATTTCATTCATTCATTCATTCATAGCATTTATATAGCGCCCCTTCAAGAAACTACTCAGAGGCGCTCCCAGCCCAACCACGAACAAAGAAAAAAGACTTGAGAGACTTGTAGAACCCAGCCGGATGGGCCACAAGTAGAGAGCGAAGCGTAACCGGGAGGTCGTTCCAGACTGTAGGCCCCACAACTGAGAAAGCACGGCACTGCTTAATAGCTAAGCGGGCCCGCGGGACCAGAAGTTCACCCCTAGCCGAAGAGCGAAGTACACGACGCGCTGCAACGTCAGAGACTGGACAGCAAAGATCACGCAAATATGACGGAGCACAGCCAAGGACACAGCGTGAGACCACAGCAGCAATGCGGTATGAGATCCGCTGGGACACTGGCAGCCAGTGCAGCACATCACGATGAGATGAGTGAGGCGGTTTCCCGTTGCCTTCCGCACAGACAATGATGGGTAAGCAACTTGCCCAAGGTCGCTCCGAAGGAGCTTGCGCCCGTGCGTCCCACACGTGCTAGCCCGAGATATTTAATTCTCTTAATGTCAACTTCCAGCCCGGGGCTTGAACTGCAGTCCGTTGCAACCAACAGACGAATGCCGCTCTCGCTTACCGGTGTAGCTAACTAGGCCAGTTGTTCATAATTAAACCTTTATAATGTAGCCTACAAGTCACCTCTTTCATTAGCGCAGCTAGGTTCCTTCGCAAAATAGTTTATACCTCATTTAGCATATCATAATCTATATAAATAAAAATGTAAAAAGTTTGTTCCTAATCGAATATCTCGGAAAGTTCATGACCGATTCTTTTGAAATTTTTCGCAAAACGCTCCGTTCGAATACGATCGTGTTTGTAAAAGGATTTCCTGGAAAGAAACAAATCTTTTAGAAAAAAAACTTTCTCCTCGATTTGACACGTTTATACATTTTAACTTTCACGCATACTCCGCCATTTTGGCCCGTGTATTTATAACGTACAGGGATGCCACTCTGAATTTCGAAAAAGGCAAGATCCGGTCGAAAAAAGGCTAGAAAACGTTCGAGCGGACGGGTTTTTATATGATTTTCTCGAAAAAACACAACATTGCATTCGATTTCAGCGAATTCAATTTATTTGCATTTGAATGCGGCCGTGTGGGAGAGAGGGAGCGGGAGAAAGGGGGAGGGGAGGGAGCGGACGGGATGGAGGGAGGGGGAGGGATGGAGGAGGGGAGGGACGGAGGGGAGGGAGGGAGGGAGGGAGGGAGGGGAAGAAACGGGAGGGAGGGGAAGGAGGAGGGAAGGGATGGAGGAGGGAATGGGAGAGGGAGGGGAGGGGAATGGAGGTAGGGAGGGACAGAGGAACGGAGGAAGGGAGGCAGGGTAAGGGAGGGAGGGAGGCAGGGGAAGGGAAGTAGGGAGGGAGGGTTGGACGGTCTTTCCAGTCACAGCAACGCGTGGCCGGGTATAGCTAGTTTATAATAAAAACTCTTATTGTAGTTTGTTGGAAGAACCGGGTCGATTAACGAAATCCTTAAGCTCAAATTTTCTTTATTTCGTTGTTTTTATATAACTAATTCAGCAGCCTTAATCTTCGATTAATCCTGCTTGTTCTAACGCAGTTGACCTAATTGTCAGCTCCGCGCTCCGTTCCGATTCCGAATTCATTAACCCTTTGCTGATTCTCTATAGGCCTAGTTAAATTACTGCGGAGTCGCTCTACCCAACATTTTTTTACCAGAAATATACGCATCTCACCATATTATTTTCTGTAGGCCTAATGTAGGCCTATTCAGAATCTTTTGTCAAGCATTTCTTTTTAGTTTTTAGTGTTTTATTTATCTAAATTCAACTTAATCTCTCATACTGTCATCAGCCGCACAGTTCATATCGGTAAGTTCAATTCATTCATTGAATGAATTACTTTTCTAGTAGGCATACCTAACATATTCTTCCTGCGATTTGCACTTGATGTATTCGATAATATTATATTTAGGCTATAACATTATCAGTTGAACAGTTTAAATAAAATAATACGCCTAAAATAATCCATGGTTAAAAGTTACCTTCTCATTATAACTGTGCATTTTTGATTGTTATTCTGAATGCCTTTATTGTGTTGTTCTAACAGAGTCCATTTATGACTAATATTATAATGGGTTTTCTCTTAGTTTTGGCACTGAATGGATAATTCATAATGTTATAGTGTGTCTAATTCTATCAGTGATTATCTTGACCTAAATGACTTTATTTCCCTCATAGCCCACAAGCTTATAGCTTGCCGATGCGCCTCGGCTTGTCATCGTGGCCAGAGACATGCAGACCATAGCAGCCCCAGCGCCTGTCTTGCCCTGCACCCTAGGACTCTTCCAACTGCGGATGCAACGCCTGCAGCTATGATACAGGGCTGTTTTTAAGGAATTTTTAGAACTGCACAACCCCTTCTTTCCTATCCCATCCTCCATGGTAAATTACTTCCAATCGGAGGACAAGGACTTTTTTGCTAGTTGTGACTGTAGATAAGTACTTCTACAACTACATAAATCCATTTAGAACTGCACCTTTTGTGTAGGCCTACAACTGCACGTTAAAAAAGCCCTGCTATGATATCACTTGACTCTTATCTGATTTTAGCCAATACTCTGGCATTTTAATTCATTAACCCCTTGTTCTCCTGATACACACCTCTTACTCCAATTGTACATAGATGTAGGTTCGAATCACACTACCAAAGCTATTTCTTTGTTTTGCTATACTTTGTCTATTCTTACAAAATAGCGAAAGTTTCATTTGTTAAACCAGTTTTTGAAAATGCCCTTTTCTAAACTCACCCGTGATTCCTATTAATTGTTTTTCATTCTTTTTATAAATATTACAGTCGTTCTTTGTCTGTAGGCCTACGTCTAGCGCTTTATTGTCTGATATCTTTTGTATCTTTATATTTACCTTTAGGCCTACCAAATTATTATTATGTTTCTTATTATTATCATTTCATGAGCTCATACAAAAATTTTGGAGGATATTGAATTATTGTAGTTTTGTTGAATTACGTTTGAATTTGGATGGCCAACAAATTTCATTCTGCTATGGTTCTTCTCAGCTGCATGATTTGATTACCACCACAAAACTTTACCAGTTTTTTTATCATTATTTTTTATTTTCTATACATAATTTTTACATTTTCGTTCGTTATTGTTGTTATCAATGGTAAATGACATCTTCAGTATCTCGAGTTATGCCTAAATTACGTGTCTCTATTTTTCATTCTATGCGAGTTCTATACATGTTTTTTTTATAGTAAGTTCAGTGCTCAAAGGAGGCTAATGTTGTTTAAAATTGCCCGTACTTGCATGGTAGGCCTATGCACAGAGTTATTTTTATTTGTAAGTTCGACTTATTTTTGGTAGGTTCTGTTGAATTTTCGTTTCATTTTATTCATTTCATGAGTTCTTCATACGATTTTATTCATATAGGCTACTGTACGTTATACATGATACTATGTCAGTTGTGTTCTTCGCAGTTATTATACGATTACTACAAGCTCTCATTGCAGACTATTTCTATGACTTTATATTTCGTTGCCTGTTCACCCTTCCTCTTTTTAATCCTGTGTATTGCATTGCAAGTTACCCTCCAATTCATGCATATGAGTAACCTGGGATTCTTTCGCCCTACAAGGTCTACATGATAGCTTGGCATAGAAACCGATGAAGATGTTATATGGGATGCGCGCCTGTTGCACGCTAGGCCTAAGCTATTACTCAGCTCCAAGATCAATCCACAAACAGGTTGGGCCGCTGAGGGGTCATGAATAATGAATATGCGTAAATTGGAGTGGGGCGCCGTGACGTCACTGGACCCCTTGGCCAGCGCTGCTGGCATCTGACAGATCTGTTTGAGTAAAGGGACATTGAAACTATAGGGTTAGGCAAGGACTCCTATATTTACCTATATTTATCCAGACCTCCTTGGGTTAGGCTATCTAATGAAATCGATAAGAATGTCTGTCATAAATTAATATGCCAAAGAAATTTGTGCGGGAGTGCAACGGTCTTTGTTGCCACAAGTTGTCGCAAAGTTCTGGATCCAACATCTAGCAGCCCAGAGTTTCTACGAACAGCTTCGTCTATTCAATTGCAAGCATGATATTTTGGATGTGAACGACATTGATGTCTTAAATGCAGACCTAAATGACACTAAAAAATCCTAGCTTCACAATTGATTAATCGTGGATAAAGATAGGTTGAGACATTGGCTCAATCCTTCCTCCATTCCCAGGCTCCACTCGGTCCACGGTCTTAACATCTTTCCTCCTAAAAAAACTCTAAAGAAACATTCATGCGATTTAGTTTCTATATGGATGGCGTGATTTCTTGTTTTTATACGGGGTGTAGTGTATATACACACATATATACGTCTAAACATGTGTCAATTGATGAGAGCAGCCGAAGACAGATGTAATTGGAGACAGACAGTTCGTGGTGCGGCCCAATTTCGGAGCGAAGATGGCTAAAGACGAGACAAGACAAGACAAGACAAATGCATATACATACATACACACACACGGATATATAGACCCGGTTAGTGTAGATAATCTGGTATAAGTTTGGAGTCAGTGTTATAGTTAGTGTATTGGATCTAGAAGGAGGTGTGAAATTAGGTTCAGTTTAATAGGAGTAATTTAGAAGTAAGGTCAGTTTGTATAGCTAGTGTAGTAGTGCATTAAGTTTAGGGTCAGTGTTTAGGGTTAGTGTTAGGGTCATTGCAGTTGATCTAGAAGGAGGTGTCAAAATAGGTTCAGTTTATTGGGAGTAGCTTAGACCTAGGATCAGTTTGTATAGTTAGTGCATTAAGTTTAGGGTCAGTGTTTAGGGTTGGTGTAGGCATAAGTTTAGGGTCAGTGTTAGGGTTAGTGCAGTTGATCTAGAAGGAGGCGTCAAAATAGGTTCAGTTTATTAGAAGTAATTTAGAAGTATGGTCAGTTTGTATATTTATTTATTTCTTGTCAACGCATTCGCAAAACTGAATGAACTGCATGTAGGCAGTATGAGTCGAATCAAGGGGTTCAGTGACGTCAGAACTACCCCGCCCCGAGCTAAGTCAGCGGGCCAACCTGTTCATTCTAAGAACCTTGACTCAGCTCTATAATTAATTTTTATTTATCTCAGATTACCTAAGCCTGATCTTTAGCTGTTGTTTTTGTTGAGTCTTGTGTTGCATCACCATTTCCGGTCGAACCGATCCATCTTCCTGTCAGGCCCTTGGCCCAAGGTACTGGGGTAGAGACCCACAGTTGAGTCACTCTTCCAGCAACTGCGCAATTAAAAATTTGGTTGCGCAATCGAATTCTCCAGCCCTAGATGTACCACGTGACCAACCCACACCCCGAGAATCTATATAAACTCGGGAAGACGTGTGGCTAATGATCAGTTTGACGATTTCAGTGTGAGTGTCTTTTATTGTCGGTATGTGCGCCATAGAAGCTCGGCTTCTATGTTCTCATTATCATTTATTCATTTTGTTATATAAGTCTTACTTCCGTTATTATTGTATTTTGATATAATGCTAGTTACGAGGTTGTTCATAATTAAACCTTTATAACGTACAAGTCACCTCTTTCATTAGTGCAGCTAGGCTCCTTCGCTAAATAGTTTATACCTCATTTAGCATATCATAATTTATAATAAAACTCTTATACTACTACTACTACTACTACTACTACTACTACTACTACTACTACTACTACTACTACTACTACTACTACTACTACTACTACTACCACCACCACCACCACCACCACCACCACCACCGCCGCCGCCGCCGCCGCCGCCGCCGCCGCTGCTGCTGCTGCTGCTACTACTACTACTACTACTGCTGCTGCTGCTGCTGCTGCTGCTACTGCTGCTGCTACCAGGGCCGCATTAAGGCTAGTGCGGGCCCGGGTGCTGTGATAACCTTGCGGGCCCTCCTCTCAGTCTTCTGTCAGTCACTTGTCTACCATGGAGGCACATAATGTAATTATATGTGTTTCCTAATGAGTATACGCTATACACTATACACTATACAGCCAAGGGATACTTTTCCTTTGGTATAGGCCTACGCGTGTAATTGTTTCTATGGAAGAGTTTCCTACACTAGTAGATATAGGTCTACAATACGTGACAGAAAGAAAGAACGACTAGATTCTTCAATTGTTATTTATATTTATAAGCCCTATGCTTATGTTCCATCCAGTTGATTTTCTTCATTGTTCCCCACGTCCACGTTTCGAAGACCTCCAGTCTTCTTATGATTGCTCTCAGGGTTCATGTCTCACATCCAAACAACACCACGTGCACTCCATGTCAATGTTTCATCGTCCGTTTCTCTGGATTCCTGTTTTCTCTATTCTTTTCAGATAATAGTAATTCTTAAATTTAAATTTATAAGTTCCTTCTTCGTATTTTCAGGTCTAATAAAATATAGCATCATATATCTTTCGCAGACACCAATAATATCTTGGCAAACCGCTCTTTAGAGCGTCATGATCTTCTTGCACCAATTATCTAGGTATAGGAATTATCGGATTTGAGTAGGCCTATACACAGTGAAAGAGATCGAGACAAACGAAGTGGCAGGGCTGTTTTTAAGAAATTTTTAGAACTGCACAGCCCCTTCTTTCTTGTCCCATCCTCCATGATAAATTACTTCCAATCGGATGACAATGACCTCTTTTGCTAGTTTTAGCTGCACAGAACTTGTGACAGAAGTGCATCTACAGCTGCACAAATCCATTTAGAACTGCACATTTTGTGTACAACTGCACGTTAAAAAAAGCCTTGCGAAGTGGGTAGGACACAAGCGGAGGGCAGACTCACTACGAAGAACGGTCATGAAGGAAAATGAAAGGAAGCGAACAAGAAGAGACCACGACAGGTTATGCTGGAGTGCTGGACTGGATAATAACAAATCATACAAAATGATGGATAGGCCTATGGAAAGTTTGAGGAAGAGGCATCGGACATTTCAGCTAGCCTCGGAGGCAGAAAACTAGAGAAGAAGATGATAAGCTATAATAGGTTTAAGAAATTAAGAGTTAGGTTATACAGCAGTGGTTCTCAACCTTTTTAGTGCGGCGACCTCTTGAAAAGATTTCGATAGTTGTGACGACCCCCAAATTTTTTCCCGAATTACCTCCCCCGTAACAGCATTTTTTGCCATTGTCCAATGTCCATTCTTATAAATTTTTACTTCATAATTCGAAATTGTTTTTAGCAACTGTGTGAGTTTTCCTGGTTCTTAATAGCGGTTCTGAGGGCTACCTATTCGGCAGTTGTAGTTTCATGATTATGTCTATTCAGTTTGTGACACTTCATCAACAGTTACTGCCACGTCTTGCTGCTGGAACTCCTCAAACATCCCATCTCAAGTGCGCTTTCTTGGAGTCATCAGCTTTGTTCTTTAAAATGGCCTACTGGTCATGCTTTCCTGCATAGTTAGGATGTTTAGCATCTGAATGGCGCTTCAGCCTATTTGTTGGGTTTCATTGATTCGACCGACAAAATGTCATTACAAATAAGACGTTGTAGTTTGTCTATTCATGCTGCAACTATTGAATAATAGACCACTGTCAAAATCGGTCACTAGTTCTTCTTTTTTAACACTCTTTTCAGCTAGCTGATTCGTTTGGGAATGCTATTTATTTCATAAGCCTTACTGTGCTCGTTATGAATGCGCCGAGCAGAGGTAGCCTTATAATTTATCGGAAAACTTTTTGAATTTTCTCACTGCATTTTAACAGCATTTTCATTGCTGATAGTCGTGGTTTAGGACTTAAAAAGTATCCCCTCCCATTGTTTAAATTTTTTATTGCCACACTGCAATGGTGACAATTTGATCTATTATCTAAAAAAACTTCTCATAATTTCAGCACTGAAAGACATGGTTAAAAAACTTCAATTAATGTAACCTACCCAATGTCAAGTTTTTAAAAATTTGCACACCAGTGGTAGCACTTTAGGGCAGCTGTAATCTGGACAAAAGTGCTTATGATTTCAGTGCTCACAATTTTTCAAGCACACGGGAAATATATAGGTTATTTTAAACTGTCACCTTAGCACAATCGGTCATTAGGCCCTATGGATAAACGGCGAATAACTCTGTAGAAATTTATAATGATATTTAGGAAATATTTCCGAAATATTGGGGTATTATAAGCAGCTCAGTCCCAACTACAAACTTCGGTGGAAGGCTGGAAGTCTCCAAAGTCTCCTCCCATAAATAGGCCTGACGATTTCACGATAGTAGACTGCATAGATTTTTTGAGCAAACCGAATATTGTTTTATATTTTAGAAGAATGTAAAAAGAGGACTTTACATTCTAAAGCTAAAAATTGATGACGAAAATTGAATCTATAGAATTAATCGCAGCAAAAGAACAAGTAAACATTTATTTTAAAATTCTATAGCATAGTGGATAGCGTTTGAATTGCTGTTACAAGTGTACAATGTACATATTTTGAAACTTTCTGAAGGGTCCAGGCGACCCCTGGCAAATCGTCAGGCGACCCACAGGTTGAGAACCGCTGCTATACAGTATAAAATAACAATGTCTTCTAACGTTATTTCTCTTATTATTTGAAGAAGCCAGTCAAAATGACTGACCCGCATGGCCTAATTTAAGATAGCCCATCACTGTTGATACTTCCCAAACAGGGTCAGATTAAGGCATGTTCAACATGTTCGACCGAACAGGAACTCCCAGCACTTTAGGGGGCCCCCACACATGCGGGAAAAATTTTCGATTTTTTTTAGATTTTTAGCATATTTCAATCAAACGACTAAAAAAGGTCTTCAAAATATTTGGCCGAAGATCCGCAAAAAATTTCCCAAACAAGGTCCCACATTTCTTAATTCCGCCATGTTCCCAAAGATAAATTTACAATAGCAATAAGTTCCTGCGATTTTAGCCAATTCATAAGCTGGAGCTAATAAATCGGATGTTTGGGAGAACATTGCCAAAATTTCGTCGACGATAACTTCGTATTTGTTATTGTTGCAGTATTCTTGCTAAAAAATTTCATCATTTCCGAAAATGCGGGCCCCTAAAACTGCGGGCCGGGTGCTGCAGCACCCTTAGCACCTACCTTAATGCGGGCCTGGCTGCTACTACTACTACTACTAGTAGTAGTAGTAGTAGATCTACTACTAGTACTATTACAACTACTACTACTGCTACTAGTCTGCTACTGCTGCTGCTGCTGCTGTTGCTACTATTACTACTATTACAACTATTACGAATACAGGACCTGCTACAGAAATGAAAATCAACACTACAGTGTTTGTCCTATATTGGTCTGGAAGTTTAGAGCTTTTCACGAAAATCTGCTTTTAGTTTATTTTATTCGAAGCCAGGGCTTTTTTAACGTGCAGTTCTACACAAGATGTGCAGTTGTAAATGAATTTGTGCAGTTGTGGATGCTCTTCTGTGCAATTAAAGCTAGCTTAAAACAGTGCTGTAATCAAGGGTATACGCGGGTAGCCTATACGGCGTATAAAAACCAGGGTACACGGTATACGCAAGTAAATCACGGTACACGCGGCTGTTTAGGTGTAGCCTATGTTTTTAAAATTCGAAGCGAAAGACTAAAAAAGGTCATCAGATTTTTTTTAAAAAAGGTCATAAAAAATTTCGATTTTTCTCCCGGCATGGAGAGGATGGAAAGGAAAGAAGGGTTTGTGTAGTTCTAAAAATTCCTTTAAAAACCATGTTCTAGGCTAATTTGGACAGAAATTGTCAACATAGTTGACTAGCTGGGGTACTCGGTGTCACGAAATAGAGTATCCCCCATATTAATCGTATTCCCCAAATGAAGAAAAGTCGAAAAAGTCACTTCCGCGTGTATTTGTGTTTGCAAATTATTTTTCATCTGCTTTGTTTTGAACAATGACACTAACAGATATGTTTATTCCTCCTAGATAATTTTTTGCTTTGGTTTTAGAGCACTTAAAACTTTTAAGACAATTAGAAACACTCAGAGTCACTAAATAAATTCGAGTTGCCTTTCTCTGAACATTGCTTAGGACACAATTAGAGTCACTTTAAATTTTAATTAAAGGACAAATTTTTCAATTATACGCATTTTTCAAAAAATGGGATAGACTGGTTCATCCCCTCGGATAGTCTAGACCGGTTAACTCCATCCGGAGGGATAGATTAATTCATTCCCCCGGATAGCTTTCAGGGGGGATACTACGTTTCGTGTCACCGGCTTTGCCCGGGAATTTTAGGATTTGGCCGTTTCCGACCCCTCCCCACCCCACCCCACGGCACCCCACCATACTCCGACCTCCACCGGTACACCACCCGTGAAATTTTGGATTTTCGGGAAAAAAATTCTTCTCCATTAGGCCTACTTTTCTACTGCATTACTCCAAAGGTGCTTTTCAGATTGAACTACAGACAAGCACTTTCATTCAGTTCAATTATAGCTGTAACAGTCGTGAGCATCGATCGAAAGAAATTTATTGCATTGTTTTCACTCGCAAAGTATAAGCTTAAAATGTCCAATTCGCCCTCAGAATTCCTTCAAAAATAATGGCATGAGGGTTTCTAATGCTTTATCTTACATCCTTATCGACGCGTCTCTAACAGGAGTATTTTTAATTTCTCGGAGTTATCGCTTACTGTAGAGGTGCAATGGTGCATTTTAGATTAAGCTGCAGCCAGCTGTTTCTCATCGGTGCAATCCTCATCAAAAACATCCAGCGATAACCCCAGATTGATTGGGTCTGTGGCGGTACAGAGATCCCATTCGCTCCGAGAATTCTGCAGAGAGTCTGATTCAGATGAGACGTGCATCTATCTGTTTCATTGAAGACTGAGATCACAATGGTTCGTCAACTGCTTCTGACAGTCGTGGTCCTGACAGCCTTGATCTTTGCCCCGAAGGTTACAGGTACGGTTCCCGGAGAATTCGGAGACGGACAATTCGGACCGAACAATTTGGAGACGGACAATTTGGACCCGGACAATTCGGAGACGGACAATTCGGAGCGCATATAAAAATCTTGCACTCCTAAGAGACACTTACGGGGGTGAAACTTTTATTGATCATTGACATAAAATAATTATATGGCACAAAGCAAATGCTGTCTGATCTTCTAAAATTGGTTCAATAACTGAAAATAAGAAACTGAATTTAGTAGCTAAATGCAGTAAATTATCAACTTATAGGCAGTTCATATAGATCAATGTAATTTTCATAGCCTACCTATATAGCCCCATGGTTTTCTGCCCGCTATTCAAGTGTCAGATTATTATTTGTTTGGACAGCAATACATTTTGGAGGGATTGAGATGGGTGGGCTCGGAAAATCTGACCCAAAAGTCGAAGTCCCGTCACGAATTTTGGCTGCTAGAAATTGTTCCGTCTGAATTGTCCGGTGCAAATTGTCCGGTCCGAATTGTCGGGTCCGAATTGTCCGCTCCGAATTGTCCGGTCCGAATTGTCCGGGCACCAACCAGGTTGTACATACATACGTACATACATGGACATACATGTATACACAAATGCATACATACCATACATATATCATACATGCATACATACAAAATAGTCCATGCATACATGCATGCATACTTACATACATGCATACATAGTACATACATACATACATACATACATACATACATACATACATACATACATACATACATACATACATACATACATACATACATACAAACATACATACATACATACATACATACATACATACATACATACATACATACATACATACATACATACATACATACATACATACATACATACATACATAAAAATCATACATACATACACATTTCCACACCCATTGTAAGATAATTGCCTAGGGTATCAGACTGTTGAAAAGACAAAGGAAAGCAAATTTTAAAAGTTTTGAAGTATATTGCACTATGTACAATTTACATAATTGGAACGATGTACATATTTTGTACACTGTACAGCCCAACGAAAACGCACTTATGCCATCATTTAATTGCATGCGTGATTCACGATTGAGAGACTAAAATTTTACGCATTCTCGACCTCCATGGCCTCACAAGCGTGCACCACTAAGGCGGTGCACGGTCAACGAAGCTTCACTAAGACCCGTTTCCTCTATCGTTAGATTATTTCTCTTTATACTCTTAGCCTGTCCATAATTTTTCATGTAAAACGGGTTTCGGCCTATCTACTGATGCGCGTATGAATAAATGAAAGATGGAATGGCAGGACAACTCTCAACAACATACGTCGTCGTCGTCGTCGTCGTCGTCGTCGTCGTCGTCGTCGTCGTCGTCGTCGTCGTAGTCGTCGTCGTCGGTGCCCTATTCGTTAGTCCGAACTTTGGCTGCACAAACGACGATCTGTCTCCAAGAAGATCTCTGCTGCGTTGCTCGAATCGCCTGCTCCAACGTCATCTCTATGTTGAAAATTTGTTAACTCTGTGGATTGCCATCATTTCTGGTTATATCTGTGCTTTATGTCAATTCCATATCATATCTATGTTTTATATTAAGTCTCTATGCTTATAACATAACTAGCAAAAGGGCAATGTCCTTGGCAAAAAGGGAGAAAATTAAAAGGTAGTAATAATAATAATAATAATAATAATAATAATAATAATAATAATAATAATAATAATAATAACGACAATTTATATGGCACCGTAACGCGCCCATTCCGCTACAAGGGCGCCTCACAAACGGCCAACGGCGGGATACGCCTTAACAAAGTGGTGGGAGTCTGGGACCCGTTAACTTGAAGCTTGCGAAGGTTGAAGAGCGACGTTGTAAGAAAAAAACAGGTAGCAAACAGAAGGAAAAGAGAACAAGAGAATTCAATAACGTTTCAATAGATGACGGTTCTGTTGGAACTGCAGATAGTAACAATGTTAGAAACTTTATTCCGAGGGTTCTCTTTGACACCCATTAATGTCATTGTTATCTTCACATTATTTTGCTGTTTACTTTTAAAGTGTATTGACATGTAACTGGGTGCGGT